>CM068367.1:308940485-309540485 GCA_034769895.1 Magicicada septendecula | reverse complement strand
TTTATTTCCAATGACACTTGTTTTCTCACTGTTTTATTTTGACGCCCAGTGGCACCTATTAAAATAACATTATTGACAGGTAAGGTAGGTATTATATTTTTACTTTGTTTCTGTATTCTCTCCAGTTCAGCGTCGTTAATAAGTGATACATTTGCACCAGTATCTATCATTATTCGTGTAGGAATTCCTTCAATTTGAGCGGTTATGTATAAAATTTCATTATGCTGGTTGATTCTACTTGTCACCGTTTCCTCCAACAGTTCTTCTCGAAGATTTTTCAAATAATAATTGTAAATAATAGTAAGATTTTGACTGTCCGTCCTTAAACTTTGGTTGTTGTTATACTTCAAAATTCTTTTATTTTCCATAATTAGTGTTTCATAATTAGTTGGTAGTAATTTGTTATTACTATGTTTTTGAATTTGGTGGTTATTGTACCCAGTAGTTAGTAGCAGTAAGGGGTCGCGAGGGTTTATTACTGCCTCACTCCGTTTAAATTAAGGCTATCATGATTATTTTCCGGGCATGACTGTTGATTTGCCTGGACTGGTGTGCTGGTTCCTGGTTGTTCAACCTCTCGGTTGTCTAATTGTTCACTTCCCCTTGATTCTCGGAAGTCCTCCTGGCTTCTACTTCTGACTCGGTTATAATGGTGACTCATCCCTCTGGGATTTCCTCTTTGATCATAACTGTTATTAAAACTGTTCCTCCGAGGTTGATGGTATCTCCAGTAATCCCCTTCTTCGGCACTGATGTAATTTATTCGGGGTCGGTACGAACGATTATTATTATAATTACCCTGATTATTATTGTTATTAACTCCTGAGTTACTCCTAAAATTATTATAATTTTGGTTTGTTCGGTAGTTATTATAATTATTATTATTTCTATTACCCGGATGGTAATTTTGATTGGGCCTGTTGTTATCATTATTGTTAATTGGGTTTCGATTGAAGTTTGCTGGTTGGTTATTATTTGGGGTAAAATTTTGGTTGTAATTACGATCGTTGACATAACTATTCCGGTTATTCATGTTATTATATTGATTATGATTCATACCATGGTTATTATTTTTTGAACCGCACTGATCAGTTCGTTGTCTGCTTCTTTTGTAGTAACCCTCGTGTTCATAATTTTCTAATAAGTCAGCCACTGCGTGGACCGTTTTAATCTGGCTTCCCAGGCGTGCTCTGGCAATTCCTGTGTCGTAATGGTATGCCATTTTAGTTACTAGGGATTCTTCTGGTATTCTTGGCTCTAGGTGTCTCGCCAAACATACCTTTCCCCAGAAGTAAGTAGTTGGAGATGTACCTCTATTTCCATCATATCTTCCCTGACAAATGTTGTCCCTTATAATATTTTGTATAGCTTCGGACCAGTATTTTTCTTTAAACAGTTTTTTAAATTGGGCGTAGTCCACTATCTCATTCCTGGTTGCTGTCCACCAGTTGTCCGTAATCTCCCTAAAATGCTCATCCAACATCTCTCTAATCGAGCTCCAGATAGTTATTCGATGTTTATTAAAATTTTCCTCAATTCTGGCCAGGAATTCCTGTGGGTTTCTATGATAATTTTTGAAATTAATCCCTTCTTTGGGTTCATTTGTGGAAACATGAGTAATATTATTTGGTCTGGTTCTAATTAACTCAATTTCTTCTTGATTTTGGCGTACTTGACCAGTTAAATTGTTCATCGTAGTGTTAATATTGTCACACCTTTCTCCGGTTTGTTTCTGTAAATTAACTAAATTTTCTTGTTCCTTTTGTATTCCTTCTATTTGAATACGACTATTTTCTTGGACCTGGTCTATTCTAGTATTTGTCACTGCTTCATTTTGTGTAATAGTTTCGTTAGCTTTTCTCAATCTCTCATTAGTGTCAGATATTTCTTGCTTCCTTTCCTCATCGATTTTGTCCATCTTCTGGTTAATTGTATCATTGACTTGTTCAATTCTACCATTAATTCTTCTTAAATTCTCTTCATTGATTTGTCTGAACTCTTCCTTCATTTGGTTATTATTTTCACTTATAGTTTGTCTTAAAGTTTCATTAGTACTTTCTTTAATACTGTCGATTTTCTCATTTATCCGTTTTAAATTCTCGTTAGTGTCTTCTCTGTTTTGGTCAAATCTCTCCTCCATCTGTTTTATTAAGTTTTCACTCATTTTCTCATTTGTTTGTCTGTGATCTTCCTTGATGTTATCGAATTTTTCCTCCATTTGTTTTAATAAGTTTTGACTCAAAATTTCATTTTGTTTCCTTGAGTTTTCAGTGAATTCTTCCTTCTGCTTCTTCAAATCTTCCTTCGTTTGTCTGTTATCTTCCTTGATGTTATCGAATTTTTCATCCATTTGTTTTAATAAGTTTTGACTCAAAATTTCATTTTGTTTCCTTGAGTTTTCAGTGAATTCTTCCTTCTGCTTCTTAGAGTCTTCTTTAATTAATTCCCATAGTTGTTGTAAATCCAGGCCTCCTCTGGCTTCCTCTCTTACTACCGTTTCTACATCCTCCACCGATGTTACTTCTTTCTCTTCCATCCTGACTTCCTTCTCTGCCTCCTTCGTCCGTTTCAATGATGTAGCCCTCTTACGCATCTTTATAATTTCTTGGAACTTATAGCAGTCGCCAGCTAAAAATTAGGAAATTAATTTGCTTGATTCAATTTCTTCACTTAATATTCCCTAATTTCAGCCTCACTAGTTGGTGCGCCAATTTATAATACTATCTTAATGGAATAATAACTCATGGATATGATTTAATAACATAATGATTTAATCTGTGTAACATAAATTCAATTATTGGAAAATTCCATTCGATACATAAGGTTGTCACAGGGTCGATATTTATCTCAGGATTTATAATTAAATAATTTTAATATATTTCGTGGGAATTCTTGTGGCTGCTACGAAAAGTTCCTTTGCATGTTGATTAATAATAGAGAGTACCTTTACAAACAATATATTACTTATAATCTAAAAATTTACACAAATTATATATTAAGTTACATACAAGTTTTGACGATATTCAATTTGTCCGTCTCAGAAAATAATGTAGTTTATCAATGTGTACAATAAATGTTTCCTTGTAATCACTGTTAGCTTATATATTGAATTTGGTTGCACTTTAAAATGTTGACTAGTGATTAGTGTTAGTGTAAATTGTTATATTGTCTAGTGGTTGTTCCTTGTTGAAAAAAAAATATTGTCAAATTATACTTTACACATCTAGACGATATTGCTGAAGGGTTCCTGGTCGTTTCTGAATATTTTTCTTGATTGTGTGTATTATTTGTTCATGAAAATGGTAGTGGAAGGATTATTATCTTCGATGATGGTCCTTCAGATCTTCTTTCACACACGGGTCATCTATTTTTGTATACTTTTAATTACCTCTAGACACGCACTATTCAACTGCTTTCCATCACAATTAACAATTAAGTGTTATTTCTTCTTTCTTTTAGTTACCTACTCATACAAATTTCTTAAATTTTGATTGGTCATTTATGTACAGTTTAAATGTTATAGGATCAACACCCATTACCTACATTATATTTTATAAATTACCTTTAATAGATAATTTTATTATTATACTCTAATTATATATGCAATGTTTATACAATTATTAATTAGATAATTATAAACAATTTGATACTAAACATGCCTCAGTTTATAACTGTAAAACCTTATTAATTTGAATTTCTATGATATGTGGTGGAACAATTTTTATGGTTTATTGTAATTTCTACTTTGACTACCTGAGATAAATATATTTACATAAATTAACTGGTGACATAAAATCTTATAACATATAACAAAACTTTTAATAATAATAATTGTTTTTGACAGTTTTAGTTTATTTATACTGCTAAACTATTGTCTGTATGATAAACTAAAATTCTGTTTAATAATAACAAAACACTTCCATCAAAAATAATTACACTGTTTAACGGTAGTCTGTGTCGCTATTTCTTATGATCACACTCATTATTTTAAAGGTTTGTGTCCCTTTTCCTTTCCTTGATTATAGGCCTATATGATTATAATTAATACAATTTTATTATATGGATTAGGTACTCTTTATTGGGTTTGGATTATTATTCAGGGTAAGTTGATTAGGCCTACTAGGTTTATTTATTTCACTTTTTTCTGTTTACTGCCCTATTCTACTGGGTTATTTCTGGGTTTCTGGATAATATTATATAAGTCAAACCAAATAGTTTTCCTTTAATTTGCTTTCAATTATTATTTCTTGTTTCTTCTCTGGATCGGATTCCACTATTATTTACTATTCTTTTGTAACATTTGTTTCGTTACAAATTGCCTCCCTTCAGAAGTAATTATTTCTGAACACTTCATTAGGTCTGAGGACATAATTACTTATGTTTCATTTGTGACATTCTGCTGGTTCTTTAAATTGTATTCTACACTGATAGTTTTTTACTTTTCCTGGGTTTTCTGAAAATACATGTTTATACTTCTTATATATTATAATGAGATCTTCTACTTGTTTTACTGTCAAATTATTTGTGCCTTGGTGTCTAAACTCTCTTATCTCCTGTAATTTACTGTTCCACAGGTCTTCATTTGTCATATTATAGATGATTTTTCTGCATTGGGTGTCATTATTTAAAAAATTTAATTCCCTAACTTGGTGATGGGTACGGTTCAGAGGGGCACCATCGCTTCCTATTAACTCTGCCGTCCACATAACACCTTCTGAGTTCAAGGACACCTTCTCCTTGCTCAAATCAATAATGGCTGAGTATTTCCTCAGCATATCGCATCCGATTAATAATTCGAATGGTAGGCCGATTGCGACCAAACATATAATATTAATTGTAACACCTTTGCTTTTTATTTCCAATGACACTTGTTTTCTCACTGTTTTATTTTGACGCCCAGTGGCACCTATTAAAATAACATTATTGACAGGTAAGGTAGGTATTATATTTTTACTTTGTTTCTGTATTCTCTCCAGTTCAGCGTCGTTAATAAGTGATACATTTGCACCAGTATCTATCATTATTCGTGTAGGAATTCCTTCAATTTGAGCGGTTATGTATAAAATTTCATTATGCTGGTTGATTCTACTTGTCACCGTTTCCTCCAACAGTTCTTCTCGAAGATTTTTCAAATAATAATTGTAAATAATAGTAAGATTTTGACTGTCCGTCCTTAAACTTTGGTTGTTGTTATACTTCAAAATTCTTTTATTTTCCATAATTAGTGTTCCATAATTAGTTGGTAGTAATTTGTTATTACTATGTTTTTGAATTTGGTGGTTATTGTACCCAGTAGTTAGTAGCAGTAAGGGGTCGCGAGGGTTTATTACTGCCTCACTCCGTTTAAATTAAGGCTATCATGATTATTTTCCGGGCATGACTGTTGATTTGCCTGGACTGGTGTGCTGGTTCCTGGTTGTTCAACCTCTCGGTTGTCTAATTGTTCACTTCCCCTTGATTCTCGGAAGTCCTCCTGGCTTCTACTTCTGACTCGGTTATAATGGTGACTCATCCCTCTGGGATTTCCTCTTTGATCATAACTGTTATTAAAACTGTTCCTCCGAGGTTGATGGTATCTCCAGTAATCCCCTTCTTCGGCACTGATGTAATTTATTCGGGGTCGGTACGAACGATTATTATTATAATTACCCTGATTATTATTGTTATTAACTCCTGAGTTACTCCTAAAATTATTATAATTTTGGTTTGTTCGGTAGTTATTATAATTATTATTATTTCTATTACCCGGATGGTAATTTTGATTGGGCCTGTTGTTATCATTATTGTTAATTGGGTTTCGATTGAAGTTTGCTGGTTGGTTATTATTTGGGGTAAAATTTTGGTTGTAATTACGATCGTTGACATAACTATTCCGGTTATTCATGTTATTATATTGATTATGATTCATACCATGGTTATTATTTTTTGAACCGCAATGATCAGTTCGTTGTCTGCTTCTTTTGTAGTAACCCTCGTGTTCATAATTTTCTAATAAGTCAGCCATTGCGTGGACCGTTTTAATCTGGCTTCCCAGGCGTGCTCTGGCAATTCCTGTGTCGTAATGGTATGCCATTTTAGTTACTAGGGATTCTTCTGGTATTCTTGGCTCTAGGTGTCTCGCCAAACATACCTTTCCCCAGAAGTAAGTAGTTGGAGATGTACCTCTATTTCCATCATATCTTCCCTGACAAATGTTGTCCCTTATAATATTTTGTATAGCTTCGGACCAGTATTTTTCTTTAAACAGTTTTTTAAATTGGGCGTAGTCCACTATCTCATTCCTGGTTGCTGTCCACCAGTTGTCCGTAATCTCCCTAAAATGCTCATCCAACATCTCTCTAATCGAGCTCCAGATAGTTATTCGATGTTTATTAAAATTTTCCTCAATTCTGGCCAGGAATTCCTGTGGGTTTCTATGATAATTTTTGAAATTAATCCCTTCTTTGGGTTCATTTGTGGAAACATGAGTAATATTATTTGGTCTGGTTCTAATTAACTCAATTTCTTCTTGATTTTGGCGTACTTGACCAGTTAAATTGTTCATCGTAGTGTTAATATTGTCACACCTTTCTCCGGTTTGTTTCTGTAAATTAACTAAATTTTCTTGTTCCTTTTGTATTCCTTCTATTTGAATACGACTATTTTCTTGGACCTGGTCTATTCTAGTATTTATCACTGCTTCATTTTGTGTAATAGTTTTGTTAGCTTTTCTCAATCTCTCATTAGTGTCAGATATTTCTTGCTTCCTTTCCTCATCGATTTTGTCCATCTTCTGGTTAATTGTATCATTGACTTGTTCAATTCTACCATTAATTCTTCTTAAATTCTCTTCATTGATTTGTCTGAACTCTTCCTTCATTTGGTTATTATTTTCACTTATAGTTTGTCTTAAAGTTTCATTAGTACTTTCTTTAATACTGTCGATTTTCTAATTTATCCGTTTTAAATTCTCGTTAGTGTCTTCTCTGTTTTGGTCAAATCTCTCCTCCATCTGTTTTATTAAGTTTTCACTCATTTTCTCATTTGTTTGTCTGTGATCTTCCTTGATGTTATCGAATTTTTCCTCCATTTGTTTTAATAAGTTTTGACTCAAAATTTCATTTTGTTTCCTTGAGTTTTCAGTGAATTCTTCCTTCTGCTTCTTCAAATCTTCCTTCGTTTGTCTGTTATCTTCCTTGATGTTATCGAATTTTTCATCCATTTGTTTTAATAAGTTTTGACTCAAAATTTCATTTTGTTTCCTTGAGTTTTCAGTGAATTCTTCCTTCTGCTTCTTAGAGTCTTCTTTAATTAATTCCCATAGTTGTTGTAAATCCAGGCCTCCTCTGGCTTCCTCTCTTACTACCGTTTCTACATCCTCCACCGATGTTACTTCTTTCTCTTCCATCCTGACTTCCTTCTCTGCCTCCTTCGTCCGTTTCAATGATGTAGCCCTCTTACGCATCTTTATAATTTCTTGGAACTTATAGCAGTCGCCAGCTAAAAATTAGGAAATTAATTTGCTTGATTCAATTTCTTCACTTAATATTCCCTAATTTCAGCCTCACTAGTTGGTGCGCCAATTTATAATACTATCTTAATGGAATAATAACTCATGGATATGATTTAATAACATAATGATTTAATCTGTGTAACATAAATTCAATTATTGGAAAATTCCATTCGATACATAAGGTTGTCACAGGGTCGATATTTATCTCAGGATTTATAATTAAATAATTTTAATATATTTCGTGGGAATTCTTGTGGCTGCTACGAAAAGTTCCTTTGCATGTTGATTAATAATAGAGAGTACCTTTACAAACAATATATTACTTATAATCTAAAAATTTACACAAATTATATATTAAGTTACATACAAGTTTTGACGATATTCAATTTGTCCGTCTCAGAAAATAATGTAGTTTATCAATGTGTACAATAAATGTTTCCTTGTAATCACTGTTAGCTTATATATTGAATTTGGTTGCACTTTAAAATGTTGACTAGTGATTAGTGTTAGTGTAAATTGTTATATTGTCTAGTGGTTGTTCCTTGTTGAAAAAAAAATATTGTCAAATTATACTTTACACATCTAGACGATATTGCTGAAGGGTTCCTGGTCGTTTCTGAATATTTTTCTTGATTGTGTGTATTATTTGTTCATGAAAATGGTAGTGGAAGGATTATTATCTTCGATGATGGTCCTTCAGATCTTCTTTCACACACGGGTCATCTATTTTTGTATACTTTTAATTACCTCTAGACACGCACTATTCAACTGCTTTCCATCACAATTAACAATTAAGTGTTATTTCTTCTTTCTTTTAGTTACCTACTCATACAAATTTCTTAAATTTTGATTGGTCATTTATGTACAGTTTAAATGTTATAGGATCAACACCCATTACCTACATTATATTTTATAAATTACCTTTAATAGATAATTTTATTATTATACTCTAATTATATATGCAATGTTTATACAATTATTAATTAGATAATTATAAACAATTTGATACTAAACATGCCTCAGTTTATAACTGTAAAACCTTATTAATTTGAATTTCTATGATATGTGGTGGAACAATTTTTATGGTTTATTGTAATTTCTACTTTGACTACCTGAGATAAATATATTTACATAAATTAACTGGTGACATAAAATCTTATAACATATAACAAAACTTTTAATAATAATAATTGTTTTTGACAGTTTTAGTTTATTTATACTGCTAAACTATTGTCTGTATGATAAACTAAAATTCTGTTTAATAATAACAAAACACTTCCATCAAAAATAATTACACTGTTTAACGGTAGTCTGTGTCGCTATTTCTTATGATCACACTCATTATTTTAAAGGTTTGTGTCCCTTTTCCTTTCCTTGATTATAGGCCTATATGATTATAATTAATACAATTTTATTATATGGATTAGGTACTCTTTATTGGGTTTGGATTATTATTCAGGGTAAGTTGATTAGGCCTACTAGGTTTATTTATTTCACTTTTTTCTGTTTACTGCCCTATTCTACTGGGTTATTTCTGGGTTTCTGGATAATATTATATAAGTCAAACCAAATAGTTTTCCTTTAATTTGCTTTCAATTATTATTTCTTGTTTCTTCTCTGGATCGGATTCCACTATTATTTACTATTCTTTTGTAACATTTGTTTCGTTACAAATTGCCTCCCTTCAGAAGTAATTATTTCTGAACACTTCATTAGGTGTGAGGACATAATTACTTATGTTTCATTTGTGACATTCTGCTGGTTCTTTAAATTGTATTCTACACTGATAGTTTTTTACTTTTCCTGGGTTTTCTGAAAATACATGTTTATACTTCTTATATATTATAATGAGATCTTCTACTTGTTTTACTGTCAAATTATTTGTGCCTTGGTGTCTAAACTCTCTTATCTCCTGTAATTTACTGTTCCACAGGTCTTCATTTGTCATATTATAGATTATTTTTCTGCATTGGGTGTCATTATTTAAAAAATTTAATTCCCTAACTTGGTGATGGGTACGGTTCAGAGGGGCACCATCGCTTCCTATTAACTCTGCCGTCCACATAACACCTTCTGAGTTCAAGGACACCTTCTCCTTGCTCAAATCAATAATGGCTGAGTATTTCCTCAGCATATCGCATCCGATTAATAATTCGAATGGTAGGCCGATTGCGACCAAACATATAATATTAATTGTAACACCTTTGCTTTTTATTTCCAATGACACTTGTTTTCTCACTGTTTTATTTTGACGCCCAGTGGCACCTATTAAAATAACATTATTGACAGGTAAGGTTGGTATTATATTTTTACTTTGTTTCTGTATTCTCTCCAGTTCAGCGTCGTTAATAAGTGATACATTTGCACCAGTATCTATCATTATTCGTGTAGGAATTCCTTCAATTTGAGCGGTTATGTATAAAATTTCATTATGCTGGTTGATTCTACTCGTCACCGTTTCCTCCAACAGTTCTTCTCGAAGATTTTTCAAATAATAATTGTAAATAATAGTAAGATTTTGACTGTCCGTCCTTAAACTTTGGTTGTTGTTATACTTCAAAATTCTTTTATTTTCCATAATTAGTGTTTCATAATTAGTTGGTAGTAATTTGTTATTACTATGTTTTTGAATTTGGTGGTTATTGTACCCAGTAGTTAGTAGCAGTAAGGGGTCGCGAGGGTTTATTACTGCCTCACTCCGTTTAAATTAAGGCTATCATGATTATTTTCCGGGCATGACTGTTGATTTGCCTGGACTGGTGTGCTGGTTCCTGGTTGTTCAACCTCTCGGTTGTCTAATTGTTCACTTCCCCTTGATTCTCGGAAGTCCTCCTGGCTTCTACTTCTGACTCGGTTATAATGGTGACTCATCCCTCTGGGATTTCCTCTTTGATCATAACTGTTATTAAAACTGTTCCTCCGAGGTTGATGGTATCTCCAGTAATCCCCTTCTTCGGCACTGATGTAATTTATTCGGGGTCGGTACGAACGATTATTATTATAATTACCCTGATTATTATTGTTATTAACTCCTGAGTTACTCCTAAAATTATTATAATTTTGGTTTGTTCGGTAGTTATTATAATTATTATTATTTCTATTACCCGGATGGTAATTTTGATTGGGCCTGCTGTTATCATTATTGTTAATTGGGTTTCGATTGAAGTTTGCTGGTTGGTTATTATTTGGGGTAAAATTTTGGTTGTAATTACGATCGTTGACATAACTATTCCGGTTATTCATGTTATTATATTGATTATGATTCATACCATGGTTATTATTTTTTGAACCGCACTGATCAGTTCGTTGTCTGCTTCTTTTGTAGTAACCCTCGTGTTCATAATTTTCTAATAAGTCAGCCATTGCGTGGACCGTTTTAATCTGGCTTCCCAGGCGTGCTCTGGCAATTCCTGTGTCGTAATGGTATGCCATTTTAGTTACTAGGGATTCTTCTGGTATTCTTGGCTCTAGGTGTCTCGCCAAACATACCTTTCCCCAGAAGTAAGTAGTTGGAGATGTACCTCTATTTCCATCATATCTTCCCTGACAAATGTTGTCCCTTATAATATTTTGTATAGCTTCGGACCAGTATTTTTCTTTAAACAGTTTTTTAAATTGGGCGTAGTCCACTATCTCATTCCTGGTTGCTGTCCACCAGTTGTCCGTAATCTCCCTAAAATGCTCATCCAACATCTCTCTAATCGAGCTCCAGATAGTTATTCGATGTTTATTAAAATGTTCCTCAATTCTGGCCAGGAATTCCATGGGGTTTCTACGATAATTTTTGAAATTAATCCCTTCTTTGGGTTCATTTGTGGAAACATGAGTAATATTATTTGGTCTGGTTCTAATTAACTCAATTTCTTCTTGATTTTGGCGTACTTGACCAGTTAAATTGTTCATCGTAGTGTTAATATTGTCACACCTTTCTCCGGTTTGTTTCTGTAAATTAACTAAATTTTCTTGTTCCTTTTGTATTCCTTCTATTTGAATACGACTATTTTCTTGGACCTGGTCTATTCTAGTATTTATCACTGCTTCATTTTGTGTAATAGTTTCGTTAGCTTTTCTCAATCTCTCATTAGTGTCAGATATTTCTTGCTTCCTTTCCTCATCGATTTTGTCCATCTTCTGGTTAATTGTATCATTGACTTGTTCAATTCTACCATTAATTCTTCTTAAATTCTCTTCATTGATTTGTCTGAACTCTTCCTTCATTTGGTTATTATTTTCACTTATAGTTTGTCTTAAAGTTTCATTAGTACTTTCTTTAATACTGTCGATTTTCTAATTTATCCGTTTTAAATTCTCGTTAGTGTCTTCTCTGTTTTGGTCAAATCTCTCCTCCATCTGTTTTATTAAGTTTTCACTCATTTTCTCATTTGTTTGTCTGTGATCTTCCTTGATGTTATCGAATTTTTCCTCCATTTGTTTTAATAAGTTTTGACTCAAAATTTCATTTTGTTTCCTTGAGTTTTCAGTGAATTCTTCCTTCTGCTTCTTCAAATCTTCCTTCGTTTGTCTGTTATCTTCCTTGATGTTATCGAATTTTTCATCCATTTGTTTTAATAAGTTTTGACTCAAAATTTCATTTTGTTTCCTTGAGTTTTCAGTGAATTCTTCCTTCTGCTTCTTAGAGTCTTCTTTAATTAATTCCCATAGTTGTTGTAAATCCAGGCCTCCTCTGGCTTCCTCTCTTACTACCGTTTCTACATCCTCCACCGATGTTACTTCTTTCTCTTCCATCCTGACTTCCTTCTCTGCCTCCTTCGTCCGTTACAATGATGTCTCATCGATTTTGTCCATCTTCTGGTTAATTATTTCCATCTTCTGTACCTCTATTTCCATCATATCTTCCCTGACAAATGTTGTCCCTTATAATATTTTGTATAGCTTCGGACCAGTATTTTTCTTTAAACAGTTTTTTAAATTGGGCGTAGTCCACTATCTCATTCCTGGTTGCTGTCCACCAGTTGTCCGTAATCTCCCTAAAATGCTCATCCAACATCTCTCTAATCGAGCTCCAGATAGTTATTCGATGTTTATTAAAATGTTCCTCAATTCTGGCCAGGAATTCCATGGGGTTTCTACGATAATTTTTGAAATTAATCCCTTCTTTGGGTTCATTTGTGGAAACATGAGTAATATTATTTGGTCTGGTTCTAATTAACTCAATTTCTTCTTGATTTTGGCGTACTTGACCAGTTAAATTGTTCATCGTAGTGTTAATATTGTCACACCTTTCTCCGGTTTGTTTCTGTAAATTAACTAAATTTTCTTGTTCCTTTTGTATTCCTTCTATTTGAATACGACTATTTTCTTGGACCTGGTCTATTCTAGTATTTATCACTGCTTCATTTTGTGTAATAGTTTCGTTAGCTTTTCTCAATCTCTCATTAGTGTCAGATATTTCTTGCTTCCTTTCCTCATCGATTTTGTCCATCTTCTGGTTAATTGTATCATTGACTTGTTCAATTCTACCATTAATTCTTCTTAAATTCTCTTCATTGATTTGTCTGAACTCTTCCTTCATTTGGTTATTATTTTCACTTATAGTTTGTCTTAAAGTTTCATTAGTACTTTCTTTAATACTGTCGATTTTCTAATTTATCCGTTTTAAATTCTCGTTAGTGTCTTCTCTGTTTTGGTCAAATCTCTCCTCCATCTGTTTTATTAAGTTTTCACTCATTTTCTCATTTGTTTGTCTGTGATCTTCCTTGATGTTATCGAATTTTTCCTCCATTTGTTTTAATAAGTTTTGACTCAAAATTTCATTTTGTTTCCTTGAGTTTTCAGTGAATTCTTCCTTCTGCTTCTTCAAATCTTCCTTCGTTTGTCTGTTATCTTCCTTGATGTTATCGAATTTTTCATCCATTTGTTTTAATAAGTTTTGACTCAAAATTTCATTTTGTTTCCTTGAGTTTTCAGTGAATTCTTCCTTCTGCTTCTTAGAGTCTTCTTTAATTAATTCCCATAGTTGTTGTAAATCCAGGCCTCCTCTGGCTTCCTCTCTTACTACCGTTTCTACATCCTCCACCGATGTTACTTCTTTCTCTTCCATCCTGACTTCCTTCTCTGCCTCCTTCGTCCGTTTCAATGATGTAGCCCTCTTACGCATCTTTATAATTTCTTGGAACTTATAGCAGTCGCCAGCTAAAAATTAGGAAATTAATTTGCTTGATTCAATTTCTTCACTTAATATTCCCTAATTTCAGCCTCACTAGTTGGTGCGCCAATTTATAATACTATCTTAATGGAATAATAACTCATGGATATGATTTAATAACATAATGATTTAATCTGTGTAACATAAATTCAATTATTGGAAAATTCCATTCGATACATAAGGTTGTCACAGGGTCGATATTTATCTCAGGATTTATAATTAAATAATTTTAATATATTTCGTGGGAATTCTTGTGGCTGCTACGAAAAGTTCCTTTGCATGTTGATTAATAATAGAGAGTACCTTTACAAACAATATATTACTTATAATCTAAAAATTTACACAAATTATATATTAAGTTACATACAAGTTTTGACGATATTCAATTTGTCCGTCTCAGAAAATAATGTAGTTTATCAATGTGTACAATAAATGTTTCCTTGTAATCACTGTTAGCTTATATATTGAATTTGGTTGCACTTTAAAATGTTGACTAGTGATTAGTGTTAGTGTAAATTGTTATATTGTCTAGTGGTTGTTCCTTGTTGAAAAAAAAATATTGTCAAATTATACTTTACACATCTAGACGATATTGCTGAAGGGTTCCTGGTCGTTTCTGAATATTTTTCTTGATTGTGTGTATTATTTGTTCATGAAAATGGTAGTGGAAGGATTATTATCTTCGATGATGGTCCTTCAGATCTTCTTTCACACACGGGTCATCTATTTTTGTATACTTTTAATTACCTCTAGACACGCACTATTCAACTGCTTTCCATCACAATTAACAATTAAGTGTTATTTCTTCTTTCTTTTAGTTACCTACTCATACAAATTTCTTAAATTTTGATTGGTCATTTATGTACAGTTTAAATGTTATAGGATCAACACCCATTACCTACATTATATTTTATAAATTACCTTTAATAGATAATTTTATTATTATACTCTAATTATATATGCAATGTTTATACAATTATTAATTAGATAATTATAAACAATTTGATACTAAACATGCCTCAGTTTATAACTGTAAAACCTTATTAATTTGAATTTCTATGATATGTGGTGGAACAATTTTTATGGTTTATTGTAATTTCTACTTTGACTACCTGAGATAAATATATTTACATAAATTAACTGGTGACATAAAATCTTATAACATATAACAAAACTTTTAATAATAATAATTGTTTTTGACAGTTTTAGTTTATTTATACTGCTAAACTATTGTCTGTATGATAAACTAAAATTCTGTTTAATAATAACAAAACACTTCCATCAAAAATAATTACACTGTTTAACGGTAGTCTGTGTCGCTATTTCTTATGATCACACTCATTATTTTAAAGGTTTGTGTCCCTTTTCCTTTCCTTGATTATAGGCCTATATGATTATAATTAATACAATTTTATTATATGGATTAGGTACTCTTTATTGGGTTTGGATTATTATTCAGGGTAAGTTGATTAGGCCTACTAGGTTTATTTATTTCACTTTTTTCTGTTTACTGCCCTATTCTACTGGGTTATTTCTGGGTTTCTGGATAATATTATATAAGTCAAACCAAATAGTTTTCCTTTAATTTGCTTTCAATTATTATTTCTTGTTTCTTCTCTGGATCGGATTCCACTATTATTTACTATTCTTTTGTAACATTTGTTTCGTTACAAATTGCCTCCCTTCAGAAGTAATTATTTCTGAACACTTCATTAGGTGTGAGGACATAATTACTTATGTTTCATTTGTGACATTCTGCTGGTTCTTTAAATTGTATTCTACACTGATAGTTTTTTACTTTTCCTGGGTTTTCTGAAAATACATGTTTATACTTCTTATATATTATAATGAGATCTTCTACTTGTTTTACTGTCAAATTATTTGTGCCTTGGTGTCTAAACTCTCTTATCTCCTGTAATTTACTGTTCCACAGGTCTTCATTTGTCATATTATAGATTATTTTTCTGCATTGGGTGTCATTATTTAAAAAATTTAATTCCCTAACTTGGTGATGGGTACGGTTCAGAGGGGCACCATCGCTTCCTATTAACTCTGCCGTCCACATAACACCTTCTGAGTTCAAGGACACCTTCTCCTTGCTCAAATCAATAATGGCTGAGTATTTCCTCAGCATATCGCATCCGATTAATAATTCGAATGGTAGGCCGATTGCGACCAAACATATAATATTAATTGTAACACCTTTGCTTTTTATTTCCAATGACACTTGTTTTCTCACTGTTTTATTTTGACGCCCAGTGGCACCTATTAAAATAACATTATTGACAGGTAAGGTAGGTATTATATTTTTACTTTGTTTCTGTATTCTCTCCAGTTCAGCGTCGTTAATAAGTGATACATTTGCACCAGTATCTATCATTATTCGTGTAGGAATTCCTTCAATTTGAGCGGTTATGTATAAAATTTCATTATGCTGGTTGATTCTACTTGTCACCGTTTCCTCCAACAGTTCTTCTCGAAGATTTTTCAAATAATAATTGTAAATAATAGTAAGATTTTGACTGTCCGTCCTTAAACTTTGGTTGTTGTTATACTTCAAAATTCTTTTATTTTCCATAATTAGTGTTTCATAATTAGTTGGTAGTAATTTGTTATTACTATGTTTTTGAATTTGGTGGTTATTGTACCCAGTAGTTAGTAGCAGTAAGGGGTCGCGAGGGTTTATTACTGCCTCACTCCGTTTAAATTAAGGCTATCATGATTATTTTCCGGGCATGACTGTTGATTTGCCTGGACTGGTGTGCTGGTTCCTGGTTGTTCAACCTCTCGGTTGTCTAATTGTTCACTTCCCCTTGATTCTCGGAAGTCCTCCTGGCTTCTACTTCTGACTCGGTTATAATGGTGACTCATCCCTCTGGGATTTCCTCTTTGATCATAACTGTTATTAAAACTGTTCCTCCGAGGTTGATGGTATCTCCAGTAATCCCCTTCTTCGGCACTGATGTAATTTATTCGGGGTCGGTACGAACGATTATTATTATAATTACCCTGATTATTATTGTTATTAACTCCTGAGTTACTCCTAAAATTATTATAATTTTGGTTTGTTCGGTAGTTATTATAATTATTATTATTTCTATTACCCGGATGGTAATTTTGATTGGGCCTGCTGTTATCATTATTGTTAATTGGGTTTCGATTGAAGTTTGCTGGTTGGTTATTATTTGGGGTAAAATTTTGGTTGTAATTACGATCGTTGACATAACTATTCCGGTTATTCATGTTATTATATTGATTATGATTCATACCATGGTTATTATTTTTTGAACCGCACTGATCAGTTCGTTGTCTGCTTCTTTTGTAGTAACCCTCGTGTTCATAATTTTCTAATAAGTCAGCCATTGCGTGGACCGTTTTAATCTGGCTTCCCAGGCGTGCTCTGGCAATTCCTGTGTCGTAATGGTATGCCATTTTAGTTACTAGGGATTCTTCTGGTATTCTTGGCTCTAGGTGTCTCGCCAAACATACCTTTCCCCAGAAGTAAGTAGTTGGAGATGTACCTCTATTTCCATCATATCTTCCCTGACAAATGTTGTCCCTTATAATATTTTGTATAGCTTCGGACCAGTATTTTTCTTTAAACAGTTTTTTAAATTGGGCGTAGTCCACTATCTCATTCCTGGTTGCTGTCCACCAGTTGTCCGTAATCTCCCTAAAATGCTCATCCAACATCTCTCTAATCGAGCTCCAGATAGTTATTCGATGTTTATTAAAATGTTCCTCAATTCTGGCCAGGAATTCCATGGGGTTTCTACGATAATTTTTGAAATTAATCCCTTCTTTGGGTTCATTTGTGGAAACATGAGTAATATTATTTGGTCTGGTTCTAATTAACTCAATTTCTTCTTGATTTTGGCGTACTTGACCAGTTAAATTGTTCATCGTAGTGTTAATATTGTCACACCTTTCTCCGGTTTGTTTCTGTAAATTAACTAAATTTTCTTGTTCCTTTTGTATTCCTTCTATTTGAATACGACTATTTTCTTGGACCTGGTCTATTCTAGTATTTATCACTGCTTCATTTTGTGTAATAGTTTCGTTAGCTTTTCTCAATCTCTCATTAGTGTCAGATATTTCTTGCTTCCTTTCCTCATCGATTTTGTCCATCTTCTGGTTAATTGTATCATTGACTTGTTCAATTCTACCATTAATTCTTCTTAAATTCTCTTCATTGATTTGTCTGAACTCTTCCTTCATTTGGTTATTATTTTCACTTATAGTTTGTCTTAAAGTTTCATTAGTACTTTCTTTAATACTGTCGATTTTCTAATTTATCCGTTTTAAATTCTCGTTAGTGTCTTCTCTGTTTTGGTCAAATCTCTCCTCCATCTGTTTTATTAAGTTTTCACTCATTTTCTCATTTGTTTGTCTGTGATCTTCCTTGATGTTATCGAATTTTTCCTCCATTTGTTTTAATAAGTTTTGACTCAAAATTTCATTTTGTTTCCTTGAGTTTTCAGTGAATTCTTCCTTCTGCTTCTTCAAATCTTCCTTCGTTTGTCTGTTATCTTCCTTGATGTTATCGAATTTTTCATCCATTTGTTTTAATAAGTTTTGACTCAAAATTTCATTTTGTTTCCTTGAGTTTTCAGTGAATTCTTCCTTCTGCTTCTTAGAGTCTTCTTTAATTAATTCCCATAGTTGTTGTAAATCCAGGCCTCCTCTGGCTTCCTCTCTTACTACCGTTTCTACATCCTCCACCGATGTTACTTCTTTCTCTTCCATCCTGACTTCCTTCTCTGCCTCCTTCGTCCGTTTCAATGATGTAGCCCTCTTACGCATCTTTATAATTTCTTGGAACTTATAGCAGTCGCCAGCTAAAAATTAGGAAATTAATTTGCTTGATTCAATTTCTTCACTTAATATTCCCTAATTTCAGCCTCACTAGTTGGTGCGCCAATTTATAATACTATCTTAATGGAATAATAACTCATGGATATGATTTAATAACATAATGATTTAATCTGTGTAACATAAATTCAATTATTGGAAAATTCCATTCGATACATAAGGTTGTCACAGGGTCGATATTTATCTCAGGATTTATAATTAAATAATTTTAATATATTTCGTGGGAATTCTTGTGGCTGCTACGAAAAGTTCCTTTGCATGTTGATTAATAATAGAGAGTACCTTTACAAACAATATATTACTTATAATCTAAAAATTTACACAAATTATATATTAAGTTACATTCAAGTTTTGACGATATTCAATTTGTCCGTCTCAGAAAATAATGTAGTTTATCAATGTGTACAATAAATGTTTCCTTGTAATCACTGTTAGCTTATATATTGAATTTGGTTGCACTTTAAAATGTTGACTAGTGATTAGTGTTAGTGTAAATTGTTATATTGTCTAGTGGTTGTTCCTTGTTGAAAAAAAAATATTGTCAAATTATACTTTACACATCTAGACGATATTGCTGAAGGGTTCCTGGTCGTTTCTGAATATTTTTCTTGATTGTGTGTATTATTTGTTCATGAAAATGGTAGTGGAAGGATTATTATCTTCGATGATGGTCCTTCAGATCTTCTTTCACACACGGGTCATCTATTTTTGTATACTTTTAATTACCTCTAGACACGCACTATTCAACTGCTTTCCATCACAATTAACAATTAAGTGTTATTTCTTCTTTCTTTTAGTTACCTACTCATACAAATTTCTTAAATTTTGATTGGTCATTTATGTACAGTTTAAATGTTATAGGATCAACACCCATTACCTACATTATATTTTATAAATTACCTTTAATAGATAATTTTATTATTATACTCTAATTATATATGCAATGTTTATACAATTATTAATTAGATAATTATAAACAATTTGATACTAAACATGCCTCAGTTTATAACTGTAAAACCTTATTAATTTGAATTTCTATGATATGTGGTGGAACAATTTTTATGGTTTATTGTAATTTCTACTTTGACTACCTGAGATAAATATATTTACATAAATTAACTGGTGACATAAAATCTTATAACATATAACAAAACTTTTAATAATAATAATTGTTTTTGACAGTTTTAGTTTATTTATACTGCTAAACTATTGTCTGTATGATAAACTAAAATTCTGTTTAATAATAACAAAACACTTCCATCAAAAATAATTACACTGTTTAACGGTAGTCTGTGTCGCTATTTCTTATGATCACACTCATTATTTTAAAGGTTTGTGTCCCTTTTCCTTTCCTTGATTATAGGCCTATATGATTATAATTAATACAATTTTATTATATGGATTAGGTACTCTTTATTGGGTTTGGATTATTATTCAGGGTAAGTTGATTAGGCCTACTAGGTTTATTTATTTCACTTTTTTCTGTTTACTGCCCTATTCTACTGGGTTATTTCTGGGTTTCTGGATAATATTATATAAGTCAAACCAAATAGTTTTCCTTTAATTTGCTTTCAATTATTATTTCTTGTTTCTTCTCTGGATCGGATTCCACTATTATTTACTATTCTTTTGTAACATTTGTTTCGTTACAAATTGCCTCCCTTCAGAAGTAATTATTTCTGAACACTTCATTAGGTGTGAGGACATAATTACTTATGTTTCATTTGTGACATTCTGCTGGTTCTTTAAATTGTATTCTACACTGATAGTTTTTTACTTTTCCTGGGTTTTCTGAAAATACATGTTTATACTTCTTATATATTATAATGAGATCTTCTACTTGTTTTACTGTCAAATTATTTGTGCCTTGGTGTCTAAACTCTCTTATCTCCTGTAATTTACTGTTCCACAGGTCTTCATTTGTCATATTATAGATTATTTTTCTGCATTGGGTGTCATTATTTAAAAAATTTAATTCCCTAACTTGGTGATGGGTACGGTTCAGAGGGGCACCATCGCTTCCTATTAACTCTGCCGTCCACATAACACCTTCTGAGTTCAAGGACACCTTCTCCTTGCTCAAATCAATAATGGCTGAGTATTTCCTCAGCATATCGCATCCGATTAATAATTCGAATGGTAGGCCGATTGCGACCAAACATATAATATTAATTGTAACACCTTTGCTTTTTATTTCCAATGACACTTGTTTTCTCACTGTTTTATTTTGACGCCCAGTGGCACCTATTAAAATAACATTATTGACAGGTAAGGTAGGTATTATATTTTTACTTTGTTTCTGTATTCTCTCCAGTTCAGCGTCGTTAATAAGTGATACAGTTGCACCAGTATCTATCATTATTCGTGTAGGAATTCCTTCAATTTGAGCGGTTATGTATAAAATTTCATTATGCTGGTTGATTCTACTTGTCACCGTTTCCTCCAACAGTTCTTCTCGAAGATTTTTCAAATAATAATTGTAAATAATAGTAAGATTTTGACTGTCCGTCCTTAAACTTTGGTTGTTGTTATACTTCAAAATTCTTTTATTTTCCATAATTAGTGTTTCATAATTAGTTGGTAGTAATTTGTTATTACTATGTTTTTGAATTTGGTGGTTATTGTACCCAGTAGTTAGTAGCAGTAAGGGGTCGCGAGGGTTTATTACTGCCTCACTCCGTTTAAATTAAGGCTATCATGATTATTTTCCGGGCATGACTGTTGATTTGCCTGGACTGGTGTGCTGGTTCCTGGTTGTTCAACCTCTCGGTTGTCTAATTGTTCACTTCCCCTTGATTCTCGGAAGTCCTCCTGGCTTCTACTTCTGACTCGGTTATAATGGTGACTCATCCCTCTGGGATTTCCTCTTTGATCATAACTGTTATTAAAACTGTTCCTCCGAGGTTGATGGTATCTCCAGTAATCCCCTTCTTCGGCACTGATGTAATTTATTCGGGGTCGGTACGAACGATTATTATTATAATTACCCTGATTATTATTGTTATTAACTCCTGAGTTACTCCTAAAATTATTATAATTTTGGTTTGTTCGGTAGTTATTATAATTATTATTATTTCTATTACCCGGATGGTAATTTTGATTGGGCCTGCTGTTATCATTATTGTTAATTGGGTTTCGATTGAAGTTTGCTGGTTGGTTATTATTTGGGGTAAAATTTTGGTTGTAATTACGATCGTTGACATAACTATTCCGGTTATTCATGTTATTATATTGATTATGATTCATACCATGGTTATTATTTTTTGAACCGCACTGATCAGTTCGTTGTCTGCTTCTTTTGTAGTAACCCTCGTGTTCATAATTTTCTAATAAGTCAGCCATTGCGTGGACCGTTTTAATCTGGCTTCCCAGGCGTGCTCTGGCAATTCCTGTGTCGTAATGGTATGCCATTTTAGTTACTAGGGATTCTTCTGGTATTCTTGGCTCTAGGTGTCTCGCCAAACATACCTTTCCCCAGAAGTAAGTAGTTGGAGATGTACCTCTATTTCCATCATATCTTCCCTGACAAATGTTGCCCCTTATAATATTTTGTATAGCTTCGGACCAGTATTTTTCTTTAAACAGTTTTTTAAATTGGGCGTAGTCCACTATCTCATTCCTGGTTGCTGTCCACCAGTTGTCCGTAATCTCCCTAAAATGCTCATCCAACATCTCTCTAATCGAGCTCCAGATAGTTATTCGATGTTTATTAAAATGTTCCTCAATTCTGGCCAGGAATTCCATGGGGTTTCTACGATAATTTTTGAAATTAATCCCTTCTTTGGGTTCATTTGTGGAAACATGAGTAATATTATTTGGTCTGGTTCTAATTAACTCAATTTCTTCTTGATTTTGGCGTACTTGACCAGTTAAATTGTTCATCGTAGTGTTAATATTGTCACACCTTTCTCCGGTTTGTTTCTGTAAATTAACTAAATTTTCTTGTTCCTTTTGTATTCCTTCTATTTGAATACGACTATTTTCTTGGACCTGGTCTATTCTAGTATTTATCACTGCTTCATTTTGTGTAATAGTTTCGTTAGCTTTTCTCAATCTCTCATTAGTGTCAGATATTTCTTGCTTCCTTTCCTCATCGATTTTGTCCATCTTCTGGTTAATTGTATCATTGACTTGTTCAATTCTACCATTAATTCTTCTTAAATTCTCTTCATTGATTTGTCTGAACTCTTCCTTCATTTGGTTATTATTTTCACTTATAGTTTGTCTTAAAGTTTCATTAGTACTTTCTTTAATACTGTCGATTTTCTAATTTATCCGTTTTAAATTCTCGTTAGTGTCTTCTCTGTTTTGGTCAAATCTCTCCTCCATCTGTTTTATTAAGTTTTCACTCATTTTCTCATTTGTTTGTCTGTGATCTTCCTTGATGTTATCGAATTTTTCCTCCATTTGTTTTAATAAGTTTTGACTCAAAATTTCATTTTGTTTCCTTGAGTTTTCAGTGAATTCTTCCTTCTGCTTCTTCAAATCTTCCTTCGTTTGTCTGTTATCTTCCTTGATGTTATCGAATTTTTCATCCATTTGTTTTAATAAGTTTTGACTCAAAATTTCATTTTGTTTCCTTGAGTTTTCAGTGAATTCTTCCTTCTGCTTCTTAGAGTCTTCTTTAATTAATTCCCATAGTTGTTGTAAATCCAGGCCTCCTCTGGCTTCCTCTCTTACTACCGTTTCTACATCCTCCACCGATGTTACTTCTTTCTCTTCCATCCTGACTTCCTTCTCTGCCTCCTTCGTCCGTTTCAATGATGTAGCCCTCTTACGCATCTTTATAATTTCTTGGAACTTATAGCAGTCGCCAGCTAAAAATTAGGAAATTAATTTGCTTGATTCAATTTCTTCACTTAATATTCCCTAATTTCAGCCTCACTAGTTGGTGCGCCAATTTATAATACTATCTTAATGGAATAATAACTCATGGATATGATTTAATAACATAATGATTTAATCTGTGTAACATAAATTCAATTATTGGAAAATTCCATTCGATACATAAGGTTGTCACAGGGTCGATATTTATCTCAGGATTTATAATTAAATAATTTTAATATATTTCGTGGGAATTCTTGTGGCTGCTACGAAAAGTTCCTTTGCATGTTGATTAATAATAGAGAGTACCTTTACAAACAATATATTACTTATAATCTAAAAATTTACACAAATTATATATTAAGTTACATTCAAGTTTTGACGATATTCAATTTGTCCGTCTCAGAAAATAATGTAGTTTATCAATGTGTACAATAAATGTTTCCTTGTAATCACTGTTAGCTTATATATTGAATTTGGTTGCACTTTAAAATGTTGACTAGTGATTAGTGTTAGTGTAAATTGTTATATTGTCTAGTGGTTGTTCCTTGTTGAAAAAAAAATATTGTCAAATTATACTTTACACATCTAGACGATATTGCTGAAGGGTTCCTGGTCGTTTCTGAATATTTTTCTTGATTGTGTGTATTATTTGTTCATGAAAATGGTAGTGGAAGGATTATTATCTTCGATGATGGTCCTTCAGATCTTCTTTCACACACGGGTCATCTATTTTTGTATACTTTTAATTACCTCTAGACACGCACTATTCAACTGCTTTCCATCACAATTAACAATTAAGTGTTATTTCTTCTTTCTTTTAGTTACCTACTCATACAAATTTCTTAAATTTTGATTGGTCATTTATGTACAGTTTAAATGTTATAGGATCAACACCCATTACCTACATTATATTTTATAAATTACCTTTAATAGATAATTTTATTATTATACTCTAATTATATATGCAATGTTTATACAATTATTAATTAGATAATTATAAACAATTTGATACTAAACATGCCTCAGTTTATAACTGTAAAACCTTATTAATTTGAATTTCTATGATATGTGGTGGAACAATTTTTATGGTTTATTGTAATTTCTACTTTGACTACCTGAGATAAATATATTTACATAAATTAACTGGTGACATAAAATCTTATAACATATAACAAAACTTTTAATAATAATAATTGTTTTTGACAGTTTTAGTTTATTTATACTGCTAAACTATTGTCTGTATGATAAACTAAAATTCTGTTTAATAATAACAAAACACTTCCATCAAAAATAATTACACTGTTTAACGGTAGTCTGTGTCGCTATTTCTTATGATCACACTCATTATTTTAAAGGTTTGTGTCCCTTTTCCTTTCCTTGATTATAGGCCTATATGATTATAATTAATACAATTTTATTATATGGATTAGGTACTCTTTATTGGGTTTGGATTATTATTCAGGGTAAGTTGATTAGGCCTACTAGGTTTATTTATTTCACTTTTTTCTGTTTACTGCCCTATTCTACTGGGTTATTTCTGGGTTTCTGGATAATATTATATAAGTCAAACCAAATAGTTTTCCTTTAATTTGCTTTCAATTATTATTTCTTGTTTCTTCTCTGGATCGGATTCCACTATTATTTACTATTCTTTTGTAACATTTGTTTCGTTACAAATTGCCTCCCTTCAGAAGTAATTATTTCTGAACACTTCATTAGGTGTGAGGACATAATTACTTATGTTTCATTTGTGACATTCTGCTGGTTCTTTAAATTGTATTCTACACTGATAGTTTTTTACTTTTCCTGGGTTTTCTGAAAATACATGTTTATACTTCTTATATATTATAATGAGATCTTCTACTTGTTTTACTGTCAAATTATTTGTGCCTTGGTGTCTAAACTCTCTTATCTCCTGTAATTTACTGTTCCACAGGTCTTCATTTGTCATATTATAGATTATTTTTCTGCATTGGGTGTCATTATTTAAAAAATTTAATTCCCTAACTTGGTGATGGGTACGGTTCAGAGGGGCACCATCGCTTCCTATTAACTCTGCCGTCCACATAACACCTTCTGAGTTCAAGGACACCTTCTCCTTGCTCAAATCAATAATGGCTGAGTATTTCCTCAGCATATCGCATCCGATTAATAATTCGAATGGTAGGCCGATTGCGACCAAACATATAATATTAATTGTAACACCTTTGCTTTTTATTTCCAATGACACTTGTTTTCTCACTGTTTTATTTTGACGCCCAGTGGCACCTATTAAAATAACATTATTGACAGGTAAGGTAGGTATTATATTTTTACTTTGTTTCTGTATTCTCTCCAGTTCAGCGTCGTTAATAAGTGATACATTTGCACCAGTATCTATCATTATTCGTGTAGGAATTCCTTCAATTTGAGCGGTTATGTATAAAATTTCATTATGCTGGTTGATTCTACTTGTCACCGTTTCCTCCAACAGTTCTTCTCGAAGATTTTTCAAGTAATAATTGTAAATAATAGTAAGATTTTGACTGTCCGTCCTTAAACTTTGGTTGTTGTTATACTTCAAAATTCTTTTATTTTCCATAATTAGTGTTTCATAATTAGTTGGTAGTAATTTGTTATTACTATGTTTTTGAATTTGGTGGTTATTGTACCCAGTAGTTAGTAGCAGTAAGGGGTCGCGAGGGTTTATTACTGCCTCACTACGTTTAAATTAAGGCTATCATGATTATTTTCCGGGCATGACTGTTGATTTGCCTGGACTGGTGTGCTGGTTCCTGGTTGTTCAACCTCTCGGTTGTCTAATTGTTCACTTCCCCTTGATTCTCGGAAGTCCTCCTGGCTTCTACTTCTGACTCGGTTATAATGGTGACTCATCCCTCTGGGATTTCCTCTTTGATCATAACTGTTATTAAAACTGTTCCTCCGAGGTTGATGGTATCTCCAGTAATCCCCTTCTTCGGCACTGATGTAATTTATTCGGGGTCGGTACGAACGATTATTATTATAATTACCCTGATTATTATTGTTATTAACTCCTGAGTTACTCCTAAAATTATTATAATTTTGGTTTGTTCGGTAGTTATTATAATTATTATTATTTCTATTACCCGGATGGTAATTTTGATTGGGCCTGTTGTTATCATTATTGTTAATTGGGTTTCGATTGAAGTTTGCTGGTTGGTTATTATTTGGGGTAAAATTTTGGTTGTAATTACGATCGTTGACATAAATATTCCGGTTATTCATGTTATTATATTGATTATGATTCATACCATGGTTATTATTTTTTGAACCGCACTGATCAGTTCGTTGTCTGCTTCTTTTGTAGTAACCCTCGTGTTCATAATTTTCTAATAAGTCAGCCATTGCGTGGACCGTTTTAATCTGGCTTCCCAGGCGTGCTCTGGCAATTCCTGTGTCGTAATGGTATGCCATTTTAGTTACTAGGGATTCTTCTGGTATTCTTGGCTCTAGGTGTCTCGCCAAACATACCTTTCCCCAGAAGTAAGTAGTTGGAGATGTACCTCTATTTCCATCATATCTTCCCTGACAAATGTTGTCCCTTATAATATTTTGTATAGCTTCGGACCAGTATTTTTCTTTAAACAGTTTTTTAAATTGGGCGTAGTCCACTATCTCATTCCTGGTTGCTGTCCACCAGTTGTCCGTAATCTCCCTAAAATGCTCATCCAACATCTCTCTAATCGAGCTCCAGATAGTTATTCGATGTTTATTAAAATGTTCCTCAATTCTGGCCAGGAATTCCATGGGGTTTCTACGATAATTTTTGAAATTAATCCCTTCTTTGGGTTCATTTGTGGAAACATGAGTAATATTATTTGGTCTGGTTCTAATTAACTCAATTTCTTCTTGATTTTGGCGTACTTGACCAGTTAAATTGTTCATCGTAGTGTTAATATTGTCACACCTTTCTCCGGTTTGTTTCTGTAAATTAACTAAATTTTCTTGTTCCTTTTGTATTCCTTCTATTTGAATACGACTATTTTCTTGGACCTGGTCTATTCTAGTATTTATCACTGCTTCATTTTGTGTAATAGTTTCGTTAGCTTTTCTCAATCTCTCATTAGTGTCAGATATTTCTTGCTTCCTTTCCTCATCGATTTTGTCCATCTTCTGGTTAATTGTATCATTGACTTGTTCAATTCTACCATTAATTCTTCTTAAATTCTCTTCATTGATTTGTCTGAACTCTTCCTTCATTTGGTTATTATTTTCACTTATAGTTTGTCTTAAAGTTTCATTAGTACTTTCTTTAATACTGTCGATTTTCTCATTTATCCGTTTTAAATTCTCGTTAGTGTCTTCTCTGTTTTGGTCAAATCTCTCCTCCATCTGTTTTATTAAGTTTTCACTCATTTTCTCATTTGTTTGTCTGTGATCTTCCTTGATGTTATCGAATTTTCCTCCATTTGTTTTAATAAGTTTTGACTCAAAATTTCATTTTGTTTCCTTGAGTTTTCAGTGAATTCTTCCTTCTGCTTCTTCAAATCTTCCTTCGTTTGTCTGTTATCTTCCTTGATGTTATCGAATTTTTCCTCCATTTGTTTTAATTAGTTTTGACTCAAAATTTCATTTTGTTTCCTTGAGTTTTCAGTGAATTCTTCCTTCTGCTTCTTAGAGTCTTCTTTAATTAATTCCCATAGTTGTTGTAAATCCAGGCCTCCTCTGGCTTCCTCTCTTACTACCGTTTCTACATCCTCCACCGATGTTACTTCTTTCTCTTCCATCCTGACTTCCTTCTCTGCCTCCTTCGTCCGTTTCAATGATGTAGCCCTCTTACGCATCTTTATAATTTCTTGGAACTTATAGCAGTCGCCAGCTAAAAATTAGGAAATTAATTTGCTTGATTCAATTTCTTCACTTAATATTCCCTAATTTCAGCCTCACTAGTTGGTGCGCCAATTTATAATACTATCTTAATGGAATAATAACTCATGGATATGATTTAATAACATAATGATTTAATCTGTGTAACATAAATTCAATTATTGGAAAATTCCATTCGATACATAAGGTTGTCACAGGGTCGATATTTATCTCAGGATTTATAATTAAATAATGTTAATATATTTCGTGGGAATTCTTGTGGCTGCTACGAAAAGTTCCTTTGCATGTTGATTAATAATAGAGAGTACCTTTACAAACAATATATTACTTATAATCTAAAAATTTACACAAATTATATATTAAGTTACATACAAGTTTTGACGATATTCAATTTGTCCGTCTCAGAAAATAATGTAGTTTATCAATGTGTACAATAAATGTTTCCTTGTAATCACTGTTAGCTTATATATTGAATTTGGTTGCACTTTAAGATGTTGACTAGTGATTAGTGTTAGTGTAAATTGTTATATTGTCTAGTGGTTGTTCCTTGTTGAAAAAAAAATATTGTCAAATTATACTTTACACATCTAGACGATATTGCTGAAGGGTTCCTGGTCGTTTCTGAATATTTTTCTTGATTGTGTGTATTATTTGTTCATGAAAATGGTAGTGGAAGGATTATTATCTTCGATGATGGTCCTTCAGATCTTCTTTCACACACGGGTCATCTATTTTTGTATACTTTTAATTACCTCTAGACACGCACTATTCAACTGCTTTCCATCACAATTAACAATTAAGTGTTATTTCTTCTTTCTTTTAGTTACCTACTCATACAAATTTCTTAAATTTTGATTGGTCATTTATGTACAGTTTAAATGTTATAGGATCAACACCCATTACCTACATTATATTTTATAAATTACCTTTAATAGATAATTTTATTATTATACTCTAATTATATATGCAATGTTTATACAATTATTAATTAGATAATTATAAACAATTTGATACTAAACATGCCTCAGTTTATAACTGTAAAACCTTATTAATTTGAATTTCTATGATATGTGGTGGAACAATTTTTATGGTTTATTGTAATTTCTACTTTGACTACCTGAGATAAATATATTTACATAAATTAACTGGTGACATAAAATCTTATAACATATAACAAAACTTTTAATAATAATAATTGTTTTTGACAGTTTTAGTTTATTTATACTGCTAAACTATTGTCTGTATGATAAACTAAAATTCTGTTTAATAATAACAAAACACTTCCATCAAAAATAATTACACTGTTTAACGGTAGTCTGTGTCGCTATTTCTTATGATCACACTCATTATTTTAAAGGTTTGTGTCCCTTTTCCTTTCCTTGATTATAGGCCTATATGATTATAATTAATACAATTTTATTATATGGATTAGGTACTCTTTATTGGGTTTGGATTATTATTCAGGGTAAGTTGATTAGGCCTACTAGGTTTATTTATTTCACTTTTTTCTGTTTACTGCCCTATTCTACTGGGTTATTTCTGGGTTTCTGGATAATATTATATAAGTCAAACCAAATAGTTTTCCTTTAATTTGCTTTCAATTATTATTTCTTGTTTCTTCTCTGGATCGGATTCCACTATTATTTACTATTCTTTTGTAACATTTGTTTCGTTACAACGCATAAATTATATTTATTATCAATTAATTTAGTGTTATAAGCAAAATTTAAGGTATATCTGCGTTGTGTATACAACGTACATAATACTGAGTGTCACGATTTGCTGTTACGTCTACAGATGAAACCATGACACAGGTTTTTTTTGTTACTACCGATTGCCGAATAAATCACGCAATTTAGGTCAGTAGGCTGCCCACCAAATTCAATGCTTCCTTTAACGGGACATAAATCTCACCGACATATTCAGATCCTGTGATTTATTGATTTATTATAAAGTCAGAACACTGGTAATCGTTAAACAAAACCAGCCAGTAATAATTACACCAAAAAGTATACAATAACAATTGTCGCACTTATTTACAATTAGAAAAATTATCCGAAAATAATATTAGAAAAATAAAAATAATATTATTTACTCACACTGAGGAAGAGGCACATCACCTTGAAACGTTTGTGAAAGTGATAACCAAAGTAAGTTCATTTGTGAAAGTTTTGACATGGAATCCATAGGTATGTAATGTCTTACTCGCACGTTTCGCGAAAATCGACCGTTATGTTTCAAATGTGCTTTCGGCATACCACTATCTCACGAACCGCTCAACCAATCCCAGCAAATCAGGTGTCAGGTGATCGAGTCACTCGGCCCCCTTCCAACAATAGTACTGAGAATTTTGACAACTGACTTCAGTCGCCTCTAGGCTTTGTCTGCGTGAGGGTGTTTTTGCGCCGAAAATTTCTAAATTGCTCCACTAAAACTTAAATATCTCGGGAACTACAAGTCATATCGCAAAAATACAAAGTGCGTTGTGATCCGCAGAACTACGTCTCTCCAATAACACTAATTCCGAGTACCAGAAGCACTCACAGAAAATAATAACAACATTTGAACTCAAAAATTTGAAATGCCTCGACCTAAAAATCGCGATAAAACTCGAACCAAAAATTTCAAACCGAAAACCGGCAAATCCTATGCAGATCGTCAACAGGCCTATCGTTTGAGACTAAAATCAAAGAAATCGGCCGAGAACTTAGAAAATGGCAACCATTTGAAGATTGACGAAACCCCGTCAGCGCCCAAGCGGCCCGCATCTCCGATACCTGGGTCATCCAGCGTGCCCCCAAAGCGACTCAGATCGAGCGTACGGCTAGCTAGCAAGAAAACAGACGATGAGAACATTAATAACTTGTGCTTCGACAACATTGGACCCTCGATGCTCTGCGCAGAACAGCCCAGTCCAAGTCGCCGCTTCAAAGGAGTCGACGAGGAATTCTCTAAGCACTTTATTAACAATCCGTTCGGCTCGGTGTGTGGGATCTGCGATCGCTTGTGGTTCAAGAGTGATCTAAGACCGTGCGTACCATCATACATAAGTCTCTTGGCCACAGTGTTCGGAGGCGGCGTGGCCATCTACCGCAGCGTTGAGAGCACGAGCACTTGTAACCCTCTAACTATCCAACCTCCTGACAAGACACGAGACATCGCCGGCGACATCACAGCCGTGGAGATCACTTACCAGAACATGTACAAATTCGTTCTAGTCGGAGTCTACATACACCCTGGATGGCCCGACACCGAAGTCTTGTATCTTATACATCGCGGGCTCGGCAGATACGGCAAGTCCATCAATAAAGTGATCCCTAAGATGATCGCCGACATGACTACACCAATAATGCTCTGCGGCGACTTCAACAAGCATGCACCCGATCACGAGAACCTACTACAGGACATCAACGACGAGTACGGCCTACAACTCCATAGCTTACCATCAACTACACTCGGAAACACGAGCATAGACCTGACGTTCAGTCGCAACATGCAACTCTTCGCCTAGATATTCGTATCGTACTTCAGCTACCATCGCTCCATATTCCATCAACTAGCGTTAGGTGACTCTGTAAATTCTGAAAATTCTGAATAAATAAAATACATTGAAACTTATGTAGCTGTTTATTTAACCAACCCTTCCTTCCTTCCCAAAGCACAAGTCTGCCCATGATTCCATGTCTACCGGTAGTCCCACGACTACCAGGTTTAATTTTTTTTATATATAATAATATTTAAAAAAAGTGAACGAAGAGGATGAATCAACAAGATATTTATTAGAAAAAAGTACATACTGGAATAATTACAGACACTGTTGACCAAAATAAATATTGCTTACTTCGATCAAAGTAGTTATTTGCTCTTTCATAATGTTTCATGTTTTTCGCCAAATAATCATAAAATTAAAACTGATAAATAAAAGAAACTGTGTATAGAATGTCTAAACTTGAATAAATTGTGTGTGCGTCAGACAGGAAACTTTTCTTAAAAGAGCAATAATTAGAGAGAATTGCCGGTTGACACTTAATTATTTTTAATTTATTATCACCATGTGATACGACCTTGACAATACGTGATTATGAAATGGCAGTTTGTTACGAATGTCTGTAAGTTATGTTATTCTTGGCAGTAAAATATGAGCTGTAAATCAACATTTACAGTTCTCAGTTACAGTTACAGTCTCCAGCCCATTCCAATCTTTTTAATTTAATAAAGGTGACCACATCAGGTTCATCATACAACTTACAGACCTCTAACACATTCGTTCACAAAGTATTAATAACAAAATTAATTTAAAGTTCTATCACAATCGATTAGTAAAATATTATGTTTTTTATCCTGCTTAAAACTATAGGCAAATGTGCAGTTTTTAATGTTTATTACTGGACCAAGATTGTTTGTTTGCGTTAGGCCTATCCAGTTGTTCGTTACAGTTAGCAGTTGACCGTAGTATGTAGACCTGTAACGTGTTTCAACGTTTATATTGATATGATAATCCCCCCGTTGAGACTTAGGGATCTGCAATTCATATTGCTACGACAATTATGAACGGTCTCGAAAAGTCGGCGGTGCAGTTACATAAACGATCTAAACGTTTCTAGGCTAGCCGAGCAGGTGCAGTGTCTCTGTAAAGGCCGTGTACTCAAATGCGAAGCTCAAAGCGAGATTGTAGAGTGCGGATCAAGTGATTATTGCGAACTAGTAGAAAGTGATTATTGTGTTATAATAGTGCGGAGCTCTAATAGTTGACATTGTTACTGCGTATGGACAAATTTAACGAGAATTATTGTATACAAGTACCTTGTTGATTTCACATTGTTGCCACTAATTAAAGCTGTGACTTCACTGATGTTTGTACTTTGTTTCCACTGTGCCACACTCGATCCGTGAGATCGTCGTAACCGTATGTTAGGTTATGGTCTCCACGCAACTCAAGCTGACGGAATTGATTGTTTGAAGAGAACAACCGATAACTAGACTAGTAGAGTTAAACTTTTAAAGCACCCAAGCTCTGCATAAAACATGGGTGTATGCTTTAAATGAACGACGAAGCAGAAAAAACACATTTTTTTTATAGCTTCATTTGTAGGCCTGTGCACACAAGTTTATTGAGAAACAAAGTTTTCAGTCTTCTACTTCTTCTTCACCACTACAGCCCAACGTGAGCCCTGGTTTCCAACACCAATCTTCTCGAAAGTCTCATGTCCGTTGCCATCTCAGTGTAACCCCTCACATTCATTCTTCTAAGATCTTCTAGTACATCATCCAACCATCTTATCCTAGGTCGACTCGTCTTTCTGCTTTTATAGACTTGTGCCCTCATGATTTTCTTTGGCATACGTTGATCATGCATCAGCTCTAGGTGACCTAGTCATTGCACTCGTTGAGCTTTTATGAATCTTCCAATGTCCTCATCATTCAATAGCTCATCTGCCTCCTATTATTTCTTATTCTCCATTCGTCATCTTCCTTAATAGGGGCATAATCACGTCTTATGATCTTTCTTTTAAACTTTCTTAGTGTTTCTTGTTCCTTTATTTATTTGTGTTCATGTCTCGTCTCAATAAGTAACAACTTGCCTAATAAGTGTCTTTTGTATTTTTATTTTTGTGTTACGACTAATAAGTTTTCTACTCAATAGTCTGCTGATATCCTCTATTTCCTATTTGTATCCTGTCATGTATTGTCGTGTTTATGAACCCTTCATTATCTATCATGTTACTCAGGTATCTGAACTTATTAACTCCATCAAATAAATTATCCTCTATGGATAAATTATATAGATTTCTTCTCTTTTCTAATCAACATGTATTTAGTTTTGCTGATATTTACATTGAGTCCCAATTCAGCGGTATTTTGATTCAGCTCTTTGCATACCTCGGCTAGTCGTTGTCTTGGTTTGGCTATTATCATAACATAGTCAACGTAAGCTTATAGTTTGTCAATGATAAATGGATTTATTTACTTCACTTTAAATATAATTATTCTCTTAAGCAATTCCATAAGCTTGGTATCAAGAAAGTAACAGTATATTCATACTAGGTCGTCAACGTTATCATTCAATAAACGTTCTGTTATACTTAAGTATGCAGTACGCAATGCCATCATTTTCATTTCCCCCGTTGATATGTCTTTCTAGGTAGATCTGATCGTGTTTACGAACGGAATACTGCAGTCTGTTTTCCAGGTATTCTAAACAACACCATCTGCATATTGCTGCGAGAATTACGTAACGGCCTCGAAAAGTCGAATGTCGTTCTACACGTTTCTCCGCTAGCCGAGTATGTGGAGTGTCTCGGTCAAGGCTATATACTCAAGTAACTACCAGACTGTTCGAGCTCTTATAACTACGAAAATTATGTTGGCACGCTGCCAGGAATGTGGAAGATTATTCTGTAATATCTGCAGGATTTATATTAGCAACAGCGGCCGGCTTAGTCAGAAACGTCTGGCGATATAGTAGAGTGCGGATCAAGTTATTGTTGCGGATTAGTGAAAATGATTATTGTGGTATAATTAGTGCGGAACTTTAATAGTTGACATTATTATTTGCGCGTAGACAAATTTAACTTGAATTATTGTATGACAGTATCTTGTTAATTTTACATTGTTATTTGTGATTAATATGGTAATTAGTGACTTCATTGGTGTCTGTAGTTTGTTTCAACTGTACAATACGGCGAACTGTGAGCAAAACGATTCACTGGCTCTTATTGGCTGACAGATCACGTGATACTTTCCCTTGCCTCTGCTGAGCTGACAGGTCTTGCCTTCGTGTGCGCTCGCGATTATAATTCTGATCGAGCGGTGAAGTCAGTCTGTTGAAACACGTCATTAGGTTGGATCGTTCTTTTTTGTACTGGGGATGATTGCACGGAACATCCACAGTAAATGAATACAGTTGGACTTGTACACAGTGAGCCAACCTGTCATGTGTCAATATGCTTCGTTTTATGTGCTTTTGAAATGTGAACCCGTGTAATTATGACTGCTATGAGATTGACTGCAGGCATCTAACACAGCAGGATATAATGGACTACTGTTGTGAGTCAGAGTACAATCCAAATAGGGTTGTAGCGCTGGTGGATTATATATACCGTGAAGACAGAACAGGAAGTGTGCGTAATCCGTGAAGTGAAGAAGAAGAAGAAGAAGAAGAAGAAGAAGAAGAAGAAGAAGAAGAAGAAGAAGAAGAAGAAGAAGAAGAAGAAGAAGATGATGATGATGATGATTAATTGCAGTCCGTAATAAACACCACAAATATTACTGTGTTAGCTGGATAAGATGAAATACTCCCATAACGTGTGCACACATTTTATATCATATTCTGTCTTGTGAAGCAACAGAGGAAACGTGTTCCGTACCCTTAGGTAATGATTCCCCTTTCGCTGAGACACGCAATCCTTTGTAGTGGCCGGTAATGAGCTCAATTTATTTAACTTTATTTTGTATGATTTTACGTGTTTTCATCCATTTGTATACCGTATGGTCACTTCAGTTACAGTGTCAAGGGGAAAACTAATTTATATATTTCACGACTGTAATACATATCTCCATGTGTTAGTGATAGTTCTATACGGTATATGATAATATTAACATGTGGTTTGTTAAGGCGTATTTACTCAAAGGAGAAATGTAGGCCATCGATTTACTGAATAAAATTATGTAATCATCAACACTTCTTCTGCAGAAAGCTATACCATTATAAATCAGTGTACAACACTCTTTCACTTTGTTCTAATTTCCAAACGCCTTCATGAAATTGGAAGCCATCTTTATCAAAGTGGAGACAAATGGAAAGAATTGCCTCAAGAGTGGCAACAAAGATTGTTCTAACACTGGAGGCGAACTTCCCCAAACGACTTTTTCCAAACACAGGTCGCATGTGACTGGCTCACACAAAGACCAGCCTACCTACTGATATTAAACAGTGTTGAAAGCGAGCCAATCAGATTGCCAAGATGGGCTCTTTTGTGTTCTGTATAAATTTGTGTTCTGTAATTATGAATTTTGTGTCATGCTTCAGAAGCCGTGCAGCACTTTTACTTTACAGATTTTAAGAAGATGGAGGTTTTTAATCTATTACCAGCCAGTGTGTTTGATAAGCACTACACAAACAAAGAGAAAAAAGAGAGAGAGAGAGAGAGAGAGAGAGAGAGAGGGTGAGAGAGAGTGAGAGAGGCCGTAATTGTACTCATCTCCCAAGTGGTTAGTATGCGTACCGTGAACTGCAGAACTGCACCGCTTACTGAAATAATTTGTTTGCCTTTATACTGATTATTTATTCTGAAATTGACGTCAGATGTGAATCCCATCAGTACTTCTGTTTCAGACGTCACGATGGAAGTCCCAGCAGTTAGTACTTCAGCTTAATCTTTCGGCTTCGTGTATAAAAATGATGCCACGAATATGCTCTTTATTATTTATAAATGTTGTTAAGACTAAAAGCAAAATCACAATACATAAACTCTTAATGCATTATTTTGTAGCGTGCGCACGCGTATCTGTAGAGTGCGAACCGTTTACATACATTAGGTAAAGAAGAACTAACGGAAATAATAATAAAATTATACTGCAGTAGAGAGAGAAAATTAATTAGTGCAAGGTTAAGGTCGTGATAGTCAAAGAAAAAGAAGAAGAAGAAGAAGAAGAAGAAGAAGAAGAAAGCTGTCCGTAATAAACACCATATACAGTATACTACTGTATTCGCTGGATAAGTGAAATATTCCCAAAGGTCGCAGGAACAGGAACCGGAATCATCTTATCAATATATCAGTCAATATCAATTATGTTCCTGGAACATGAACAGAAACTGGAACAGAAAAAGGAACAGAAAACGGAACAGGAAAAGGGACAGGAACAGGAACAGGAACTGGAACTGGAACAGGAACCGAAACCGGAACCGGAACTCTAACCGGAACAGGAATAGTAACCGGAACAGAAAAAGAACAGGAACTGGGACAGGGGCAGGAACTGGAACTGGAACAGGAACCGGAACAGTAACCGGAACAGGGACTGGAACAGGTACAGGAACTGGAACAGGGAAAAGAACACACAAAACAACTGAAACAGGAACAGGAACAAGAACACGCAACACAACAGGAACAGGAACTGGAACAGGAACTTGATAGAATTACCCAATATGGGCAAAAGTTGTTGGAACATCTTAATCGAATAGATAATTACCGTATCCCCAAACAACTATGGAATCATAAGCCGTGAGGACGGAGAGGGGTGGGTCGTCGGAAGAAGCGTTGGAGCGACACGTTCTAGTCTATCTCCTTTTTGAACAAATCATTTTTGGTTTAATCCTCGTTGCATATGATGGCGATGAAAAAAGAACAGGCACTGAAACCTAATTAACACCAGCAGACCAGTAGGTAGACGGACAGAGGAGTTAGAAAAGGTGTTTATTGTAGAGGTAACCTTGATAGGCGTGTCAATGAAGTAATTACGCCGGACACAAGTATCTTTATAGTATATTTAGTTAGCGTGACGGGCGAAGCAAAACTTATTTCGCGTTGAGTGTGGTCAGTGGCAGACCTTTTCGTCCTATAACTAAAGCGAGTGAAGTACAAAAATATAAACTACTAGTCACGATTAAGCTTTCGTTGGTGTCTTGCTGTGGTAAACAATTTTTCGATTATCTCCGTGAGCCATATTAGCCATATTAGCCCCTTAAGACATACTGTTACGCCATTGCAGAACCTTCTAGGTGTTTCTCGGCTACCCGACTGTAATGTGTGTGCGTGTGCGCGTACATATCGCTGCTACTTTGAGATGAAGGACAATTACGTGACACTTGTCACGCGTCCGCAGCCGAGGCTTTTCCAGACTTCACCGGTCTGCCCTCACTGGTTCAAGGCGGCAAGCAATTATTGTGCTCTAGTTTTTTTGTAGTAGTGTTGACGCGTAGTATGGGTTATTCTGAAATCTCAGCGGGGTATAAATATAAGCATTCAGCAACGCTTAGTTTGAGTTCAAGTGGCGATTTATTCAAGTGAGGTTCGAGTTATTGTCGGGGGATTTACACAGTGCGTCTCAAGTAGTGTCTTAGTGAAAAGTGATTATATTGCGGAGTTCTTTATAGTTGACATTATTATTAGTGTGGACAGATTAACTTAGAGTATAATCTTGTTGAATAACTTGTTGATTACAAATTATTAATTGTGATAATTAAAGCTGGTTTTTAGTGACTTCATTGGTGTCTTGTATTTTGTTTTCCACTGTACCATACGACGATCAGTAGACCGTCATAACAATATGAATGCTGTATTATGGTCATAACAGCGGACATTTTCCATCATATGCCTCAATGCTATTTTCACAGCCGTCATCCAGCAAAATATAAACTTGGGCGGGGATATAGTAGGCTACTCTGGAACAGCACAAATTGTTTTGGCTGTGCACTTACTTTCTGGCTGCGTTTCGTGTTCATTTAATCGTTAATGGAGAATTCTTGTATTCTCTACCGCATTTACGGTCTTATCTTCTTGTATCTTCTACGTTTATTTATTTAGGTTCTTCGCACGGCACCTTTTTGGAACAACTACAGTAATGCTCCTTGGTATTGTTACAACGGACACACCAGACTTTCGTGGGTACAGTGAAAATAGAATAACTGATACCGATGAAATCACTAATTACAAACTTTAATTAAACACAAACAACTATTATAAATCATCAAAGCATTCTTATACACCAACTCAAGTTAAATTTGGCCAACATTAAATGTCACCTTATAATACCTTTGCACTAATTAACTCAATAATCACTTCTCAATAAACCTCAACAATCATCGCGAACCGCACTGATCAAATCGCCAGGTGTAACTGACCCCGTTTTATTATTATACCAAAGTAATAGGTTTACATTATATTATCTTAATACTTTAGATTATTAATTAGGGTTAAAGCTACTTTATTGTTATCTGATCTATCTATAATAATTATTTTTTGTCTCGTTTTACAGGTACTTGCAGTACACTAAATTTCTTCGACTTCTATTATGTCATTGGCTTCCTCCCCTTCAGAATTACATTGTATATTGTCGTGGCATTGTCAAATAAAGAGGGCGAAAGCAGCTTTATCGAACTAGTAAACGACGCATTTGATGTTTTAAACTGGAGACTTCCCAAAGACCAGAAAACGCCCCTCAGAAGTGGGTACCTCAGAATAAATTTAAGGAGCCAAGAAAATATTTTAAAACGGTTTCTGGAAGTAATAACCAACATTCGAGTGGCAATCCGTCAGACGAGTGGTTACAAAAACTGATTCAGTTTGAGATAGTTTTTTTTTTACGGACGGACAGTCTCAAAACAAGTTAAAAGTTATCTATTGTCGACATATCGACATCGAAATCCTGTATCGGTCATATACGATTATAATTTTATCATATCATGTGTACGGTGTACGTAGGTTTATTGTGGTCTTTTAACCGACGATTTAAAAATAAATAATTTTGAAAACTCGATTAGGCCTAATTAGGAATCGAAGTTGAGTGTGTCAAAAACGAGAACAAAATCGCGTTTTGGCCAAACTGCGCTCGGACAGGTACTAAAATCGAGGCAGTCCGGGATAAACGAGGACGTATGGTAACCCTACTTAATAGGTTTATCCTTAGATATTTGATCTGCCATACAGTGTCTTGGTTTCTTGACATCGTCTCAAGCTGTGATCTCCATTTTTTTATTTTACCACTTCCTTTTTTTCGTATCATTCTCTCAGATTTTCTATACAGTTTTTATTTGTCGAAAATATGTATAAGCCTACAGACGAAAAAATAGAGATCTCGAAAACAAACGTTAATAATAGAAAACTATAAACAATGACAATTATCTCGTTTCCATGGTAACAACGTATATTGCATGAAAAAATAATTTTTTATTTCAATTTCAAGTGAAGGTAAGTAACGAAAGGACTGCTTTTGCGTAATTAACGTATTCTAATACAATTATAATGTTTTAAACTGTTTGTATAGTTACGTAGTCATGTTATCTCTTTTATTATGTATTTTTTACCTTTCAAAAATCAATGACAATACCGTAATAACGTATTTACGATTTAGTCTGTTAGAAAAGAGACAAGGCACAGAAAATAAAAAGATATTAAGATACAAAACAATGTAGTATGGAATGTCAGAAACATTTGTAATTTTTTTCTTATTCCAACTTCAAAAACGTTAAACTTACATGTCTTAGCGTCACTGCCGTAATACCGTTCATTCTAAATTCTGAGCGACTTTACATCTTAGTACATTATCGATTTCTGATCCGCAGCAACCACATAATTGAAACTGTGTTTTGTACATTTTTGGAAAAGAAAATATTTACAAAATTTCACTTTTAATAAAAATTGACAGCGATTTTTAAAATCTTTAGAATTTTTCCAACATTTCCAATTAGTTCAACTAAGATTGCGTCGTTTGATACTTTATGTATTCATATGTTGTGCAATTATAGTAAACTTAAGTAAAGTATATATTTATGTATGCAGTTACTATTTTAATATAAGTTTTGACACGGTTCATGTGGTGACCTGAAAATCAAACGGTTTTACCGCCACTCGTGTTCGATTATTTGTAAAAAATGTAATATGATAAATGAATTTAATTGCTATTTTATTACTTTCTGAAATATATTTTTCCCGTTACCTTTTAAATTTGTTTTAATTTAAAGCGAATTCATATATGAAATACTTTATATTTTTGTACATAATTAAAATAAAACAAATCTATACACAATTGGAATTACCAGGCTTGCCATTTTCTCTACCACATTCATTGCAATCGACACATGCCTTGTATTTCCAGTTATGTAAAGAAAATTAGTGATAACAGGAAAGACAAAGAAAGTTTAGATGATTAGTTCTGAATTACTGACTAAACAGTAATTTCTTTTATTCCAGACAACGCAAAATTGTATTTTTCTATTTTATTTAGAATACTCAAACTATAATTGACCTTGTTAAATATGTTGACATACATGTATACTACTCTCTTAATAACACATTGGTTTTGTTTTATTTTCTTACAGTTTTGCAGTCTACGAACAAGGGAACAATGGGTTTCTTTAATTCGCTCTGTGCTTGTAAGTTACAATGACTTCTATAAAACGTTTTTACAAAACGTTTTTATGAACTCCTAACATTACTAAATTACCATAAATTATTTTCTGATACATTTTTAACAACATAAGTACTATGTGCCATGTACTCGAACTCAGTGGACGCGCGCGCGCGTGTGTGTGTTTGTGAGTGAGCGCGTGTGGGTGCGTGCGTGTTTTTTAATTATGACACTAAATTGTAGGCCTACTAATTTTTAATGGTTTTTACAGTTATATTTGCGCAGCTGTTATACAACTATTATAAAGTAATAAGTTTCTCCTGCCTAATAATTTTCCTAATGTACTGCATATTTTTGTATTGTACTAATTTGTCGTGCATTTCTAAGCATATCCGCAGATTTGTATAATTTGTGAGACAATATTTCTCCAAAACAGTCTACATTACAATATTGATAATAACTGAAATTTCAAATATGTTTATTAATTTTTGTGTGTATAAGACAATTACTGTTGACTAAGTCTACAGGTGAATTTTTATTTATGATTAATTATTTTGAAAAACATTTTAGCATTTCCTTTTTTAACAACTATTACTTAATTAGGTACCATGAATATCACAATTTTTAATTCTTTTATTTGAACACTGGATGTACAGTATAAGTTACATATATATTTCTAAATTAACTATTGCTGTGTCTTGGTTAAGCCTGCAAAGCCATTTTCCACTCATGTTACTATCTTTTATTATTACACATTACATCATCATTTTAATGGATTTTTTCTGTTCACACTTTTCTTAACTTATTTCTTATATTTATTTACAGCATTTTATATTTTTCTGGTGTTATAACTTATCTTATATCTTATGTATTTTCCTGTAACAACACATCTTATTATTACGAAAAACTCTGTGTATTTATTTCTTCACATTGTACATTCTACTGTATATCTTATAGTCGCTTGAATGAAGCATTTAAATTTTTGTAATATTCTTATGACTGTGCACGGACCGTCGTGTTTGAACAGTTGAAACAGAATAACTGAAACCGTATGAAATCGTTGTTTATAACTTGCCTATGTTTTTGCAGACTTAGAATCAATTTCTTGATTTCCATACTTGCTTTTAAAAACAAGAATGTAGAGAATTTTTGCGATAAATCTTTGGATCCCTACAAATTGAAGATGGCTATTGGAGGATTCGAATTAATCATGAACTGGACCAACCGATTCAGAGTGCCGACATTGTCCGGTTTATTAAGAGTAGAAGGCTTGAGTGGCTGAGCCACGCAAGGCGAATGGATGACAGAAGAATGGCTAAGAAAATTACGGATTGTAGAGCGGTAGGAAGAAGAATCAAAGGTAGAAAGAGATGGTCGGATGACGTGGAGGATGATTTGAGATGTATGAACGTGAGAGGATGGAGACGGATGTGTAAAGAGAGGGCGGAATGGAAGAAAGTCATTGAGCAGGCTAAAACCCGCGCTGGGTCGTAACGCCACGAAAAGAAAGACAAGAATCACAGCAGATGTTTAGAAACATTAAACAAAGTGCCCGCAAACATTATGCTGAGAATGTTATTTTAAAAGTACAGGAAGATAGAAGCTGGCCATTACTTCACTGAAGACGCTTCTACAGTTGTGAAGACAACCCTTAGGCCTAATACAAAAACAGTCCTCTAAATCTTCATTTGGATGACCTGTTTAATTTTAGTAGATAGTGTGGATTAGTAAGCCATTTAAGCTATTTTGAGAAAGTCATTCTGGAACTTGGAAAATTAAGCAAAATTTTTTGGAAGACATTTTGGGAAGTACCGTATTTTTACGTGTATAAAGCACACTCGCGTATAACGCTCACTCTCTTTATAGTAATACAGTATTTCGCAGAACAAATGTAGTTCGTGTATAAGGCGCAACCGTATTTGTGATGAGAAGCAGTTGACGAAATTTATTGGGACGTAGAAAAATTTTCAATATTTGAATATTATAGTCTGCAGAAAAACTGTTCCATACACAATAATAGAAAAAAATGTAGTTACCATGCCTATTTATTTAAAAATACAAAACGAAAAAATTAAAATCATATAAAATTTAAAACCACTTACAACTTATATAAGTCATAGGTTTTGTTTAGTTAGTTGTTTTTAGTTTTAACTAGTACATAACGTTTGTATTTATTAACATACTTTACCGGTTTCTGAAGAAGGCAGTTTTGAATTACTCTCTTCTGATTCTTCAGATGTTTGTCGTGTCTTGTTCATCTGACTGGCACAGATTTCTCACCTTTTTCATCAGTTACTCGTGGCCACTGACATATCGCAAAAGACAAAAGACTGGTCGGCATTCCCAGTTTGAGACGAATCGAAATTGTTCGTAATCCCCGTATGAAACTCGATAATTTTATTTAATAATGTTCTGCCAAAGTAGTTGTTCTTCAAACCGAAAGACCGTGACTGCGAAGAAACGGTACACACCGACCAAGACTGGTTGTATTGTCTATTCCAAGACGCTGATATGTTCTTCCATTCATTATGAATACACAGTCTGTTTCTCCACAAGACACGCAATACCGGTAATGAAATACTGTAAAAAAACAACAGGCTAACGACGACAAACAATACAGCAAAAGAATGCTGAAAAAAGAGTACCGTTATATTTAAGTCTACGACGTGAAGAAATAACTGATGGGGAAGCGGTGGAAACAGCGAACCAATTTATCGGTACTGTTTTACTATTACTAGACTCAAGTCTGCCAGTTCTAAGCGACGTTGCCAACTTTGTCATGCACAATCTGACCATACGTGTGCAGTTCTAAAATTTGGCACGTAAATTATAGGCCTATTATTCATGTATAATGCACACAAATAAATGGAGGCGTTAAACAAGGTTGCCCTTTATCAACCGCACTTTTTAACCTGTTTTTGGATGAAATTGTTATGATTTGGCTTAACAGTGTAAATGGAGAAATCAGAGTTGCTGACAAAATGCTTGCCGACTCTGATGTTTGCAGATGATTAGATGTTATTGGTCACAAATGAAGATGACTTGCAAAGGATGCTCCACTCCTTAAATAACATTGCGACAGAATTTAATATGGAAATATCTGACAAAAACACAAAGTGTCAGATAGCTTTTAAAGGACCATGGTCAGTTAGATCTAAAATTGTTTTGGATGGTAAAGTTATAGAGCAGTTTTCCACTTGCGCCAAATATGCGAAGAATACAATCTTAGAATATCAACCCAGAAAACAAAAGTTATGGCCTTTAGAGGAAAGAATCCAACACGTTCCAAGAAAATTATAAACAATCGGGATATAGAACAGATATTTCATTTCAATTTTCTAGGGTGCTATGGAACTTATGAGTTCTTAACGATATCGATATAATAATAAATAGGTTTTAAGTGATGTGCTACTATACACAGAACACTTGGAAATAAGACAAGGAAATGCACCAAGATAAAATTCTATAAAGTAATGGCAACACCTGTTTTAACTTATGGAAGTAAAACTTGGACGATGACGAGAAATGATGAACGAAGAATACAAACAATTGAAATGAAGTCCTTGAGGAAAACCAAAGTTTGCACCCTTAGAGATCAAATACCAAATGAAGATAAGAACCGAGTTAAATGTATATTCTATGGGCAGCAGAATAAGGGAAGGACAAATAAAATGGAGGCAACATATCGAGAGAATGGAAGATATGAGACTATCTAAACAAGTAATAAGATATAGACCTCAAGCAAGATGAGGTATAGGAAGACCAAGGAAGAGATGGCTTCAGTTTAGGCGGAACAGGCTGTAAAGCCTATACCTTGACGTGGAGAGGACGGCGAAGGACTAAATATAAGCCTTTAGCTCCATTGATAATCTCCGTCTTTATCTGTTGTTACTCCCCCCTCTCTCTGTATATATACACATTTATGAGACACAGGTCACCCGAGGATGAGGTGGGTGCCGGACAGGTTTATACGAGCGTCTCGTTTAACCTAGTCATTGAAGTGAAGAAGAAAAAGGAGAAGAAGAAAAAATGTTATATTTTATAATAAAACATTTATCTATAATATAAGCAAAATATTACAACTTTACTGCAAGCAAATTCTATAGTATTAAATTCTATAAGCGAGTAGGTGTTATTTATAAACATTAAAGAATAGAAATGTAAGTAGTAGAAATAATAAAGCAATACGAGTTTCAGGTAGCCTTAAGAATGGGAAACATTACATAAAGTTGCAGACTTTCCTTATATTTAAGATGCTTAAGAATCAACTGACAACAGTAATAAATCCACTTATATGTCTGACTGGTGGAAAAGAGAGGGGACTGAAGGAAAGTAGAGACTGTTTAACGAAACAATACGAGCTGTGACAGAAAAAGTGGCTGGAAGAAAGAAGAAAGAAAAACGATCTGAGTGGTTTGACAACGAGTGCGCTGAGGTGGTGAAAGAGAGGAATGAGACAAGCATAAAGATGCTTCTGCGCAAAACAAGACAAACTGTAGACGATTATATACAGAAACGCTGAAGGGTGCATCCAGAATGTAGAAAAAAAGCAACAATTTTAAAAGAATAGACCAGAAGAACTAGAAGGCATGAGAAACAGAAATGGCTTCTTGCTCTTAGAGCAAGAGAAATTAAGAAGGGGTTTAACGCCAGGGCAGTCATTATGAAAAAAAGAGAAGAGAAACTGGTTGGGGACAAGGAAAAAATGTTAGTAATGTGGGGGAACTATTTCCGAGAGCTTTTAAATAAAGAAGATGAGGTTCAAGCTCGTGAAGAAGTTAGGAGAAACGAGCATCAGAGAAGAACCATCCTAAGGACAGGCCAACTTGAAGAAAGTTGAAAGCTACCATCAGAAGAAGAAGCACTACTAGTAATCGCAGCCCTAGAAAACAATAAAGCACCTGGAGAGGATCAGATATAGCCAGAAATGCTAAAGTATGAAGGTGATACGCTCGTCAAACGATTGCGTAACCTAATTGAAAGGATCTGGATTGAGGGAAAGATGCCAAGAGACTGGGAATTTGGTGTAATATGCCCGGTGCATAAGAAAAACGATAAATCAGTGTGCGAGAATTATCGTGGCATTACACCTGTAAGTACGTATTGTATACAAAGTGCTAGCAAAAATATCAGGTTGGGAATTAGAGCCACTTCCAGAGAACATTGTAGGGGAATAGAACACCCCTGGTAATTGGAGGACACAAATTTCAAAAGGTTGAAAAATTTAAATACCTGTGTCACTAGTTACTGAGGACAAAATTATGGCCGAAGAAATTAAAGATAGGATACCTTCTAGTAACAGATGTTAGTTCTTGCTAAAAGGAATATTTAAGTGTAAAAACATAAGCAGAGCAACCAAGATACGGCTCTACAAAACAGTTCTAAAGCCAGTGGTCATGTACGAGTTCGAAACTTAGACAATGACAGCGACAGAGGACGAGTGGTTGCGCAGGTGGGAAAGAAAAGTCCTCAGGAAGATATTTGGTACAGTGAACGTCCAAGGAGCATGGAGAATACGAACGAATGGAGAAATCCAACAAATCTATGGAGAATCAGTTATCGTCACTGACTTAAAGAAACGTAGATCCGGTGGATGTCCAGAGAATGTTAAAGATGAAAAACATCCCTACGGGGAGACCTGGTGAAAGAAGAAGGAGGGTCGATGGGTGGATTATCTTGACGGCGACCTGCCAGGGCTCGGTGTAACAAGGTGGAGACTGAGAATAGAGGATCGAGACGATACATGATCTGGAGCACTTACCAAATTTGGATTTTTTCTCTTTTCCTCTTTAGCCTCGTTTTCTTTAGTTCCTCTACATGTAATATTTACTGATAGCATGTAATTTTGCTAAATTATTTTATTTTTTTATTTTTATAAATGTGATAAATTGTAGAAATAATTTATCGGCGATTTGTCAGCTATTGTTTCTGTATTCTAATAAAAAAAACTGATTAATGTGTTCTTACAAAAAAGTGTTTGTGCGAATTTATAAAATAATATTTTATTTGTTAGCTAATATAAATTGGAAGGGAATTTTTAATATAAACTCTTCTAAGAGCAGGAAATAATTGTTAACGATTTATATGTGTTTCAGACATTTTTTGCTGTCGCAAGCCGAAGAAGCAGAGAAAGGGTAAGTATTAAAAATTTTTTTTTAAATTACATTTTACATTATGTAGTATAAACAATGAGCATAACTGTAGTATAAATGTACAGTACTCAAAATAATACATAATAATGTGCTCCTATACTCACAGAAGTTATTTATCTTGTACGTAATTAGTAAGAAGGCCTTATTGTACAGATATAAGTGAAGAAAAAAACAAAAATAAACCGTATAACCTTAACCTACATACAATATGATCATGATGGTCTTAGTCATTTATAGTAGTTCAAGAAGGTAATAAAAAGATCGTCCGACAATAACATTAACATCGGAATTTTTACATGAAACAAACAACAACAACAAATCGAATTACGTCCAAACAGATGTTTGAAATGTATTGCAGGAAAGAAGAAAATAAAGTCTGTAATACAATATGAATAATGTTTACAGGGCGTAATTAATTACGACCAGAATAGCAAAGGCGGATTAAGACAAGGTAATGAGGGGAAATCTGGCATGAAAAAGAGACGTTTCTTACAACACTATTAAGAGAATGTCATTTTATTATTTTCTGACATAATAGTTTTAACTCTTTAAAGCATTTAAATCCACGTTTAAAGATAATAAAAACAATGTGGATAACGTTGCACAAGTTCCCCCGCCTTAAAATTTCTATCTGAATATTATTAAAACTCTGTAGAATTTTTTGTCAATTTCGTATTGACTCCTACATTGAAAATCACTCAAGATTACTTACTTTGTTTTCTTAAGCATTGTCACTTATTTCTTAATTAAAAAGAAATTAAAATTCTAACTTCAGCAGCTGGTTACATTACGGGTCAGTTTAATTTGGCAAAATCACATTAAATTTTAATCCTATAAAAGGGGAGTGGGAAAATATAATAATGTAGTTAGTATTCGTTATGGCATTTTTAAAGAACAAACGGTTTCCAGTTTAGTTTAATCTTTGACAAGGCTTATTGTAAACTTATCGATATTAACAAAATATATAGTCCTCTGCCTGGTATAATATTAATTCAGTCAACTCCCAATTGTCCTGAGTAATCCTGATGGATTCGTAACCATGGAAAATCAGTACATTTTTTCTGACGGTCACAAAGGCCTATAGTAAAATTTAGATTATTTATTTGAAATAACAGTGTACTTGTCTAATAAGTATGTAATGCTTACTTCACTTATGATTAAATTATACGTTATAGAATTACAATTATTATATACAGGAAACTGTTTAAACACTTAACTGAATACTGTACTTGTATGAAAAGGAATTATCGAAATTTCATTTAGTAGGCTTACAATATAATACAGTGTAGGCCTACTAAATTTTGGCAAGGAGGTTGATTTACGAAGAGCTATTACAAACAGGTCAATTACAAAAAGTAGCAAGAGAGTACTCGCTGACAATTTCAGTAAGAAAAACCAAAACCATGATCTTTAAAGGTAAATATCCAGTGAGGACTGAGATAGTTATAAAAACTTTAGAACAAGTGAGCCGTTTCAAATTTCTCGGCTCTGCAGTAAGCTATGAATCTGAATATGATAAAAGAGAGAAGATAAACAAATTTAGGAATGTTTGTTGTACGGTTCATAGAAATCTCAGAAATAAAACAGGACACAGCACAAGGATTAAATTGTATAAGACAATTGCAATACCCACGTTGATTTTTATGCAAGTGAGGCGTGAGTCATGACAAAAAAGAAAAGCGGCAAGATTCAGAGTTCTGAAATGCAGTTTCTTCGAAATACTTTAAATTATACATTGGAAGATCGAATAAAAAATGAAGATATCAGAGCAGAACTCAAAGTAAAGGACATAAATGAAATTATTACACTTTACAGAAGACAATGGTGGAATCAGAGGAAGGCAAAGGATGACAGAGGATCGATTGCCGAAAGCGGCACTGAACTATAAAGCGATTGGTAGAAGAGACGTGGGCCGTCCGAGGATGAGATGGGTGCCGGAACAGGTTTATATAACCTAATCCTTGAAGAGGAGAATAAGAAGAAGAAGACTAAGTCTAAATTTTGAAATTGGTCACATTTTTTTTGAGTGGATGAACACAATTAAAAAAAAAAGATAATTTGTCGGTTTTTGACATGTCTTTCTCCTTCCAAGTACTGTACTTGATTAAACCGTCAGTGTGAAAAATTCCGGATGCAACTAACCTCTCTTCTTCCAGATAGGTTTTACTAATAATCTAAAATTGTAATATTTCACTTTTTATTATTATTAGCTCGGGTCCTACAGTCTATGCCGCATCCCGCACTTCGATCGCCATTTCTCCCTATCTTTCCAGTCATCGTCTTCAATATTTCGATCTCTCATGCTTTTCCTAATTCCTGTTCTCCATTGTGTTGTCAGTCTTCCTTTTCTTCTCCTGTTTTTTGATGTGTAAGTCAATCCTTTCTTTGGCCATCGCTTCTCCTCCATCCTCATTATGTGACCATACCATTGCAACTGTCTGGATTCTATTCTTTCTGTTGTTGTAAATATGCGCCCTGTTTTTCTTCTTATATCTTCGTTTCTAACATGTTGCATTCTAGAAATATTACACGCTCTTCTTAAGAAGTCCATTTCCACAGTTTCTATCAGATTTTTCTCTTTATCTGAAATTTGCCAGCATTCGCAGCCATAAGTTAAAAGGGGCTCCACAATAGTTAGGTAGATTGTCAGTTTAGTTTGAAGTTTCATTTTGTTCGACCAAAGTAACGAGTTTAGCAAACGAATAGCCTTTTTTCCCTGCTGTATCCTATTTTTGATGTAATTCTTTGTTGTTCCATCTTCTAAAATAATGCTTCCCAATATTTGAACATTTCACTTTTAATTTGGTTTTATTCGACACGTTCAATTCGCACAGACTATGCGCTCTCCCTTTTCATCATGTTCACCGGTCACCACTACCTTTTTACAATGACCTACTCACCGGTCACCATGACCTGTATATCAGTGACCACTTTGAACACTACTAATATTATTTTATTACATTTACTCTTATAGATCGTCCGGACAGTGCTCCGTGGTGCCAGTCGGCAACAACACCACCTACAGGGGACAGGGCTCCGTGCCAGTCGGCACCAAAACACATGCCGGGCAGGAAGCGATTTAAAGTATCGGGGAAAGGTAATTATAAAATTTATTAGCTTTTCAGAGTACTACTACACTCTCTTACATATATGTGAACAATTGTATATTGGATTGTATAGAAAATAAACTATTTAAACTGTAAATTTTTTAATATACACGAACGCAGCATAACACTGCATTGATTTGACAAGCTTCTGGATTTCAGTTAAATTTGAGAAAAACGAGTTTAAAGTTTTAAAGATACGAGCATCTTAAAGTTTTAAAGAAACGAGATGACTTTTTAAAATACGAGTATCTATTGAATTTCATAAACATTATTTTGCACTGAATTTGTTTTGAAAATATTGCTTTATTAAACGAAGGCTTAACGCTCTAAAATGGTTGTCACATAGTCAAGTCTTGTATTTTTCAAAGTGACAAACTTCAAGCTGTATAATATAAAACTCTGTTAATCTAAATCTATGTTTAATATTTTTTTAATGCCAGAGCTCATAAAATGGGAGAAACTTTTTGATGAATTTTTATTGGCAAAAATCTATGTGGGATATTAAATTAAAGAGAATTTTTACCAAAATCTGAGGATACATGTAAGAAGTAGGAAAGGAAGTAATATTATTTTGTTGGGGACCAAAATCTTAATGGTGTGTGCAGTTGTATATAATCTAAATGATTTTTGTTCTTAATACAGTTTAAGGGATTACATTAAAAAGCCATAAACATGAGTTTAATGACTACCAAACTTACTATTTATAAAAATATTAGTCACCTGTTTATATAACTTGATTGCAGTCATTAAAATTATTAGAAGAAATGCCACCAGCAAACAACTCATCATTATTGTAAAACGCATTACTGAACACAGAATACCGTAGTCCAAAATAGTTCAATGTCATAAACAACCTTATTATGATTATAGTAAGATACACCTGATTTTAAGTAATTGAAAATTGCATACGTTTGTAACACAATTTTGCCATTCTATGTCTTATAATTTTTTCAACTCTACAGAGAACAATTTTTCAGCACAATTCGGGAACAGACAAAGCAACGCTTGACAGTAGGAGAAGAGAAAACGTTTTTCAAAATTTGTTAAATTATAAAATATCTGAGCTGTACTCGTATACAGGGTGGTCCACGGGAATCTGACGATTTTTAAGGTGACATACGTTGGCAACCCCGGCATGCAAGCAGGAATCGGATAACTGTGGCCTTGCATATTACCTGACACCATTTCAGTTACAGTGGAGCAGTGGACTGCTACGTACTGTGTGTTTGTGATGAGAACTTATTTTTAAAATAGTGATACGATTGTGATTACGCAGCGATTATTTCGCCGTCACTTTAATGTTCCACGTCATGATGCTGTTCCTAGTCGCAATACGATAAAATTGTTGATAATAAGCATTATTTGGTGAGGTGTGGCTAATTTAGGGATCATAGGCCCTTATTTATTTGAAGAGGAAGGACAAACGGTGACAGTCACGTCTGCTAGATATACAGTGATATTACAGCAACTCCTTGCTCCTGAACTGCGTCGTCGTGGGATCGACTTGAAAACTGTGTGGTTCCAGTAGGATGGAGCAACAGCCCACACTGTGAGAGCATCCTTGGCGGTAGTTCGAGAGATCTTTCCAGACTAGGTGATTTTCGGAGGAGGAGATGTTGCCGGCACGACCTCCAGATCTGTCAATGTATGAATATTTTCTCTGGGGATACCTGAAGTCTAGAGTGTTTCTTCCCTCCATATTCCGAGGCATGATTATTTGTTCCTGAACATATTGGTTTTACGGGGAGGGGCTGTTGGCCCTTCGCCCAATCCCCAACCTGGAGGGCGGGTCATTTTTATTGTCAGTGTTTACTCCCTTAGCCTTTGAAGATCCCTCTTCATCGCAAGTTAGCGATTCTCACTATTTACTCCAGGGAGAATGAGTTGCCTCTTCTGCCTTTTGCGCCATACCGTAGGCTCCCTACTCTGCCGCATCCGCCGTTGAGGTCTTCACCGTAACCCTGGCTAGGGGCCCTTACAGGGTGCTACCATCCGTAGCCAGATGAACCCATTTTTTTACGAGGTGTTACTCCTCCCCTCCTCCTTCCTCATCACTTGCGAGATAAGGCCCCGGGCTTGGGACCGACAGTGTTAAACAACACCGTTGTTATACGACTGCATACAGTATATTGCAATGGGCAGGACACATCATTAGAATGGAAGACAACCGAATACCTTGGAAGATACCGTTTAGTCAGATCGAGGGTAGAAGGACTGTCGGAAGACCCAAGACACGCTGGATTGACGCAGTGGCGAGGGATGCTGATAATTTACTTAAAATAAATCGATGCACATCGATCGCAAAGGACAGGGAAAAATGGAGGCGGATGATTATGGAGGCTAAGGTTCGACTTCGATCTGTGTGACGCCATAGAAGAATGTTTCTTAATAATGACGACATTAGTGAACTCAAGGCCTCTACACAGCAAGAAATCGCAGCCATACCAAACAACATGGTGCAAGCAGCAATGCGAAATCTACGCGACAGACTGCAGCAGTGCATACAAAGTGATAGACAACATTTTAGAAAGTTCTTATTAAAAAAATAAACTTATACCTGTAAATGGCATCAATTTTTTTGTAATTACATAATGAAACAAAGGTAAATAAAATATATTTTATATTACTTATTTCATTTTAAAAAATGGCAGATTCCCGTGGACTCCCTGTATAAACAAAAGTACGTAGTAGTATTTAGTAATTATAGAAAATTTAATATCACTTATCAATTGGTTTGAAACTTATGCTCATATGTAATGTGTTTCTATGCTAACAGACGCCACGGCCGTGACACCATCCAGGCCCTACCACGATACCGAGGTATGTACATGAAGCATAAACATCAAGATTGCTAATTTATTTACATATATTGTGTCGGTCCCATCTGCCCGCTGTGTAACTGAGTAAACATTGTACACATTCTGTCGGTTTTTTTTTTTAACCGTAGTCCCTCAAAAATTCTTTTGCTTTTGATAATCTATGTTTGTTTTTTATCCACAAGTTTGTTGAAAAAATATTAGTGTTTCTATGAAACAATCTTATGTAACTTAGATGTGCTTATTTGATTTGTTTTCTCTTATCCTTCTTGTCAAAAATATGGTTTATATCACAAACATGATCTTTTCTTGTTTTCTGCTAGTCTAACTTTTTTTTAGTAAGACATGCTAGTTTGCTAGTTTTGTTATTTTATATTGTATATCATCATCATCTTCAAGGATTAAACCAAAGATGGTTTGTTCCGGTCTCAAATAGGCAAAGATTAGAGCTGGTCACTCCAGCGCTTCCTCGGACGTCCCACACCTCTCCGTCCCCTCGCCTTATAGTTCCATAGTTGTTTGGGGATGCGGTAGTCATTCATTCGGCAAAGATGTTCCCACCAATTCAGCCGATACTGGGCGATCCTGTCGAGTATACTCATAATATTCAGTTCCTGCCTTATATCTACGTTACTTCTATGATCACAGAAAGTATAACCTGTCACGAGCCTGAGAAATATCATTTTAGCCGCTTGGATGAGACTGGACTGGCCTTTCGTTAAAGTCTAATTCTCAGACCCATAAAGAAGTGTCGGAAGAGCACCTTGTAAAATTTTAGGCGTGCTCCTTTACTTCTGACTTAAGAGTTCGGCTAATGGTCCCGCACATAAGGTTGAACTTATGCAACTTATTCACAATATCGTCGCTTGCATTATAAGACACACTGTAGCCCAGGTATTCGAAATTGCGAACTTAAATATTCTACGCCTATACCTGAACAAAACTGCAAACGTTCTTTGGACGAGTGACTAATACAATTATTAGTATGTCCAATTACATTAAATAATTTTTTATTATTCTCTTCATAGACTCGAAGTAACCAAAACATCTTATCTTGTACCTTGAATTTAAATAAAATTTGGTTGTTAGTAGGTGTTATACATAATTACTTTCAACACGTTCTTTAACGTCATTAAATTCACTAAAGGTTTGTACAAAATAACCTTCTTTACAAAATGAAAATATTAGCTTTTACTGTACATATAAGAAGTAATATGAACGCGAATTACATTGAAATTAGAGCATAGGTAAGGTGCTGCATGTTTCGCCTTCAAAGATCCTCCAGCCTTCCTGGGTCTACCCACAAACCTGTGTCCTATAGGTTTGTATTTGCAGACTTGTTTGGCCAGTCTTGAATCTGAAGTGTTTTCTAAGTGTTCTTTACACCAGCTTTTAGTCTTTCATTCAAGTTAAAAACTTGTAATTCTTCTCTTTGGCTTCATTCCTTACACGGTCAAGTTTAGAACACCTTTTAACTTCTGTTATGAACGCCATTTTCAAGGCCTGTATTTTACTGTCTTGTCGCTTGATCGTTGTCCATAATCACACCCATAGTACAGTACAGGGACTGTCATAACTTTACAGAACTGTAATTTTGTATCTCGGCGTACCTTGTTCTAAAAATACGGTTGATTGTCCCACAGATCATCCAGAACTTACCCAGCTTAACGTCAATATAATAATTCCTATCATACCCAGATATGATATTGGGTATGATATATTGTGATATGATTATCATTTCCCAGATAATTAAAGTGGCTCACCTGTTCTAGAATTCGATCACTAATCTTATTGGCTCCTTGCCTCGAAATGTCATTACATTTGTTTTTATAGTGGAGATTTTTATATTGTATTATTTGAAAATCTGATGAAACTTAAAAACAGATCTTTGCAAATCAGATTCTGTATTTTGAAGTCTAAACATGTCGCCAGCAAACAACACCACATTCAAATATCTGACTGGTGATAACTTAATACCAGGGTTCACTAATGTTTCCTTTATCTTTCTGAATATATAAATCTTCTTACTGTTCTACGTATTTGTATATTGTGATAGAATAAATTAGCATATAGTATAAATTTGTACTTTTGTTCCCTGAATTCTTTTAATTTTTTAAATTCTCTACGTCTTCTAAATTACTTTCCAAATAAGGAAAAGAACATCTTGAGGTAATATAATTATAAATTTTAAATACTTTATATATATCAAGAAACGAAGTGTACCAGAAAGTAATTAAATTACTTTCAATAGTTGATAAACAATTGTACGTAACGTGACTAGCATCCTGGGGCCGAGGATCGTACATGTTCGTAACGTCCACTAAACAATTAATCCACTTCGTTTTTGCGTTTCCTCTTCATGTATTTAATCAGTTTTTTGTCAAACCCGTCAGTGATATTGTAATCTATCTTCCTTTCTCTTAGCCATGTCTCCAAATGCCCTCCCCCACACACGCACACATACTTAAAAACTTACGCATCAAACGGACAGAGGGGAAGACAGTAAGGATAGACGGTTAGATAAAGCTAAACAATTACATCTCACAAAATTGTCGTTCTATTTTCTTTTATACACTTCCAGGTACCCCAGGTACACTAGGTACTTTACTTGCTGAAGCGTCAAATAAGGCTGTCTCTCCATGTCTTCGAAACTTCTCTGTCTTATATTTTAGCTATTTTTGAAAGTAACTAATCCTTAGTTTTTATTCATTACACATAAATATTATACTAATTTTTTAATATTTTAATCAATAGTCTAATTTAAATAATTTTTTTGATTTCTTCTTTTTCAGATACGGACCGAGATACGCTATGACGGGTACCAGACCCTTGTACGTAAACTGTATACAACTCATAATGTTTTTTACACAGTTTTAGTCGGAATCTAAAATATAGTAACGTTGAATATGTTTAAAGTTGTTAGTAACTGGTTATATATGGAACTAAGCAAAATGTTGATACGTATACTGCTCGCTGCATGGCCAATAACGGTTAATATGAGCCGTTTCGTCATATCTGCTCAAAACGCTGTTGCTCTTTGTATTTTCAATAATATTGTTATAACTAACCGCATTTTTAGAAACAAATGAATGCATTTTAAACAGGTTGAAATTGAGATGTTACTTAATTTTGACTCTTACTTAGAATTAGCGTGTTAATAAGTATAAATGCAGGATATTGTTTCAGAGAATAGACTGCTTTTAATAAAGTGTCAGTAAACTAATTTAGACCCTTGAGTAAAATTTTCTAGCAAACTCATTAATCGTAACATTATTGTATACAAAGTGCTAGCAAAAATATCAGGTTGGGAATTAGAGCCATTTGCAGAGAACATTGTAGGGGAATACCAGTATGGTTTCAGGAAGAAGAGAGTCACCACTGACTAAGTCTTCCTGATACGACAAATATTTGAAAAGTGCCAAGAATACCAAATTTAGCTGCATCATTTGTTTGTAGATTACATACAAGCATATGGTAGCCTGAAAAGGAGAAGTATAATAGAGATAATGGAAGGATTTGGTATGCCAGGGAAACTGGTAAGCCTGATAAAATCTATAAGGAACACGGAGCAAGGTGCGAGTAGAGTGAGATCTTGCAAAAGAATTTGATGTTGAAAGGGGACTTAGACAAGGAGATGTGCTCTCCACAATTCTGTTTAACTTGGCTCTCGAAAACGCGGCAAGGCCGGGGGACACCGTATTTAACAGAATGCTGCAGTGTCTAGCTTATGCTGATAACATAGTACTTATATCAAGAAGCCAACAAGACCTAAAAGAGGGTTCCTTGAGTCTAAAAGAGCCCGCAACGAATTTAGGCCTGAAAGTAAATTGTAAGACTCACAAAGGTTCAACGAATACAATGGTTAGGTCACCTAGAGCGGATGGATGATTAACGTGGTGTGCTAAAGAAAATTCTGATGGCGCAAGTCTATAAAAGCATAAAGAGGGGCCGACCTAGGATAAGATCATTGGCTAGAAGATCTCAGAAGAATGGATGTGAGGGGTTACACTGAGATGGAATTGGACAGGAGATTTTGGAGAAGATTGATGTTGGAAGCCAGGGCTCACGTTGAGCTGAAGTGCTGAAGACGAAGATGTAAAATTTTCTAGCAAGGTAAATAATGATGGTACAGACGATATTAAAGCTGTGTTGACTGCAGAATCTAACTTTTTGACAGCACTCATCTTGAGAGAAAAACTACGTTATTTTACGTTGCAGCAGAACGTGAAATCCTTCCCGTCACGTGGTTTAAATTTTGTTTTATCCGCGTTTATCGTTAAAGGTGTCAACGAGAGCTTGTTTTTTCCTTTGTCCGTCGATCATTGTTACAACATTCGATCGTTGTAATGTTTTTTTGGCGTTATAATCTAAATGTGTCAGAATTCAAGAAGTTTGTCACATGTCAGACTTATTGTTGCCTTTGAAAAATCCAAACCACTGTTTATCAAAAGTGAGATTTCGAACTAACGGTTGTTGGTTATTGTTTCTCTGTTTAGCTCACTTATTAAGTAAGATCATATTAAAAAAGACGGATCCATACAACAAATTTACGTACATACAACAAATTTGCTGGTATCTGTCATCAAATACTTTTATTTCTTCGTTAGTTTCAAGTCGGTAAATATAATTAATAATTAACAAAAATGAAAAGAGACTGACTTTCTGAATGTGTGTAGTAAATATTTAAGGTGACAAACATCAGTTCCACGTTGCCAGTTGATAAAGAAATTATTCATACCTGACTAAATACGTGACTCAATTTTGTAAAGAGGGAATAGTAAACAAAATGCGACTACTTTTGTATTTCTTAAGTCACAAGGAAAGTGACAGGCCTACAGTCTAATATGTCAGCTTCCAAAATACTGTTACAAAATTATTATTAATACTAGTATCACAGTAATGTAAGACGTAGTAAGTGACTTTTATGTTAAATTAGCCTAAAAATCTTCGTTACCAAACTAACGTGCACTTGATTATTCTACTTTGTTCAGTTTCATTCTTTTAACTTTAATTTAGCGGTCACAGCACCCATTTTACAATTACGTTCCATTACTAAGTTATAAGAATTCCACATTATTAACGGTCTAAAAACATTGTGACTATAAAAACCATCTTAATTTTCTTAGTTGGGATTATTAAGGTTCTATTTTACCGATAATAAATCTTGTGTTCTGCTAGCAGTAGATACGTTACTACAATAATTTATTAAATCTGCATTATTAATGTAATCGAAGATAAACCGTTTGTGCCGTCAAAAAAACAGTTCTTTAGAGTTTATTAAATACACTTATGTCTCCAGTTAAACAAAATTATAACAAATGATATTTTAATACAGTCGATTGTCCCACAGATCGTTTGGAACTTACCTAACTTAACATCAACATAATAATTCCTATTGTAGCTGATATGATATCCTATATAATTATAGTGGCTCACCTGTTCTAGAATTCGATCACTAATCATTATTTTTGTTCTTATTGGCTCCTTGCTATAACCTTTGTTTTTATAGGGGAGTTTTTCATATAAAATTAATCGTGGAGATTTTAATAGATACAAAATTAACGTTCTACAGAGTTATGGCTGTTCCTGTACTGTCCTATGGATGTGAATTATCGAGAACAACCAAGAAACTTGACAGTAAAATATGGGCCTCGAAAATGGCGTTCTTAAGAGGATTTAAAAGGTGTTCCAAACTTGACCGTATAAGGTATAAGAGAAGAGTTACAAGTTTTCAGCTTGAATGAAAAACTAAAAGATTACAAACAACGGTGGAAAGAAGAACACTTGGAAAGAATGTCAGATTCCAGACTGGCCAAACAAGTCTGAAAATACAAACGTATATAGGACACAGGTGTGTAGATAGACCCAGGAAGAGATGGGTGACGGTATTTTAAAGGCGGAACAGGCAGCACCTTGCTTATGCCGTGTTGTGAAGATGATGACGATGATGATGATATTTTAATTTTCTTTTTATCATGAGCAACTATGGGAACAATTAAATTTCCAAATTCCTTTGGGAAACTTTCTTCAAGATAGATTGCAAACGATAGTTTTCTTTTACAAGCGTATATACATAGAAGGTAAAGCTATAATGGGTAAATATTGTTTGTGCTTAAACGCGTTGAGTTTTGGACGCCTGTAGTAAACTTCTAAAGTACAGTTTCTACAAACACAAACGGGAATGTTTAAAGTTAGACAGTTCTACTAACATCTATATGTTACGTGTTATAATTGTTAAGTAAATGTAGAAAAAGTAAAATATTTCTGTTTATTTTTCAGTTCTGCACGGATGTGTGGCGCATCCATTACACATTGGAGGGCGACCGTGTAGTGAGGGAGTCCCGGCACGAGAAAACGTATCTGACCGCTGTATACACAGCTGACGTAAGTTCACAACGCAGTACAAAACGTGTTAAACAATTTACACAGACGTGATTTTTGAACAGGACAGATCAGTTTATCTCACAGTTTATACAACATTTTTATCCATGTTCTTCAACATTGCGTTGTATAAACGTAATGCGTTTATAGAATGATAAAAGAAATCGCGTAATACACCTAAACAACAACTTACTCAATTAGCAGTGAAATCTAAACTATGCATCAAATAGGGCTAAACTTTTAGGCAATAATGACAATTATTGTCATTAAAACGTGCGGACCAACATTACATAAAAATAGTGTTTTTAATCGGACACTAGTAGCGGTGGAAAGTGCAAAATTGCAGAACAACTTTTTGATCAAACCTCGCATGTGTGAGCGTGTTCATGCGCGTCTGTGTGTATGTGTCTGTGCGCGCGCGCACGTGCTCACATTTAAAAGAAGTAATTACTTTGTTTTTGATTAAGCGAGTATTATGATTTGTATGTTTTAATTGGTTTTGGTCATTATCGTTAAAAGTAAAGTCCCAATTATAAATACAAATTTCGTTCTTAACAAATGTACTAAATGTAAATGAGAAAATTCATCTTCTCTTCAAGGATTAGGTTATATAAACCTGTTTCGGCATCCATATAATCTTCGGACGACCCACGTTTCTTATACTAATGGCTGTATAGTTGAGTGCTGCTCTCGGCAATCGATCCTCTGTCATCCTTTGGAAATTGCAGATTGTCTTCTGTAAACAGAAATAATTTCATTTATGTAATTTACTTCGAATTCTGCTCTGATATCCTCATTCCTTATTCTATCTTGCAATGTATAATTTAAAGTATTTCGAAGAAACTGCATTTCAGCACTTTGAATCTTGCCGCTTTCCATTTTGTCATAACCCACACCTCACTCTCATAAATCAACGTGGGTATTGCAATTGTCTTATATAAAATTTAATCATTGTGCTGTGTCTTGTTTTATTTCTAAGATTTCTATGAATCGTACCACAAATATTCCTAAATTTATTTATCTTCTCTTTTACATCATATCAGATTCATAGCTTACTTCAGAGCCGAGATATTTAAAACGGCTCACTTGTTCTAAAGTGGTGTTGTTTATAACTATCTTAGTCCGTGCTGTATGACTTTTAAAGGTCATGGTTTTGGCCTTTCTCACTGAAATTACTGAAAACTATCTTGCCACTTCTTGTAATTGAAACAGAGCTCTCTGTAAATCGTCCTCATTTTCTTGAATAAGAACTATGTCATCCGCATGTAGCAGGGAATCTATACAATTTGATTAGTTAAGCTGTGATACCCGAAGTCGCTCTAGCTTTCCATGCTCTCAACATGTCGTCGGGGTAGATATTAAACAAGGTAGGGGAAACAAAGTAGTGCCTGCCGAACTTCCTTATTTATTGGAATGACACCTGAGAACCTACCATTCAGATTCAGGACTACAGATGTACTTTTGTAAAGGATCTTAAACTGAATTTATTAAATGCTGTGGATATCCTCTTCTATTCATAATGTTCCATTACTTTTGACGGTATACATTATGAAATGCTTTTTCCAGATCAACAAAAGCGATATGCGCTTTCTAATAAGAAACATTTCCTAATTAAAAAATATCGGTATGGAGAACCATACATGACTTCCATATTCTAAGATTTATATTTAAAATCATTTTCGAAATGAAATATTACCATAGAAACTACTTCTTTCTACTTACTGCTTCAGCCTTAACCACAGTACTGTGGTCACTAACGTATACCACCTCACGTTATCGCACTCGATTTTCATTGATGATGGAAGTCGATGGCATTGCCGAAACGTCTGGTTTTGTAGAAAACATTGGACTACGGTCAAATATCCCGGGAAGGAATTTTAACAAAAACTACTTCCTTGTTGCCGATAACGTTGTACAAAAAATCGGCAAATATATAAAAAATACGCATAAAATTAATGGCTTGTATAAGTTAATGATTGATCTCCATTAAGTAGTGCTCAAGTTTCCAAAGTTTTAATATTATGATATCCGTAATTAAAACATCAGAGCAGGTTTAGTGTAAATGAGGGTACACCGTGGACAAAAATTTTCAACATTTCCTATTGAGCGTTGCTTAGAGTAAAGCTGCGAATCTACAGTGTACGTTTCACAGAACAAACACGCGGAAAAGAAGGAGCGCTCCGAAGTCACTCATGGACCCTCAGCATCTTGCAGAGGGTTCATTCCCTAAAGACGAAAAGTCTGTCTATGAATCGTTCCTTTGTAAACACGTGCAGTTACACTGCCCAGCGATCCACAGGAAGCAAATTGATGTCCATTTTTTCGGGTTGCACGCGTTATGTTGGTGTGGGTTTCGGCACTTTCCATTTAAAAAGCGTGCAAATGTAAGAAAATAAACATGAGTGAGACCAGAAATAACGCGAATTTTGTGTGTGTGTGTGTGTGTGTGTGTGTGTGTGTCTTCCCTGCCTTTTTATTGCTGTAGTCATAATAATAAAATGGAAACGTAAACATTACATAACTGAGATATGCTTACCTGCCACGAACGATATATTATTTTATACATGTATATTAACTCATACATAATTTACATTAAAATGAAAAAATTATAATTTTATTGCCTGGCAACAATATTATTTTATTTTTAACAATTACCATTGTTTGAAAAAGTGTAAATGAATTTTCAAGTACTTTACTGTTGTTAAAACGTAAAAGGTTGCAGGTAAACTACCCCTTCCCCTTAATCGATCTTCACCAAAATCGAAAGTCCTTGAGATCTCTACAATTCATGGAAGTATGAAAACAATTATTTGATTCTGTTTGAATTTGCGGCTGTTATCGTTTGCCATATAAAATACCCTTGATAAAAAAATGTTGCAGGTAAACTACCCCTTTCCCTTAACCGATCTTTACCAAAAACAATAAGTCTTGAGTACTCGACAAATCAGGGCTGTATGCAAAAAATTATTTGATTCTGTTTGAATTTGCGGCTGTTATCGTTTGCCATAGAAAAAAATCCACACACACACACACACACACACACACACACACACACACACACACACACACACACTTCGGAAAACGACTTTTTTCATGTTTTGAGTGTAGTACAATCAGAATCTGCAATAATCTCGAACACGATTTTTTTTGCCATCACCATACTTCCATTTCCTTAAGGAATATGGAAGTAAAATTGTATACTGCTCGATAAAGTATTAATTTACTTTTCAATTTAGCTTATAAACGGAAGAGGCTAATTTATCTGTGTGTTCGCAAGCGAGTATACTTTGTCACTAATTTAAACTTAAATACGGTAGTACGGTAGTGTATTTGGGACGGTAGTACTTTATAGACGAATTGTTTATCAAAAGTCGCTGACTGCCATAATCAGTAGGATATTTTATGTTTAGGATATTTAAATAAAAATAACGTCTACTTATTAAAATACTCCCATTTAAAATTTCTATATTAAAAAATTTAAATTTTTAAAAATCCTATTGTCATAAGTATTCATAAGTGTTATTTCGTATAGTTTTAATGTTTAATTAATTGCTTTTTCAGCTGTTTCCGGAGTGTCCGAAAGAAACCGGAGTAGTGGTCGGACACATCTATTAAACAGCTACATAAAACTAGGGGGAGCCCGCCTAACACCTTAGGGCTCCCATTGGCGGGTGGGCCCCTGCCGATGTGGCCCCACCTTGCCGCGGTGGCAGGGCTTATGGTAAGAAGAAGTAGACCAACTAAGAGGGCCACATCGATTCCCCAAGTCAACAACCACCCCACCAGCCTTATAGTTTGATCGAACTTCGCATTATTCCGAACCTGATCGTTTACCGCACGGAAGAGTAGAACTGTGCGTCAAAACTGAGGAGATAAGACAAGAAATTGAGGAAAAGTGAACACTTAAGAATTATTCTCGTAGATGTTTTCAGAGTAAGATCTGTACAGAGCTTTATGTTTGCAACATCTGTGTAATTAGTACTACGGTTAATGTACTGGCGAGTTCCTGAAAGTAATACAGTTTTCAAGACATGTCATTTTTTGAAGATTTTTGTCAGTAAAGTAACACTGAAATATCTATCTGAGGAAGATTCGAAAGAAGATCTGTACAGTGTGCAGGGGACTGTGTGAACTGTGTAGCCACAATGACGACTGTATTGACCGTTTTAAAATTGTACCAAATAAAGTTTAAGATTGTACCAAATAAAAAAGATACTCAACAATTTTGAAACTTTATATGTTCTCATTATGTTAGTTTCTACGTCTATAAGACCTAATTAGTTTTTTGTACATGGTTAGTTTATTTTGTCTGAATTAGGTTACCTGAAATCTGAATTCGGCTAATATAAAACTAATGCGAAGCTAATGCGAAGCTAATGCTATGCGGTATTACGAAATTTAAAGGACAACTTCTGCTGTACAACATAATGAAAATGATTTTAAAAAGTGTCAACCAATTACATCATGTTCATAATGATTTATTGTTAAACCTTGTCTACCCAATGCTCGGTGAAAATCTCCCCAGACACCATCAAAGGCGTGTGCGGCGTTGTTTATTCGAGGGTGAACCCGGGGGGAGAGGTCTGGGAGCGGTATGAAGTACCCCCAGAAGAGCGGAGACCCCATGGGTCCTCTTCGGTAGAAATTTTGAAAAATGTGCCTTAAAAAGTCACATTTTGATGCCATTCCAGGTTTGTAAAAAGTAATTGAGAACACTTAACAGTTGATACAAAATTTTGATAAATTTTTTTTGATTTGTCTGGTCCACTGTTAAAATTTTGTATTCAAATTAAGATTTTAAAAAAAATAATAAACAGTAAAATTATAAGGATTTGGCATTCTATTAAAAATACACAGAAACACAGATTTGAAGTTGAACATTTATTTTATTGAATATAAAATACTACACTTGTGGTATAATTTTATAATTATATTTATCTGTCTCCAGCAATTAACACTTTATATTCTTGAGTAACATCATTAAAGTTTATATTAATGGCTAGTTCTACTACTACTACTACTACTACTACTACTACTACTCCTACTCCACGGCGCTACAGCTCATGAAGAGCCCTGGCCTCCAGAACGACGTGCCTCCACTCCTCTCTATCATGTGCGACTCTTCGCCACCTTCTGACTCCCAGTCTTCTCAAGTCATCTTTCACCACGTCGGGCCGCACAATGGAAACTGTTGCACCTGTGGCAACTGTAATGGAGGTTGGCCTTTCTTGAACGAATCCGGTAACCACCAAGCTCCCGCTGTTTTTCTGAAGTGTAGAAATTGCGTATTGTCTAGGGGCTTCGTTCCTCCAGTTAGTCAGCACACGCCCCGTTGTACCGACTACTGTTAGTTTCCTGCGGCTGAACTGTAACCCGAAAATCCCGTTATAGATGTCCAGGTTTCCCACACCGATAACACTTCGGTCTTCCATCGTTTCTTACTTTATTCTGTGGCGCCGACCGTCGAGTTTCTGTTCCTTGTTCTTTTTCCTCATCGTCTGTGCCGTCGCGATCTTTTAGCGCGCTCACTTTATGACTTGTCCAACCAGACGGTGATTTGGCGGCCTCAAATTGGAAAGCATGTACCAGGGCGTCCGCACTGTTCTGGTGTCTTGCCATTCGTAAAACTTGCTGTAGTTCGTTATCTCGGACAAATGTCTGCATCACAAAACTCGTTCGGAAATCTTCTGGCGCTTCAGGACAGGTCAGTCTAATTAGTCTGTCGATACTTGCTTCAAACTCTTGAAGGCTCTCCCCCGAATATTGTTGCCTTGCTCTCAACTGGGTGCAGTACACATCTCGCAAATTTTTATCATCATACCGTAATTCCAGAGCTTTTGTCAATCCGGCATAGGTGTTTTGGCTGTCAGGTGGGACTTTCTGTAGTAATTCTGCCGCGGGTCCTTTTAATGCAAGAACGAGTGAAACAGCCTTGTCTTTCTCTGTCCAATTATTTGCGCATGCAGCAGCTTCGAATTGGCGTAAATACGTCGCCCAGTGCGTGCTTCCAACAAAGGTTGGGGCCTTGACATGAACTGTCCCAACCGAAAGCGAGGTGACCTTCTCTATTGACTTATTTTCTGTGTCTTTCTCTGTCTTCATCATTGGTACAGTCTGTTCAGAAATTTGTTTTGGTTGTGTTTTCACGAACTACTCAACTTCATTTTTAATTTGTTCTCTTATGTCTGCCATTAAAGAGAACTTCCGTTTTATCTGCTTCTTGCTTACGTTTTTCATCGTGTCGTTTTCCTGCTTCTTCCGCTTCCTGTCTGCGTTTCTCATCCTGTCGTTTTTCTGCTTCTCCTCTTTCTTGTCTTCGTTCTTCTTTTTGGCGTTTTTCTGCTTCTTCCGCCTCCTGTCGTCGTCGTTCCTCTGTCTGCAACAGCAGCGCCTGGAAATTTTCCTTCATCTGAGTGGCATCCATTGTTTACCGATTAATTACGAATTACACTCGTCTCGTACAAAGTGTCCGCTGTTTCCACTGTTAACCGTTCTATCCCAGTTCTGGGACAACTGTTACGACGGTCTACTTGATCGTCGAAGGTACAGTGGAAACAAAATACAAGACACCAATTAAGTCACTAATCACCAGCTTTAATTTTCAGAGTTATACAGTTAGTAATTAACAACACAGTCTCTTACAACAAATCAAATAAAAATTGTTCACACGTAATAAAATGTCAACTAATATTAAACACAATTGTATTACAATTAAACCGCCCGATTAATAAAACGCAACACTTCACTAATAACCACTTGAACGCACAGAGTAATATCGCTTGTAATCGCCCGACAATAACTGAACTGAACGTCGTTGAGTACTGGTATTTATACCCACCCAAGTTACTAGATTATTCCACTACTGCGCGTTAGCGCCAGTGTGTATGACATAATTAATTGCGGCATTGACACAGTTCGCCCGAGTTCTGGCACAGTCTAGTAAATGCGTCGAGAGTCACGTACGCCACCGCATTACATTCCGGATCCCTCTGGAACGTTCAATAAACACGTAGATTGTTCTGTGATGTCGTAACACTATTTTACAAAAACGCGTATTAAAAGTAGCCGTGAGATAATATTTTTTTCGCACTGTAACAACAATCTCATAACTCGGTTACTTTTTATCTTACAAAATAAAAAAAATAAAAAATCTTGACACTTTCATAAGCAACAACATTCATTAATTTTATTTTTTATTTAATTAGTAGTTTTCAAGATATTTTTGAAGAACGCTTGCCAAAAGAGGGAATTTGTTATTTTGCACTATCTTAAAAAAGCATAACCCGGTTAATTTCTATTGAATCAATATGAAAAGAAAAACTAAAATGTTGATGTTTCCGTAAACAACTTTTATTTGAAAATTTTTTTTATAAGTCTATTCACTTTCAAGATATTTCTAAAACACCCACGCACAATTTTGTTGCAAAAATATTATTAATTTTGCAGTATCCAGTATTTTAAATACCATAAGTTAGTCAATTTTCATCGTATAAAAATAAAGAAGAACCCAAATATAGAGAATTTTATAAGGCACAACTTTTATTTGTAACATTTTCTTCTAAAATTTACTGTTAAAAGTTAACAAAAAAACAAAAATTTTGTACTTATTTTTGTTCATTACAAAAATTCCAAGAAACCTACGAAAGTAAACATTTTTTTATATTAATATAGATGACTCCACAAATCTATTCACAAGGTTACTTTTGTGATACAAGTTTTGTCCCACTTCGCACTATTTTCGGGCTCAAATGACTGGCCTAATATGTTTGTGTGCCTCCTGTATTCTGTATCTAGCGTAGAGGTCGGTGTCCATGGCGTAGTGTCCCACTTTATATCTGAATAGGAAATTTGTATCTACATGTGTACGTATAACTTTGAGTTTTGTAGGCCTATTCCTTTCCTTTCTTTTCCTGGCATTAAAACCAGTCGTGGATTTTAGCCTGCTCATTTACTTTCTTCCATTCCGCCCTCTCATCCGTCTCCATCCCCTCATGTTCATACATCTTAAATCATCCTTCACGTCAATCAACCATCTCATTCTGGGTGTGCCTCTAATTCTTCTTCCTACCGCTCTCCAATATGAAATTACTTTTAACCATTCTTCTGTCATCCATTCTCCTTACGTGGCGCAGCCAATCAAGCCTATCCTACTCTCAATAAACCGGACTATGTCGGAACCCTGAATCAGTTGGTCCAGTTTATGGATCATTCGAATCCTCCAATAGCCATCTTCAGTTTGTAGAGGTCCAAAAATTTTTCGCAAAACTTTTCTTTCAAGTTTTTTCTATTAGTATCAGAATTTCAGACTTTGTCATTCATTTTAATAAATAGATGTTCTAATCAATACTTACATACAGAATTCAGATTTTAGTATGGTATGCTATTGTATTCAAATAATTTAAAACAAAATGGGAAATACGTTCCTCAGTAGCAAAAGAATAACTTTAGTATTAAAGACGCCAGAAACAATGTTTGTATTCATAATGTTGAACTGAAAATATAAATGTGCTCTACTGAGGATAGTAGACGATTTTGAAGATAATAACCTGAAACATATAGGCTACCATTCTGTGTGTGTGTGCTTCAGTAATTTCAACACATTGTTTGTGATTTTGCGTCGAGTCATATTCGTTACATTTACGTGCCGAATGATTTGTGTATAGAGCACACAGTTTTCAATATCGATAACAACATAATATGTCATGTTTGCTTGAACAACAATGTACAACCAGGAGTACGGGTACATTACTCCACTCCCTGGATCACGTAGGTGACGTAAGTGGAACGACAACAATATATATTGGTGACTACAAAATAAAACTTATAATGTTACGTAATATTGTAATGTCAGCTTTATTATCAATCCAAAAATTTAAAATTCTAGTAACTTTCCTGAGCTGCAGAACTCGCTCTCTAATTTGAAAGAAATATATTTCTTATTAGATAGATTTAAATAATAGGTAATTTTTTAATTATCGAAAATATATGAAAACTCCGATTACTCTGCAACGTTTACTTGTGAAATAACAATTTTAAAACAGACAGTCATAAAATAAAAACTAAAAGTTCTGAACTACTAAATTGTTTTTTTGTTGTACTTGAATTTATAACCTTTATGCCAAAATGACGCATAATTTAGTCGTAGCTTTAAAGTTTGTGTATGCTTCCATAGATATGTATAAGTTTATACTTAATATTTTTCACAAATATGCATAAGTGATAACCATAGGCGTACGCAGACCTTTTATTAGGCGGTGCACCTGCGTACTTTCAAAGGTACCCCCCTTTGTAAAATCTTGTTATATGTATAGTCCAATAAACGGAAATCATTAAAAGTTAAAATATTCACAGTCTTGTAGTTAGACTGAAATATTTTGAATTGTTTTCATACAGTGTTAAAAATTGTAACTATAATTCACCAATAGTATAAGGTAAATAATAATTTAAGGTGCTAGTTTGAATTTACGAAACGCAAAATGCTATTTGCGCGGCCAGTAAGTGTTAAATTGATTGGCAATAAGACAGTTGCAATTATATTTTTGTATTTATTTATTTATTCTGTTTATCTAAAGTAAAAAATTATCACTTTTTGTCCACAAGTTTGTATATATATTTTATTTACTAAGTTATTTACGTAAGTTTTTTTTTACGAAGCCGTTAGGTTGTGCCGGTGGTCCACTCACTGTGCACCACCGGCACAACCTGTGTGCACTCCTAGGGTGATAACATCCTAAAAGTTAAGCGTAACACATAACAACCGAAATATCGGTATGGAGAACCATACATGACATCCATATTCTAAGATTTATATTTAAATCTTAATATCGCCTGCCAAGCGCGATATATTTTCTCTTATACATGATTTACATTAAAATGAAAAAAATTTAATTTTATTGCCTGGCAACAAAATTATTTTATTTTTAACAATTACCATTGTTTGAAAAAGTTTAAATAAATTTTCAAGTACTTTACTCTTGTTAAAACGTAAAAGTTGCCGGTAAACTACCCCTTCCCCTTAACCGATCTTCACCAAAATCGAAAATCCTTGAGACCTCTACAATCCAGGGACGTATGCAAAACATTATTTGATTCTGTTTGAATTTGCGGCAGTTATCGTTTGCCATAGAAAATACGCTTGCTAAAAAAACGTTGCAGGTAAACTACCCCTTTCCCTTAACCGATCTTCACCAAAAACAATAGGCCTTGAGAACTCTACAATTGAGGGCTGTATACGAAACATTATTTAACTCTGTTTGAATTTGCGGCTGTTATCGTTTGCCAAAAAAAAAATTTCCCTTGATAAAAAAAAACCGTTGCAGGTAAACTACCCCTTTCCCTCAACCGATCTTCACCAAAAACAACAGGTCGCGAGTACTCTACAAATCAGGGCAGTATGCAAACAATTATTTAATTCTGTTTGAATTTGCGGCAGTTATCGTTTGCCATAGAAAAAAATCTACAGACACACAGACACACACACACACACACAGACAGACACACACACAGACACTTTTCGGAAAACGACTTTTTTTCATGTTTTGAGCGTAGTAGAATCAGAATCTGCAATAATCTCGAACACGATTTTTTTTGCCATCACCATACTTCCATTCCTTAAGGAATATGGAAGTAAAAATATCGGTATGCAGAACCATACATGCCTTCCATGTTCTAAGATTTATATTTAAAATCATTTTCGAAATGAAATATTACCATAGAAACTACTTCTTTCTACTTACTGCTTCAGCCTTAACCACAGTACTGTAGTCACTAACGTATACCACCTCGCGTTATCGCACTCGATTTTCACTGATGATGGAAGTCGATGGCATAGCCGAAACGTCTGGTTTTGTAGAAAACATTGAACTACGGCCAAACAGCTCGGGAAGTTTAACAAAAAACTACTTCTTTGTTGCCTATAACGTTGTACACATATATATAAAAAATATGCATAAAATTAATGGCTTGTATAAGTTAATGTTTGATCTCCATTAAGTAGTGCTCAAGTTTGCAAAGTTTTAATATTATGTCCGTAATTGAAACATCAGAGCAGGTTTAGTGTGTATGAGGGTACAGCGTGGACAAAAATTTTCAACACTCCCTATTGAGCGTTGCTTAGAGTAAAGCTGCGAATCTACAGTGTACGTTTCACAGAACAAACACGCGGAAAAGAAGGAGCGCTCCGAAGTCACTCATGGACCCTCAGCATCTTGCAGAGGGTTCATTCCCTAAAGACGAAAAGTCTGTCTATGAACCGTTCCTCTGTAAACACGTGCACTTACACTGCCCAGCGATCCACAGGAAGCAAATCGCTATCCACGCTGGACACTTTTTCGGGTTGCACGCGTTATGTTGGTGTGGGTTTCGGCACTTTCCATTTAAAAAGCGTGCAAATGTAAGAAAATAAACATGAGTGAGGCCAGAAATAATGCGAATTGTGTGTGTGTGTGTGTGTGTGTCTTCCCTGCCTTTTTATTGCAGTAATTATAATAAGAAAATGGAAAGGTAAACATTAGATAATTTAGATATGCTTGCCTGCCACGAACGTTATATTTTCTCATACATGATTTACATTAAAATGAAAAAATTATAATTTTATTGCCTTAAAAATTTTTATTGTTTTAAAAAGTTTAAATGAATTTTCAAGTACTTTACTGTTGTAAAAACGTAAAAGGTTGCAGGCAAACTACCCCTTCCCCTTAACCGATCTTCACCAAAATCAAAAGACAAATTCACCAAAATCCCTACAATTCAGGGACGTATGCAAAAAATTGTTTGATTCTGTTTGAATATGCGGCAGTTATCGTTCGCCATAAAAAAATTACCCTTGTTAAAACATAAAAAGTTGCAGGTAAACTACCCCTTTCCCTTAACCGATCTTCAGCAAAAACAGTAGGTCTTGAGAACTCTATAATTGAGGGCTGTATGCGAAACATTATTCGATTCTGTTTGAATTTGCGGCTGTTATCGTTTGCCATAGAAAAAAATTACCCTTGATAAAAAAACGTTGCCGGTAAACTACCCATTTCCCTCAACCGATCTTCACCAAAAACAATAGGTCTTTAGTACTCTACAGATCAGGGCTGTATGCAAAAATTATTTGATTCTGTTTGAATTTGCGGCTGTTATCGTTTGCCATAGAAAAAAAATCTACAGACACACACACAGACACTTTTCGAAAAATGACTTTTTTTCATGTTTTGAGTGTAGTACAATCAGAATCTGCAATAATCTCGAACACAATTTTTTTTTGCCATCACCACACTTCCATTTCCTTAAGGAACATGGAAGTAATTATTATTATTTTTTTTTTTTGCAAACAGATAGCTTGCAACCTTTTCGCTGACGATATAGTTTTGCAAAAAGAGTTGAAGAGATCAATTTTGGCAAATTATTTAGGTTACCTAGCTTGTATTTTGAATAAAGTTTCCTCAAAACTTGACGCCGCACGGGTTTTTAGCTCTTAGAGCCTGGGGCCCGTGGGGTAATGGGGTCCACGGCAGCCACGTTTTACGGCAATCGATTTGATGCGATCAAAAAAGTTATCGTGAGGCATATATCCAACAGAAAGAGAGACAAATACATAGTCAGACTTATGCTAAACGGTCGAGTTAAAACTGAGAACTAGCTTCTCTTGTTCAATACTAATAAATATTATTAACCTAGAAGAATGTGAGTCAAGTTCATTATTCAAGTTCACACGCTTACAAAGACAGCGAGCCTCTTTGATAGACAGACATCCAACTTTAGCACAAACAGAAATTCTATTTGTAAAAGTATTCGTCAAATAGTAAAGAAGACATAATTTAAGCAGGAAACAGGTGTTACATCTGAGTAACCCACACGTGATTACTTCTTTTTAGTGGCTATGAAAAAGCAAGCTGATTGAAGGTGGTAAGTTTCTCAAATAAAGAATTAGAAGTTCAAGATACTTTGAATTTAATTGATAAAGTCAGACAAAATTTGTAATGCTTGTTCCCAAACAAAAGAAACTTAATTCAATTAACTATAATTGTCTAATACAATTGTTACTTAACTAAACGTGAAGCAAGAGACTAAGCTCAAGACTAATCCACTATTTTACAATACGGCAACTTGCCACTCAAGGCAACTCGCCAAGGGAGTTCGCTGGAACTGATGATTTTTATATTTCTTACTGTCGGTTTTTATACGATGACTGCTTACTACCCTTATTTGCCAAAATAAGTGAGAAAGCATCCTTTGAGGCAGAAGGCCACCTAAGGGTACACATGATATTTTCATGAACACTGTACTAGTTATGTAAACTGTTCCTTTTTCAGTAGTTGAAACCCGTACAGAATTAAGAACAAACATGGCTTGGCCTAAATTCTCATTATTTAAATACGTTACCAAATCAGAATACCGTATAGTTACTTTCAGGATAACACTAAACTAATGATTGGCATCCATACAACAAAATAATAGTTAATATTACAATAGTATAACAAAGAAATGTTGTAACACAACACACGGGAAATAAAAATATTCTCTGGAGATGAGAATGTCATATATGTAAAAGAGAAAGACAGGTTTAGAAACCATGCCATAAGAAAAAAAAATGGGTATATTATTTGTCAACAACAGTCATAAGGAGAATAGTCAACGTGGAAACACTCTAAAAGGAAATTTTTAATTATGAGTACAAAGAGAATGGAGATATAGTTAACTTTGCAAGAGAAAGCTTGAGATAGAGATGAGAATATGTGACAATATCCTGGAAGGAAGAAGAAGAAGAAAAAGAAGAAGAAGAAGAAGAAGAAGAAGAAGAAGAAGAAGAAGAAGAAGAAGAAGAAGATATACAATTTTACATTCTTACTATATTCGTTTAATATTTATATAACACTAAACAAAAGGTTTATACTTTATATAATTATGTTTAAATAGAGAGTAATGGAGAATATATTTTTACAGAATTAAATTATGTATCCTCTGATAATTATTACACAGTTTATATTTTTAATTTGCTTTTTAATATTTAAGCAACAAGCTAAAGAGAAACGGAATACTATGTAAAATAGTTACTCTGACAGATAATTAGTACGCATAGTAACAGAGTGGTTTGTCTACGAGAGGACTGTGAAAACAAACTATTCCACTGCCTCTGTGGGATGTGATTTGGAGCTTTGATGTGCGTGGTGGCTTGGTTGTACTATCGGGCTGACACGGTCGACAACAGAATCAATATAGCCGGTGCAAGTTCTCGCCTTCCGTGTGATCAAGTACGATTAGAGAAGGGCTTTAAAGTGTCTCGGCCAGTTCAATTATCATGGAATCATTGATTATCACATGGCTCTGTTCTAACTAATAAGCCGTTATTGTTCTGTCACTTTGCATTATTGCTTCCGGAAATAATGCAAACTTAAGCGTAAGTTCAGGATGACCTAAATTATGGATGCCATAATCGTATATATAACATATTGACATGTTAATGGTTTGAATAGTAGTCTATATCCGAAAATATTTACTCATGGTTTTATTAAATTGCATATAGAATTTGCAAGTATTTATCGTATTAAAGACCAAAATCTGTTACTTGATAATTCTGATACGTTGATTATGAATGCGCCTTTGCTGACACTATACTACGAAAAATAGGTTAGCTATGCAATCACAATCGACAATTAATGCAGTCCACAGGCAGTATGTGTTGGACTGAGTTCAGTACGCTTATTCTACATACTTATTCAAGAGAGTTGAAAAAGTGTTTCCTGCTTCCTTTCTAAGAAATATTAATAATGTACCCAGCTTTCCATTTCGAAGGCATCGGATCACCTCTGAAGAACAAATTTAAAATATACGTCAATAATGTACGTATATTATCCGGACCGTATTTATTCAACGCTATAGGGAACCTTCCTCGGCCAGGAAGTCTTCTTTCTTCATAGTCTTATTGCTACTTCGACTATCTTAATTGCGCTACTAGTAATAGAGCTATTAGATAATCGGGCTATTAGTTAATTGCGCTATTAGTTATCGGACTCTTAGTTGATTGCGCTATTTACAATTGGGCTATTAGTTAATCGGTCTTTTAGTAAATTGCGCTATTAGTTAATTGCAGTATTATTTAATCGGGCTATTAGATAATTGCCATATTAAATAATCGGCTTATTAGTCAATTGCGCTATTAGTTAATTGGGCTATTAGTTAATTGCGGTATTAATTATTTGGGTTACTGGTTAACTACTCTATTAGTTGATGACGCTATTAGTTAATTGCGCTATTGGTTAATCGGGCTACTAGTTCAATAGGGCCATTATTTAATTGAGTTATTATTTAATAGGACTATTAGTTAATGCGTTATTAGTTAATTGGGCTATTAGTTAATTGCTGTATTAATTAATCGGGCTACTGGTTAACTACTCTATTAGTTGATTGGGCTATTAGTAAATTGTGCTACTATTTAATTGCGCTATTAGTTAATTGCAGTATTATTTAATCGGGGTATTATTTAACTGCGCTATTAGATAATCGGACTATTAGATGCTATTAGTTAATCGGGATATTAGGTATTTGCTCTATTAGTTAATCGGTCTAATAGTCTCTTAGGCTACTAGTTATTCGATTTAAAAGGAATAAATCCGAAATTAGTACCAAGCCACGTGTTGTTTAATCAAATATGTTGTAACTTACCGTCTGTGACTTTCTGCAACAAAACTTTCTTCACTCTAAAGTTTACATGTTTCGGGACACTTGTCCCATCCTCAGAACTTAAAAGTGTGTTCGTATATCATCAAACGATGATATAGTTGTCGAATAATTAAAACATTAAAATCCACATTAAACAAAACCACAATACTTGAATGTACAAAGTCGAGCGCAACGGTAAAACGGTGTACACCGTACGGCGACTGACCGCGCACTGAATCAAGACCGACTCTTATCAGCATTGTTATAAGCTCTGTAAATTTCGAACTCTTCAAGGGCGTTCATATGTCGCCCTTTATTGCATAGCCTATGTGAAGAGGTATTAAGTTTGTTTTAAAATTAGTATAATTGTGATTCTCTGTGATGAGGTGTTTTGCAAATTTTGATCTAATGTAGTCCAAACTGTGAAAGTATGTAGGCGGTCTATGTTCTGTGAACCTTTTTAAAAACCACGGCCTTTCTGGCCTATATAAAAGGCGTCACAATCGTCACATATCAATTTGTAAACACCTGTCTTGTGTTCGAGGTTGGTAGGTCCATGTACGTGAAGGTTATTCATAATGTGGTTAGTGGTCTTGTATGTGACGTTTATATTGCTACTTTAATTGAAAATTGACCCAAGGACCTTAGGCATAAAGTGTGTATATGGTGTTGTAATGTATTTGCGTGTTATACTCTCACGAGTTCCATGTCCGTTAATGTTTTTACGCCTTTTCATATGTTTTCTGAGGATATTATCCACCACCCCAACATCGTAACCATTAGTGACTGCGATGTATTTAATGGTGTTCAATTCCTCATGGTATTCTTTATCACCAAGGGGCAGAGATAAAAGTCGATTAATCATACTATGAAAGGCAGCCATTTTCTGTGATATTGGGTGAAAGGACTTAGCGTGTATCACAATATCAGTTGCTGTAGGTTTTCTATAAATGTTAAATTGTAGTTTTTTACTATTGGTAATATCATTAATCAATAATAATGCTATTAATAATATTAATAATAATCTGATTAATAATAATCAATAAGATCATTAAAAATCAGAGTAATAGCATTTACTCTTCTGCTCCTTTAACAAATATTAATTAGAATAAAGAACGAAAAATTTTATCAGAACTAAGACATAAATTATCTGACAATCACGCTCTCGTCACCAAGGCCGATAAAGGTAACACCGTGGTTATTATGGACATGAAAGAGTATGACAATAAGATACAGGATTTCATTGTTAACAACAACATTAATAAACTTAATTCTGACCCAACTGAACATTATGTAAAACGGTTAAACCAGGGTACAAATAAGTGCACACATTTGTTCGACGAGCTAACTGGAAGATCTTTGAAACCCATAAATTCGAAAGCACCCACTTTGACAGGTTTACCCAAACTCCACAAAGAAGGTATCCCACTGAGACCACTAGTAAATTTCACCACTGCCCCGGGATATAAAACGGCTAAAAAACTAGTCAACATAATACAACATAATATACGAATAATTAATGATCATAGTTTAATTAATAGTATTGACTTTGTAGATAAGGTTAAAGACTTAATAATTGAAGCATCTTACAAAATTGCCTCCTTTGATATTATAAACTTATACACGAACATACCAGTAGCTGAGACCCTGCGAATACTTAAGATTAACCTGATTAATACTAACAAACTGGACATTGATAGTATAAACGAATTGATGGACGTTTTGGAACTGATTCTCGATCAAACTATTGTACCCACAACAATCAATTTTTCAGCCAACAAGAGGGGTTAGCAATGGGTTCTCCACTTTCTGGCCTTCTTGCGGATATATACCTGAATAATTTCGAGAATTCCTTTATTTTTACTAATAACAGACACAGTGATAACATAATGTTTTATGGCAGATATGTTGATGACACCTTTTTAATATATAAAGGCACACAACGGCAAATTGATAGGTTACATAATTATTTAAATAATATCAATGATAATATACAGTTCACACTTGAAAATGAAAACTGAATTTTCTGGATTTAACAGTTGCTAAAAACAATAGTAAAAAACTACAATTTAACATTTATAGAAAACCTACAGCAACTGATATTGTGATACACGCTAAGTCCTTTCACCCAATATCACAGAAAATGGCTGCCTTTCATAGTATGATTAATCGACTTTTATCTCTGCCCCTTGGTGATAAAGAATACCATGAGGAATTGAACACCATTAAATACATCGCAGTCACTAATGGTTACGATGTTGGGGTGGTGGATAATATCCTCAGAAGACATATGAAAAGGCGTAAAAACCTTAACGGACATGGAACTCGTGAGAGTATAACACGCAAATACATTACAACACCATATACACACTTATATGGACCTAAGGTTCTTGGGTAAATTTTCAATAAAAATAGCAATATAAACGTCACATACAAGACCACTAACCACATTCTGAATAACCTCCGCGTACATGGACCTACCAACCTCGAACACAAGACAGGTGTTTACAAATTGTTATGTGACGATTGTGACGCCTTTTATATAGCCCAGAAAGGCCGTGGTTTTTTAAAAAGGTTCACAGAACATAGACCGCCTACATACTTTCACAGTTTGGACTACATTAGATCAAAATTTGCAAAATACCTCATCACAGATAATCACAATTATACTAATTTTAAAACAAACTTGATACCTCTTCACATAGGCTATGCAAGAAAGGGCGACATATGAACGCCCTTGAAGAGTTCGAAATTTACAGAGCTTATAACAATGCTGATAAGAGTCGGTCTTGATTCAGTGCGCGGTCAGTCGCCGTACGGTGTACACCGTTTAACCGTTGCGCTTGACTTTGTACATTCAAGTATTGTGGTTTTGTTTAATGTGGATTTTAATGTTTTAATTATTCGACAACTATATCATCGTTTGATGATGATATACGAACACACTTTTAAGTTCTGAGGATGGGACAAGTGTTCCGAAACATGTAAACTTTAGAGTGAAGACATTGTTGCAGAAAGTCACAGACGGTAAGTTACAATATATTTGATTAGTTATTCGAAGTATTAGTGAATTGTTTTACTAGTTAATTGTGCTATTTTTAATAGGATTATTAGTTAACTGAACTATTAGTTAATGGAACGACTAGTTGTTCGGGCTTTTAGTTAACTGCACTATTATTTAACGGGGCTATTCGATAATTGCGCTACAGGTTAATTGGGCTATTAGTTATTTGCGGTATTTTGATAAATGACCAATTAGTTAATTGCACTATTATTTAAGTGCTCTATTTGTTAATTGCTGTATTATTTTATCGGGTTAATAGATAATTGTGCTACCAGTTTGTCGAACTATTAGTTAATTGCAGTATTAGTTAATCGGACTATTAGATAATTGCTTTATTAGTTAATCGGGCTATTAGTTAATTGCCTTACTAGATAACCGAGCTATCAGTTGATTGCGCTCTTAGTTAATCGTTTTATTATTTAATTGCGCTACTTGTTAATCGGGCTATTAATTAACTGCACTATTATTTAATCGGTCTATTAGATAATTGCACTACTTGTTAATCGGGCTATTAGTTATTAGTTCAATTATGTAATGGTTCTATTAGTTAATTGCGCTACTAGATAACCGGGCTACTAGTCGATTGCGCTATTAGTTAAATGAGTTATTAGTTAATTTGGCTTCTAGTTATATACACTATTATATAATGGGGTTATTAGATAATTGCTCTACTAGTAATAGGGCTATCAGTTAATTGAAATATTTATAATAGGGCTAATAGTTAATCGGTCTTTTAGTAAATTGCGCTATTAGTTAATTGCAGTGTTATTTAATCGGGCTATAATTTAACGGCGCTATTAGATAATCGGGCTTTTAGTTGCTCCTAGTAATCGGGATATTAGTTAATTGCACTAATGTTTAATCGAGTTATTAGATAATTGATCTATTAGTTAATCGGGCTATTAGTTAATTGCGCTTCAAGTTAAGCGGACTATAATTTGATTGCTCTATCAGTTAATCGGGCTAATAGTTAATTGCGCTATTAGTTATCGGACCAATAGTTAATTGCGCTACTAGATAACCGGGCTATTAGTCAATTGCGCTATTAGATAATCTGGCTTTTATTTAATTACACTATTATTTAGTGGAGCTATTAGATAATAGCGCTACTAGTAAATAGTTAATCTTGATATTTGTTAATTGCGCTATTAGTTATTGGACTCTTAGTTAATTGCACCATTAGTTAAGTGGGCTACTAGTTAATTGCGCTATTAGTTAATTGAGCCAATAGTTAATCGGTATTAGTCAATCGCGCCGTTAGTTAATTGCGCTAATATTTATCGGGCTATTATTTAATTGCGATACAGGTTAATTGGGTTATTAGTTAACTGCGGTATTTGATAAATGGCCTATTAGTTAATTGCGCTATTAGTTAATCGGGCTATTAGATAATTGTGCTACTAGTTATTCGAACTGCTTGTTAATTCCTTTATTAGTTAATTGTTATATTAGTTAACATGGGTATTATATAATGGGGTTATTAGTTAATCGGGCTAATAGTTGATTGCGGTATCAGTCAATCGCGCCATTAATTAATTACGCAATTAGTTGTCGGGCTATCATTTAATTGCAGTATTATTTATTCTGGCTATTAGACAATCGCGCTACTAGTTATACGAACTGTTAGATAACTGCTTTATTAGTTAATCGGGCTATTAGTTAATTGCGGTATTATTTAAGTGGGGTATTGGTTAACTACTCTATTAATTGATCGGGCTACTAGTTAATTGAGCTATTAGTTATCGGGCTTTTAGTTAATTGCTCTACTAGGTAACCACGCTGTTAGTTGATTGCGCTATTAGTTAATCTGGCTTTTATTTAATTACACTATTATTTAAGGGCTAGCATATATCTTGTTTTAAACTTTTTAGAAGTGTGTGCAATCAAATGGTAGGACTTTTACTTTGGTATATCTTTTCATTATTTTGTATGCCTTTTACACACACACACACACACACACACACACACACACACACACACACACACACACACACACACACACACACACACACACACACACACACACACACACACACACACACACACACACACACACACAGAGCCAGTGTGTTTTTACGAGATAACTTAGTATTTTTTTTTATTTACTCATAGTTCATAAATTCGACGAAGATACATTTACTTATTTCTCATAAGCTATTTCATAAAGAAATTTCAGTGTCATCAGTATGTTCAGCTTGCATTACTTTTCCGTTTATAAGCGATTCTGTGTTAATGTATGATACTACCCTACATAAGTAAACTTTCTGTAAATTGTAACGGTGACACGAACTTTGATGTCACTGGATCAAATGCATCTATTGATGATAAAAGTGATTAAGGAACAAAATGTTGTCATGCTCAGTAACAAATGTATACATACCACTTACATAAATATTATTCACGTTATGTCACCACTTTTTTTGCAAGTGTGGGACGAAACTTGCATTTTGAATGACAAAATTATGAACGCGACTCTGAGAAGTCAACTCTTAGATCCGTATAAAGTACACTTCAAACGCTCTCTGTAAGAACATCTAGCAAGATCAGTAAGTTCAGTCGACTGCTGCGGGAGAGTCAGAATACTAATTTTCTTCGTTAATCTTTAACTAAATTAGTAGCATCGGATTTCATATTAACCCCCAGTTCTGTGTTTTATATATGTGGGTAGGCATAAGGAAAATTGAGATAATCATCGAAAAATTAAAACTTATTACTTAAAGTGTCCGTTTTTCTATTATTATTAATTATTATGGGTTGAGATTCCGTTATTTATAAACGTAATATAAATGTTAAACATTACGGTTTCTTCACTACGTAAGATAATTCTGTTTTATGAAGGAATGTTTTGTTAGAAATATTATCCACTATTGATGCTAGTTAAGTATCATATGTTTTGCTTTGCATTTAATACATGATCAGTGACAGAAATAATGCGCGCGCACATGCACACACAAGCACATACAAATACACACACGCGCGCGCTCACATACACACACGCATGCGTCACGCGTACGCACAGCTCTCTCTATATAATAAAAGTTACAGATTATCGATATTGAAAGACAGACAAGACAAACAAATACCTCAACAAATACAAATCAACACAAAACATGACACAATTTTTAAAATACTTAACACTGGGAACGCCGAAAAACAAAAAATAATACCACACCCGCACAGAGCTACTAACTCATAAGTGGTAATAATAATAATATCAAGAACAACAATAATGTAGTAGTAGTAGTAGTAGTAGTAGTAGTAGTAGTAGTAGTAGTAGTAGTAGTAGTAGTAGTAGTAGTAGTAGTAGTAGTAGTAGTAGTAGTAGTAGTTATATTACGAAGAATACGAGGAAGATGAAGAAGAAGAATAAAATACTTTAGGACTTAGTGATAGTGAGAGAATTCTGTTATTTGTAAAGAAATATGTAAAGCGCTGTTTATTTAAAGTAAATCTATCCACTAAACACTTCTTAGTTGAGTTTAACCACTTACAATTTTACACTTAATTTGTGTGCATAAATAAATAACACGAAAATCTGACAACTATACAATAATATCAACGATTCATGAAGCAAGTCATAAGTAACATTGAGTAAACCTAGAACAATTTGATTTTTACGTTTACGCTATTTTACGTTTAAACTTTTATCTTTTTTTTAGGTAATTTTTTACGAGTTGATGGTGACGTTGCTTCTAGCGATATAAGACTATCAAATGTTAAAGTAGAGACAATATAATTTTATTTGTTCATTGTACGTTATATATAGTATAATAAATAACATTAATTGTTATGATAAATATTAAATTGATTTTCGAAGCGTTAGAACTAATGACATTTTATATTTAATGATACAATACTATATCCACTACCGCTTATATGACGATGCCAGTTACACTAAACTGAAAGCCGAACGGAGTCTGAACTTGTTTCTCGAATTTTGGACTCGCTGAGAAACAGATGTTTTGCATAAAATTATGCGTCTTATATCCGTGGGAAAGACACTATATAGCGGAACTACCATCTCTAATGAATGCTATTATTCGAGCCAGCCAGTTAGCAACGTTTGCCTCGCATTATACTTCAGCTCAAAATGAACCCCACACTAATTAACATATACATGATTACAAGAGTTGTTCGCTTAATGTATACAAGAGTGCATAATGTTGACTCTACAATATTGTTTCAAAGTCAGGTTGTACGGGTTAATGCCCGTAGCACAACATATCAGCTGAAAGCAATTGTTATGCCACATTATCACATGACTTACCATTAAATGAATGTACATATATATAAGTGTACAAGAAACGACATTATACTTTATGCATTTTGAAAAAATTAACAACCGTATTTCATAATTTACAACAAACAAACATTGTGATTACATAGAGTAATGTGTTTCAATGACGTCATTTTTAACTCTCGTACCCAACACTGTATTCAAATTATATAGTCTGTTACCTATATTTAAATAAACACTTGGTTTAGTTCTACTGTTATTTTTCCCTGAAAACTGTTTCACCAGTTACAGCAGTTTCAGAGATTAGATTTGAACTGAGGGAATGAAGTCCATGTTATTTGGGGGGAGGGATACCATGGATGAAGATGGTGTATGACAAAGGGGACAATTGGTAAATCCGAGGTAAACGGTTAGTAAAAGCCTACTTAGAATTAGCAACAATTTACATTGATAACAATTAGTCAGATCGCAAATATAAAATTGATAAAATTACATCACATTTGGGCACACTGAAAAAGATATTTCTTTTTCACACTAAATGATATTTCTTTTAATGAAAAAAAATGTAAACTATGACGTAAACTATGTCCAGTAAAATGTAAACCATGTCAGTTAAATGTAAACCATGTCAGTTAAATCTAAACCATGTCAGTTAAAAAAAAAAACAATTAAAATTGATTAACGTAAGAATCTTCGTGAAATAGGTATCCGCATGCGTGATGGTCAGGTATACATTAGACTTTATCTTAGACCGAAATAAGTATTCGTCTACTGTTTTCCATTATTAATTATTCATCACTATTTTATCGTAAGGAATACAAGTGAATAGCAAACATTAACATCCATACGTCGTAAAATGTATCTAACTTAGATTTAATCTTTTGTCACAGCAGACGTTCTTCAATTATTACAAATTACATTTTAATTACAAGTTGTGAACGGAATACAACGTGTGTGGCACGTCGATATGAAAAATCATACATAAAAATCCCTCTTTCTCTCTAACACTCTCTCAGGGAGGGCGGGAGAGAGTGAGTGAAAGGGAGTGAGTGAAAGGGAGTGAAAAAGAGAGCAAGAGAGAGAGCGAGAGGGAGGGATTTAGAGTGAGAGAGCGATTTCAAGTTATAGTGAGAGTTGTGAGAATGAGAGGTAGAGGGAGAATGGGAGAGAGAGAGAGGGAGTGATTGTAGACATGTACATAAATTTACAATATTCTATAGTACTCTGGACTATAATTTACAACAATATGATACAATTATTATCTAATTTTTCTTGTTAGATAAATGTTACCATAAACTTGTGTTTGTAACATTATGTCAACTATCGGATGTAAGGTCGTAAAGTTCTACAGTTATTATGCAATTTATATGTTTCGAAATTAAAAGTGTCTTTAATACCAGTAGTGAGTGAAACATGTTAAAAATAACTTTTAATAATTACATAGTTTTACATCTCTCAATCTGTTTTTACTTATAATATATTTTACTATGCTATATGTTGACTGCTATATGTATAAATATTTTCTGTACCAATCTAATATCTAATTGTTAATTATTGCTTTTATAATTAATTAAAAATATCATTACATTTAGCAATTTAAATTGTAATAGTGTTAAATTAAGTTCTGTGTTATTATAATTTTTCTCGTTTTCTTAAATAAAACATTTGAAGACGTAAACAAATTATCTCAACTCCTTCACATATACAATTCATATGCACGCAGACGCGTGCGCGTACGCGCACACACACACACGCACAGGCACACACACATACACGAACACGTTCACCCAAATAATTGTTCTGTTGTGTCTGACATTTCTTTTGTATTCATACACAGGTCCTGATGATGACAATAAACATTTTCGTTAGAATAAACAAATAAACAATAATAAAACAATAAACAAATAAGTTAGAAATTTGTGTTATATTTGACCGATCCTCACTAATCCTTCACTGAAAAATTCGTTAATAATAATGTCAATGCAACGTGGTTGTCAACCAAAATATTAGTGGAGTTATTAAATCTGACGTTTGCCGCTTTCGTTTCTTCATATACCGTATTTAGTGTTACCTCTAATATCCTTTAACTTGTTATCAACACTAAGACAAGATAACCCAACCAAAAATAAAATATTTTCTCCAGTATTTATTGTATTACAGAATTGTGAGGTTTTAGCCCTGTGTTACGTAAATTAGGCACTACTAATAAAAAAATATTACTGCAAGCATGGATGTAATAGGCACTTTAGCGCATTCTGTAACTGTCAGAAACATTAGGACACTCAACGTTACTAGCAAAACCTAGTAACTTACAAGTTCAAGTACACTGATGACTGTGCTTTGTTAGTGTATTACACATAAATATTATACTCACATTTACAGATAACAAAATTTAAAGGTGCGACTGTTAGAGTGAACTGAAAACAATTTATTATCATAATTAATACTTTACTGATTGACCAGTACTGTATCTTTCAATTAACAATTTACTTATAGTATTGTTTACATGAACATTAATTGAATAGTATACATTTTTTTATTTAGTAATATTAAACAAATGAAATCTTTTATGCAGTAATGTTAAAACGATTGTGTTAGTCTTCCGTCTTTTCCTAACCAAATTATAAGCATTACACATTTTTTTCAAAAAATTGTTTACTTTTAGTTAAAAAATAATATTAGTAATGTGCGGTATCACTGCAAAAAATGTATGGTGAAAACTAATAACCACTTTCGCATTGCGGATGTTAAATAATAATTGGAATGAATAAGCCTAGTAGGCCTACAAGTTTCACAACTCATCTGTAAAATTGCGTTATAATTACACCTAGTAATTTATCATTGCAAGCACAAACAATGTATGTTGTTATTGTTGATATATTAATTTCACTATACTGATCAGTATTAAGCTTAAGTATATGTTACTTCTGAAATAAATGGTAACCTCTTGCAAAGTTCTAGTTAAAACTCGCATTTTTAATTGTTTGTTTCTTCTTCAAATTGATTATGGAAACCAGAAAGCGCATTTAGATTAGAAAAATATTCACCTACATTATCAAGAAATAAAAGAATTTTTTTTATTGCAAAAAAATTAGTATTTCCTTAAGAAAAAAGTGAACGATTTTATTAAAACTTAGTAGTTGTGCCATATTATAGTAGTCAAAGTGATGTTAGCAGTATGCAATTGAGTTTATTTAATGCATTTAAAGCACCTACTTAAACCTTTCCTCATATAGAATACAAGAGTCTTTAATTGTAGCAAAAACGGAATTTTATGGGCAACCAATTGGGTCTGTTATCTCAGATTCAGAATTACTCTGAAAGCAGAGGGTTGTTGTAGACTTGCTGAACGTAATTTCCCCCTATTAATGTTTGTCAGTTATTATTATAGCGTACATAATATATTAGTACCGTAACTCCGATAATTAAGTAACAGTATGTAAATATTAAAGAAAAAATGTTGATTTGTACGGTAATGCAAACACATTTAAATTCGCGCATTCCCTATTTTAAGTTCGATTCAAAAATTTTTGATTTAAATTAAATCGATGTAAGAACAATACAGACGAAATGTTCCATAAAAACAGAAGTACAACGCATACCTCGAAGTATAACTTTGTACTAATCAATATGTTGCTGTATTATGTTGCCACTTACAAGGTCTGGATTTACGATTTCAAAACCTCTTGATATTTACGTTTGTTATCTGAGCGGATAACAGTGTCTACAAAATCCAATTGTACTTTGTTTTGTGTAAACCGACACTATCCTGTCTGCGCCCACCAGAGGACGTAGTAATTCCATTACGTCATTACCAGTACAAACGTGCTCCGCGTTTCACGAGTAGCGTTTGTGTTCCAGAATTGAATTTCTGTATCGAGTGCAGTCTGTAATAAATTGTCACATTTACCGATAACTGATTTCTAATAATTACGTTAAAATTTAATAAAATAGTAAAGAAATTAAACAATAATAATATTAAATATGGCAAAAATAACATTACAAATGGAACGATTTAACGTCGAATTACTTATATTATTAATTCCATAATACTTGTTCGTAATATTAAAAAAATTCGTAACATTTTATACGAAATTATTTAATGAAGGATGTTATATTAAAGAATATATGAGTGTCTAGCCTTCGCTGACGATACAGTGCCCAATTCTTGCCCAAGAATTTATAGATTGGAACCAAACAGTTAGAAGTCTTGAAAGAAATAGCAGGTAAGGTAGGTTTACAAATGTCTTTTGAAAAGACAGAAACTATGCACCCTAGCAACTGTCACCAAAGACTTGACAATGAGGACTAAATACGGTGATATCAAAAGAACTCAAAATTTTAAGTAGACCTACTTATTAAGTGTGATTGTGACACCGAATACCAATGTTTAGATAACGATTGACGAAAGCGCAAGAAAGATTAAGGTAGCGTTCATACTATTCCGTAATACTAACTATCCAACACTATCCTAACAGGGCAAATTCAGACACTACAATAGTCAAACCGGAATTCTGATCTGCGGTAGAGGAAATAAGCTAGTAAAGGAGACTATAAGATAAAAGGTAGTAAATGACTCTTGGAAATAGAAAAGTAAGAAGAAAAATTTCTAAGGAAAATCCTGGGACGCAGAAAAGTATCAGCATATGTGTTTAAATTTTGCTTGATACCAAACTAACATTTGTATGAAAAATTTGAAAAAATCTCGACCATGGCTTTTTTAGACATCTTACAAGAATAGAACAAGACCGAATAGCAAGCAAGATTCTCACCTTCCATGTAGAAAGACACAAGTACCATCGGTGAAAGAAATCTATCAGGATCTAGAAAAATGTGGAATTAGGAAAGAAGCATAAGAAACAGTCATTTGTTTAGAAAAAAAACTCCGAAGTTAAAGGATGTGCCCGAAGAGAAACCAAGGAGGACGAAGAGGGTGTTATAAGAAAAAAACGAAAAAGGGTAGCCAGAGAGTGAAGTAATAGCGATAAAGGAGAAAAGAACTTCAGGAAGTAAAGAAATGTGTGCCCAATCCACAGATGGGTGAAACGAAAAGAAAGAAAGGAACGAAAGTGGATTATTAAATACAAGAGATGTTTACAACGTTAAACGAAAAGCTGTCACATTGTGTAGTAAAAGTGTAAACATCATCAGATTTATAAATTTACAACAGAAATAAACAATTCTGTGTATATTTGGAAATTTGCATAATAAATCAAGTGAAACATAACACTTTGTGAATTATACGAAAATATTTCTGTTTCCTTATCGGAAATGCAACTGTTCAGCACAGAAGGTTAAAGAAGTAAGAGCCATTTATCAATCAAAAGAAAGTTGAACTTAACAACTCTAACCTAACTCTGCCTATTCGTTTCACTGTCCGTTTCCCATCGACTGTCTGTTCGTTTTTCCTCGTTTCCCTTACTATCTTTGTTTTTCTAAATACAACTATTTCACTAACGACTCGGAACACAAAGATTTTTATGAGTAAAAACATAAAGTTTTACCTTACAACCTTAACTGGTTTTCACTTTTAAAAAGCTTCTTCAGAGGTTTTTGTTTTTCTCTAAGTTGTTACTATTACTACTTCTTACTATCTTTTGTTACTATCTAAATTGTGGAAACAAGAACAGCGTCTCAATCTTAAGTTGTACATGGTGATGGAAAGGGAAAAAGTCACAATGTAAATCCCTGAATAAATTAGCATGGTCACTGATATAGTGAAATCTACAGTAAAATTGAAACCATCAGTAGGCAGTGCCTAATAAATGTCTAATGTATAGTGTTTACATTGTTTAAGCTAATTTTGTTAAGGCAATACAGCACCATAAGCACCGATACGTTGTTTGTAAAACTTTTGCCCGCTTCAAAAAGCATTATATTAATGTCAGTAAGTTAAGATACTTTAAAAATTGTCGGTTTTATACATACATTTAAATTTGCACCTGGCTTATTGACAATGAAGCAAGACATATTTAACACAAACAATATGACGTGTCCGTTTTTTTTATAACCATCCAACATTATTAGTGACGTTTTTTATTACACTGTTTGTTCTAATTTTTTGTTAAGTTTAATTAATGTGGGGGACAAAAATGATAAGAGCTTTAAATATTGTTTAGCGCATGAAACGAATAGTGATTAACTGTGTTAATTATGCATTGTAATATATCTACATATACTACATCAGATTTAAAAACTACAAATTAACAAACATGGAACCCATTTAAATTCACGTTTCTATGTCTATGCATACTCTATTAATCTGTAAATTCCATTTTACAATGTAAAGCCTCTTGGGCTTATGCTAATTCAGTTCCAACCAAATGCAAATGACAAGCCAATCTCGAACTCTGCCTGAGGAAGATTAGATTCATTATAATATTAACAATAATAATAATAACATTTATTGCAATTTACTGCCTAAAATGGTATTAATCCTGTTCTTGCAGAAACAATACACTACGTGTTTTGTGAAAACAATATTGTCATATTCTGTATACCTTCAGGAGAAAATAAAGCCAATGAATATGCTTTGTATAGTTATGATATATGCTTTTAATATTAGTTTATTGTTATTGATTTCAATTTGTTTTCACTCTATTTCATTACACATGATAGCTTAACGAAAGGTAAAGATGTAAAGGCAATACTAAGTTTTTTTTTTGGTTGGCCAACTACATGCACATTAAAATAACATACAGTCATCGACATAAACGCAGACCGATATAACATGAATTTATATAATAACAGAGTAAAAAAGTCAACTCCTTGGGGAACTCATAAGATAAAGAACTCATAACGTAGAGGTGAAGACTAAAATTGAAAAAGTCGAATCGGAAAAGAAACGAAAACTCTGGTATATCGAGTTGCGGAAACCTACAAGAGAACCACACGCGCGCGCGCGCGCACACACACACATGTGTTTTTACTACTTCTAAACTCATGTTTGAAACGGTGACTGAATAAGTTGAGATTTTCCTTCTTACACCTTAAACGAGGTATTTGGGTGGGGAGTCTTTCAATGTCTGCAGTTTCTAGTCATCAGATCACCTTGCCAATCGCACTCTCTTTAAGCATGTCTATGTAACGTGAACCGATGTCTGTAGCCTCTTACCAATAATCTTTTCTTGGCCTTTCCTTAAAATTTATTCTAGGCCTATTACGGGTAATTTTCTTTTGCACCAGTACAATCAGAACCATTGGTGTGGAAGCCTACTTATAATCAGGAAATTACCATACAGAAGCGAATTATTCTAATTTCATGAAATGAGTAGAACAAAACTTGTTTTAATGACTGCAATTGAATAGTGTGTACTGGTCTTGAATAACGTTGCCTATTACAACAAACAGAAGAATTTCTGACTTCTAATTTAAGAAAGGAAGACCTAAAAAACTAGGTAACAAACAGCATTCCATTGAAAGAGACAATGTTGAGATACGACATTATAAAGTTTAAACAAATTACGTATTCCAAAGTATAAAACATATTAACTGAACTACTTCTTTTTTTTTACACAAGTACGACAATGTTGTTTTGAATTTGCTACTTAAGAATTCAAACATAAACCAATTGTACTTGTTTCGCCTTCATTAAAAGTGAAGATGTAAAAAACGTCAGTTTCTATTTTACCAATATGAATAGTTACGTACTATAATGCGTTCTTAGGACTTTTGTAAAAGACGATTAGATGTCCAGGTGTAGACTTGAAATTTAATTAGACAGACGATGCTGAGACAATTAACGTCTCTTTGTGACGATTGTGCAGAAGACTCGAATTAAAATTCAAATACTGATACTGACTTGTCAAAATTGCGTTATATAGCTTAATAAAAAAGCTATTATAGCTAAAAGGATATATTAAATTTTTCTGTTATGTTTAGACATCTTATGTCATCATTAAAAATGTGTAATCTCCTCCAAATTAAAGTATGTTAGAGGGTAAAAATAGACTTTGAATAATCAAGTGGGTCAAGTGAAACCAACTAAAAAAGGTTCGTTTTACTAAGTCAGTGACAAAAATCCATTAAATTAGCAACATTCTTTCCTCCTACAAAATTGCTTGAAGAACACTTTTGGCTCAACCATGTCCAATTTGACTAAAGCTATTCCACTCTACTGGCGGAGCGTGAAGAATGAACCAGATCTATAAGCGTATTGACAAAATTGTATTTGTAGCAAAACGGAATTACTTTTCTCATCTGCCCGTCGGTGTTATCGAAGTGATATATTTTGTTTAACAACAGTTTCTTTTCAAGGAGACAGAGAAAAGAAAACACTGTCTATAAAATTAACAGTAACGTTTTGATGATAACAAACTTATTATTTTAACTATCACTATATTTATGTAAACTTTTCTGTATTTAATAATGTAATAACGCTTGTTAATTTTTTTGAAACGCTTGTCTATTTATTGTACTGTTTGCATTTGTTTATTTTCATTTTGTCTGTGCAAATGTTTTGTTTTTAATTTTAAACATATTTTACTTTCTATGGAAACGTATTTGGCAAATAGTAGGTAACTTTTAATACACTTAAAATAATGTTATTTTTACTTAGCTAAACGTTTTACGAAGAAATTACTGCTGTACTCAAACTTTTACTTTGAGTCCTTTTATAGAACTCAAACTTAATTAAAGCGATGATTGCTTTATGTAAAATCGAGTGGCTAATTCCAATTTCGGTTCCAATATCGTGTATAACTAACTTCTAACTGAATCTCAGTGGTCTAGCAATTACCTGAGTATGTTGTCTGTACCAGCTGACGGGAATGAAATCCAATATCCAAATAATTCCTACTGTTACGATTAATCTAATTGTGATAGATTAATTATTACTAAAGACTGCAATAAATGTGACACTTGAGGAAAAATGCATTTTCTTTGCTGTAATGGAAATTATTTGTATAAGATATATACAAATTTATTTGTAAATATAATTTCATTGGGAAAAGGCGCGTTTGCCCAGGGCACTAACTCTACATGTAAATGTAAAAACAAGTGTTAATGTAAAATTTATTTTTTCACAACTACGTGGACATCATTTAAAACCAAATAGTGGTAAATATAATTATTGATGATTTCCAAGAATAAAATATTCAGAAGGTCCATCAGTACCAGGCAAGGTATTATTATGTATTCCGTGTAAATAAGTGTGAATTAACAATGAAACTAGCTACGTATCTTTTCATAATATAATATTAAAAATACTGTTGTAAGTAATGAAATTTTATAATAATTTTTGTTGAATCTTATAAAACTATAGGGGATCTCACTCAAAAATTCTGCAAAAAAAGTTTTAAAGATATTTTAAAATCTTCTAAAATATTTATCATTTTGATAAAAATGGTAAATTAGTTTCATTTCAGAAACTTAACATTCATAGTCCTGACAATTCATAAACTTGACAATTAATTCAGATTGTACCTAATCTAATGCTAATGTTAATCTGTTAGCATTCAGGTGACCTAACCCACAGTTTGTGCGACCGACAACATATTTTAACAGTTTTGTCAACTTTATTTGTTATATTCCCATCCGGAACTAAAATTTTTTGTTTATATTTAAAGTATTTCCGATTTAAGATCTTTGAAAGTTACTAAACACTTTTTACCGCCATCAATAAAAATACTATAATCAAAACGTTTCGACCACTAATAAGTGATCCACCAATTATCGTTCTAGGTGGTTTAACAAAACTGGCCGCCCGACCATAGAATCTACTCGCCAAGCGTCTAAGGGTGTCGTCAAATGCACTGGCATCCAGACCTCTTAGAAATGCACGCGAAGAGAACATGCGGAGTACTTTACCAGTCCCCGTGCAAACAAGCTTCAGCCCCCGTCGAGTACGGTGACTGGAGCGACTTTCTATCAGAGAAGGCCAGGTATGTCAAACGGGAATAGGTAATCACTGGAAACACATATGTGTTGTCAAAGAGATTATCAAGCAAGGCTATATGTTTCTCAGAAGAGAGAGTGTGGACTATTCTCACTCAAAAGCGATCCATCGAACGTAGTAATCTGGGAGAAGGTCTTCCGTGAGTTTGAACAGGACACCCTTATGCCACACCGGTCAAAAGCTTTTCCCACGTCTAGGAAGATTTGCAGTTGTCTGTTTGCCCTGGCAGCCAGCCTTGGTTATACTATTTACCAGTCTCATCAGCTGGTGGTAGTAGGAAGAGTGCATTTCACGAAACCCGAAGTGTTCGTCTCATTTAAAGACTTTTGACCTTGCGGACAAGAAGCTGATGGGCTGCGCGAGATGAATTTTTCTTTCACTATTCGGAGTCAATTCAATTTCACTATTCTTCTTTCAATTCGGAGTCACTATCACTTTAACCGTCTTCCATTTCAAGAGGGAATAGGTCAACCTGACACAAGCGTTGAAGAGGAGATCATTCAGCGTATAGAGTTTCGTGGTCCGGAAGTAGAAGGAGTGGGGTGTTTATGACACCTTCGGACTAGGCACCGTTCGAGGTTTGAGCTGCACGAAACTTCTGTGCTACAACTAGCTGCCACCTAAGTCTACGGAACGTCAGCATGTCGCGAGGCAACTTGTCGGTCGCTATCTGTTAAACGCGGCCTTGTCGACCGGGTCACGGGTCCGTTGCCAGAGTTTCTGAAGGCGATTTCCTCTGTTGAACGAGTTAAATCACCTCAGCGGGAATGTATTTGTTGTTCATCCGTGAGGGCATGTCCACCGCCGAGACTGCAGCCGTATCGAACAAGGCAACAGCTTCGTCGACTTCCTGGATAGTTTCGAGAGGTACTTGGTCGGGCAATCGGCAACAAAATGGCGGACCAAAGCGTTCCCACACTATTATCCTCCGATCTCACGAACGGTGGGTTCCTGCGTAGCCAGATGCACACTTATCGGATAGTGATCTGAGGACAGTAGACCAAACAATAAACGCCTCTGACCTCGTCTATGTTCATTACGTCGGGGCGGGCATTGACTTTAGAAGGGTAGTATGTAGGCCGAGTACGGATACCTTCGCCGCATCAGCATACCTGCATAGCGGTCTCCGTTTTAATATGGCAAATAGACGTCTTCATTGCGATGGCCGTGCATCTCTGCGCAATCTATCCAGCAGTTCCTGTAATACACGTAGTTTGGCAACCGCAACCGTCGATGCAGGGTTGTGGGGTGCAACGAAATATAGGAGTTCAGGGTGCCGAGGTGCAACACCGTTGGCCCTCCAAACCACTATTTCGAGGTCTGGCTTGAGGTATTGCCGTTCTTGTCCATTGTTCGTAACAGACCTAGATGACCTCTACCAGAAGGTGGAACTTGGTCTTGGGACGAGTGTTTGTCCAAACGCTCACGGATGGGTACGTGAAGGTATCTCCGGCAGGTCCCAACCGAATGTAGATTTTCTTTGTCTTCTTATTGGTCGCAAGGTTGATCAGTGTCCATCGCTGAATCTTGGACGACTTCTTCTCTTTTCTCGACCCTCTTCATTGATAATTGCTTCTTTATTGGAGTAGACGTTAAGGCAGGTCCTCTTCTTGTTTTCTGATCCGGACTCTTCGAATTCTCGATTAAGAATGCTGTCAAGAGTCTTCTCTTTTAACTCTTCTGTTCATTCTACAGGAGCCGTGGAATGTGTCTCATCGTTATATAGGCTACGGCATGTGGTAGGGGTAGGCAGGATCTACCCCGCAGCGCTCACTACTTCCACATGAATCTACTTCCACACACACTTACTTTCTGAATGTCCCAAATATTCGCGAATGTTCCTGTGACAAATAGTAGATGCCATAGAAAAAATAAATAAATAGAAAATTTGATGACAAATAGAAATAACCGTGTTAATTACGCAAAAGTGTTACGTCGTTTTTAATTAACGTATGCTTCCAATAATAATTTGGGCATTAGTAAAATATAATGAACAGATATTTTATGGTGACACAGTGGGTAGGCAGATCACTTAGCTTCATCAAAAGATAAATGGCCAGCCAGCTGGGTACCGTGTATTTCCGAGGTGGGCATTTCTCCTTTCCGGCTGTATTTTGGTCATCGTGTGTGTTAAGAATGGGTTCCGTAAAATGAGATGCAAGCCTATCACAATTTGCAACTTGGTAAAATAGAAAACAGGCTTAATATATCTAAATGGAAACAGGTCAGTTGAGTAATGACTACTCTATCGGTAAAAGACACGATCCTTCATTATCAAAGATGACACGTTTAATTATGCAAAAGACGTTATAATAAACACCGCTACACTACATATGTGTTAGTATAATATAACAACTACACACCTTTAGACAATACACGAGAGTATTGACTCACAGTATACGTTATCGTTGAGTGGTAAACAGTATTCAATTAAATGTCATAATTTACTAACGTTGGTTTCTTGACGGTTACATCGCAGCCATGAAATTAATTACGCATTAGCTGTCTCACTGACGTAAGCGGTATATGTGTTTCAATGAATAGCTAGTGTAATTCGGGCACATGAAAATATAACAACAACATTAGCAAGAAATAATTCACGCTTGACTCCATATTTTCATCACACGATTGGCGATTGGCCATTGTAACTTTGCATCTGCAAACGTGTGGTCATTTGGAAAGACTTAAGAAAAAGAAATCGGTGTTGGAAGGTTAAACTTGAGTTAGGAGTTAGTTCTCTCTCACACACACACACACACACACACACACACACACACACACACACACACACACACACACACACACACACACACACACACACACACACACACACAAATAGAAACAATTTTCTATAAGCTCTTCAATATTTAAGCGTGGCCAATTAACAATTAACGCTTAATGAAAGCACTAAAAGTTATCTCCTCAAACCATAGTTTAATTTTTCTCTCGTTTCATTGGTCAGTGATTCAGAATCATACCAAACCATATCCCACACAGAAGGCTACACGATTTTCCTTATTTTAATTCTAGTGTTATTAAGATTAGCAGAATCTTTTTCCTTTTAAAATTATTTTTGCTTGTGGCGACCTAGATTCAGTATTTCCTCTCAAACTTAAATCCATTTAGATTTTCTATTTAGCATTATTTCAATGCCTTTTGAATCACGTAACCTCCTCATATGATTTCTTCCTATTTATCTGCCTATAAAACTAACAAACTGCGCATTTCATAGCGCAGACTTTATTGTTGATAACTGGCACCTTCAGCCAAATGAGCAATGTCGGCTGCAAATCTGGCCTGGTAATTATTTCATTACTTCATTCACTATTTTTATTCTTCCAGATACGCAAGTAATTAAAATTAACTTTTACTACAGTAGTAAAAACTATGAGAACACCATTCATGTGGGTATTATCTGAAACACCACTTGGTCATCTTAAAAATTAAATGTATAAAATATTCGGTCTCTTACTGGTATTATTATTTAATTTTTGTTAATTTTAAGTCGATTTTTATTAAATATTTACAATTATTACGTAACATATTTCTTTCTTTTTAACTATCAATGGTTTGCATTCTTATATCTCGAGTTGCTGTCTGCATTTGAATAAGAATTATAGTGCACATTAAGATTAACCATCTTGTAAGTTGGTACTGCTCATTTGGCAAAGTTAAATAGAAATGGTATTGCCACTTAACCGTGCGGAGAGACAACAATCAAGTTTGTCCCAGTTACGTTTCTATTTTGTTACGTTTAATTTCTAGCAGGCTAAGATAAGATCGGTTTGTATTACCTTGAGTAAATGAAGAATACGAATTCCTGTCCCATATGAATGTAGTTCTTTGCATTTGCTTACATACAGTGAGACTGTTCCTTAGTAGAGATGCATGTGACACAAAACCAATTAAGATATAGTAAATGTGTGTAGCGTTATAAACATTTACTTACGTTTATTTACCAATTTTACTGCAGTTCTCAGCAAGATGTATTTGTACCTAATTGAACAACAATTAAAGTGCAAACTAGAATTACATCAAAATTCTTTACAAAGTACCAGATGAACAAAGCAGACGATAAGTAAAGAAGAAACAGTGTGTAGGTAGTCTCTTTAATATAATAAAGACTCTATCATACCCTAATTTAAATATACTCTTTCTAATATCTATACCCTGTGTCCATTAAGTTTTAATCAGCTTTGATCTACGCGTTTTAAATTATTAATTGGCTGAAACACTTTAAAAGGTTTTTGATATTAATTATACTTGCATTGTATGAAATTTAAGTTTTGATTAAATTTTTTACAAACAGTAATTGCACCGAATTTTGTAAATTATAAGAAGGTAATACATCTACTTTAGAATGGCGACAGTAACAATGGGTATTAAGTGAAGGGCGTTAATTTATTTTTAAATTTGTACAGGACAGTCATCTCAGGGGGTCAGTTTGGTGAAAACCTTGACAATCACTATTCGTCAGTATGCCATTAGAAAAACATACAAACCGAAAAACACAGATTATCAAACTTGCTACAAATAAAAGGATTGATATGAGATAATCATAGAATTCGTGTATACGCACATACTCAATAAAGGCTAGTTCTTCAATGATGTTAACCATGAAATTAGATGGGCTTTTACATGGGTAAATAACGTCATTTGTTTATTCTGTAAACACAGCAGACAAATTTATTGATAATAGCTTTGAACGTTGAAAGTGATGGAATATTTGTGTTATGAATTTATAAAAGGTTGCACTACTCAGCATTCATTTATGTGTGTTGTGATGTTTGTATGCGTGTGTGTATTTTCTGCCTTTCGATGGAAGTACGTCGTTCATTATTTAACAACTGAATTCTCCAAGGTAAGTCCTTTCGCTTATTTAATGTAGCTCTTAGTAGCTCATGTAATTTTTGTTTTTATATGCCTCTCTTCTTAGTGATAGGTAAATTTGTGTGTAATCTGAATTTTATTGTTTTAGAATTGTTTATGCGAAGACGGGGTTACAAATTTTTAGTTTACCTGAAATGTTACTTTAAAAATAATATGCATTAGGAATGACTAGGGTATATTTCTCTTGTTTAAACATAATACGAATTTTTTTGCTGATCTGTGTTGCAAATATAATAATTAGATTTTTTTTTAAATGTGACTACAAGTATTTTATAAAATAACTTAACGCGGATATCATCTACTCTCTCGTAGTTTTGGCAGTTCCACTCAATTCCAGTAAGTAAACCCTGTAGATCAAAGGAATCACAGAAACAGAAAACAAATAATTATAACAAAAATATACTCACGTGTTTTAATTTATTATTGCTGTGTTGATCCACTTAAGCCTAAACTTTGTTACTTGTTTCGGAACTAATCTGTATTCAACTGAATCAGTTTTCAGTATTAAATAAGTTAGCAACGAATACAACTTTTAAAATCTTCGAATTAGTTTTCTTGTACATCTTATCGTTTTAATTACAAGCAAGGAGATAATAATGATCATTTTCAGCAGATAAAAACGTTTTGCTTAAATAATGTGTTTTTTTATAAAAGATAAACGCAAAAGTCTTAACAACTAATCATAAAAACTGATGGTTTTGTAAAGTCACATTCTTCCGTACACAAGTGAATAATAAGTGAAAAATCATTGCAAATTAAACGATACAACAGTATAAAATCAATGAAACTGAAAAGATTCTTCTTTCAACTTGACTAATCCTATGATTAAACAGTAGTAGAAGATTAGTAAGCACCATTAAATCTAACTTGGCGTTTTTTGTTACGTGATAGTTTTTTGTACCCGCATTTTTACATTTATTTCTGACTAATAGCGTTCTTTTAATAACAAATGTTGTCTAATAAGTTTTACTAATTTATTTAATTTTATTATAAGTTACTTAATTTACTTAAGTTAAGTTACTTATTTTATTATACGTTTTATTTATTGCAACACAAAATTAATGTCCGGCCCTGTCACCTAATTACTTCATATGTAACTTGTAGGTTCGTTCATATCCAAAAATACTTTTAAAATATTATTTCTTACTCAACAATTTTGTCCTACTCGGGTTTGTCATGTGGATGATTGTGTCTGCTGTAACATTCGTTACTGTTAATACATCGGAAGTCGTTCTGCATAACAAAATATACGTTACTCTTTATTACCGGAATATGCGTTCATAAGAAACAGAAAATTCGGTAAATTTTGTAAAACATTAAACAGAATTCTTAACTTACTCCGCAAATTCCTTTTGACGCATTTAGATTTAACCAATTGTTTTATGTTAATAAATTGTATGTTAAGGAGTCTGTAAAGAATTATTTTACTTCCATGTTCAATATAATGGAAGTATGGTGATGGCGAAAAAAATAATGTTCGAAATAAGGGCTGATACCGATTGTACTACTCTCAAAACATGAAGAAAAGTCATTTTTCGAAAAGTGTCTGTGTGTGTGTCTGTGTCTGTGTAGAATTTTTTTTTTGCGAACGATAACTGCCGCAAATTCAAACAGAATAAAATAATGTTTTTCATACATCTCTGAATTGTGGAGGACTCAAGGCCTATTGATTTTGGTGAAGATCGGTTAAGGGAAAGGAGTAGTTTACCTACAACGTTTTATGTTTCAACAAGGGTAATTTTTCTATGACGAAGGATAACTGCCGCAAATTAAAACAGAATCAAATGTTTTTTGCATACGTCCCTAAGCTGTAGATGACTCAAGGTCTATTGATTCTAGGGGATGGAGTAGTTTACCGGCTATGTTTCAGTTTTAACAAGTACTTAATTTTGGTAAATAAAGTATCCTGAAAAGGTCATAATAATCCACTGTAGAAACGTAGATGAAATATCAATAAATGAAAAGGCTGGTTGAAGGGGTGGGGATAATTTTCTGTAAATGAAAATGATAGTTGAAGGGGGAGGGGTAATTTTTATTTATATGTCATGTGTACTAAATTATCGACAACAAAGAAGTAGTTTGTTGTTAAAATTCCTTCCCGGGTTGTTTGGCCGTGGTCCAATGTTTTATGCAAAACCAACGTTTCGGCAGTGTCATCGACTGCCATCATCAGTGAAAATCGAGTGCGCTAACTTGAGGTGGTTACGTTAGTGAGCACAGTACTGAGGTTAAGGTTGAAGAAAGAAATAGTTTCTATAGAAATATTTTATTTCGAAAAGGGTTTTAAATATACATCTTAGAACATGTATAGTTCTCCATACCGATATTTTTCTGTTGATATTAAGAATGTCAAAGGTATCATTCTTGAATATAATTTTGCTTAACTGTGTGATATATCAGTTTCTAAAGTCTAGTAGATTTCAAAGTCTCAACATGCATTATACTATACATACTATACGTGGTTTCCCTTCATGTTGCCCCACATCTGTAACCCTTTGATGCAGGAAGTGGTGTAATGTACTCATGTCCGGGTTGTACACATTGCTGCTTAAACAGACATGTCATATGCTGTGATCGATAATGAACACAGTGCTTTATATACATAATGCTTTATTCATTCACTGTGCATAGTCAATACAGAAACATACATCTTAATCATAGCGTGAAACTCATTGAACAAATCATTTTAATACCGCTTTCCTGTTTCCTGTTAGAACTTACGAATATTATGGGAGGCAATTTACCACGTTTACCAATTAACATTTCTAAGCAATTGCCAATTAGTAATTTTAGTTTTTTGTCAAATGTTTTTTCCCAAAATATAAGGAAAAGGCAGTAAATAAGCCACAAATTGCTATTAAAAAATATTCCATGAGGCGTTTTCTTGAAAATTTTTTTATTTTTCAACTTAATCTCCACCAATATTTATACACATATCACATCGATTTATCTGATCCATAGTACCCGCTGCTGTCTCAGCCACAGTGGCGAAGCATGCACTTCCGTGATATGTAAGCGGTCAAATGGCACCTGGCACCCCCCATCCATTCAATATATTTGACTCAACTCCAGCCATGGATGTATCGTAGCTTCTGTACACTGTTAATTAGGAAATGAAGGGAGGAAAAAATATTTGTTAAATAGTCACAATACACACTGTACTTTCAAAAATATTAATTAATTTATTATACAAATTTATCAGTAACTTATATAAAAACTATGTACAACACCTCCTTTTAATCATTTGAACGTGAGTTCTAGATGTCTTGATTTTTTAGCACCAAGTAAGTCAGTAACGTTGTCGTGAAAGTTTGGCTTCTCTTTCATTACCAACAGAAGGCTATTTTCAGTGGAAATCACTGAAAGGAAGGTTATTTTCAGTGGAAATCACTGAAAGTGCAAACAGTCAACTTTCACCGTGGGAGTTTTGGAGGTATGTTTTGATCGTTTTTAAGGACGAGAATGATTTCTGATGATGCCGATACATTTCACATAAAAAAAGGAAAAATCTTCATAGATTATACGAAACAATTTCAAGAATTTCTGCTCACAGGACTGCTAATCCATGTGTCTGATTCCTGCCCTCCAATACTGTGTTGTATGTAGAATTTTCATCACGAACACTGGATCCAGAGATAAGACATATTGCCTGAACGCTTGAACACATCTTCCCTCATTGCAGATAGCAAATAAGAATATGCAAGCCACCCTGTCTCTTCGCTTTAAACCCCTCCTGGCACTTGGATTTTCAGGACTTTGGGGTGAATACACATAGGCAACAATACACCAAATAGTATATTATTGGTGTTAGTAACAATCCATGTAACCACAATTTTTTAACCATGCACATAAAATATATACCATAGTCTCTAATTAACCAGAATCTTAAAAAATCATAATCTGCACTCCAAGGACTAGCCCCCAGTTGATCTATTCTGGAACCCGTCACCTATTTGCGTACTAACATCTCTCTTTGGCTCATATCTCAAGGGTGTTACTGGTACCTGTTATTTGGCATTTTTTTCTTTTCTGAACTAGGGGGAAGCAGCATTTGTGAACTTCTAAACACTTTTATTGCTAGATCTTGAATTTTATTTTTTTTAAAGAAAGAACAAGTTTTTTAACAAAAGTACATCATTACTTTTAGGCGATAGTTCATGATTTTAAAGTAGCAATGGTTTCCATTTGCAACATGCATGTATCCTTTCTAATTTTAATTGTTTAAGCTTCTGTGGTTCATTCTTTGGATAGTTTTGAATTTTGCTAACTTATTATTGGAGTCAGTGTCACTTTAATGTAAGATATCACATCGCAGATAATTAAAAGGTGAAATATGTTTTAAAATTTAATTGTCAATTATTATCTTTGTTGCAACTGGATGTTTATTTACAAATGCTGTAGTTTTTGATTTTGTAGCAGGAATATTTATTTCAAAATTCTGCAAGATATTGTTAACTGCAATTATCACCTTTTATGGAATGGTCTTCTGTTTTCTATATTATTTTCTCCCCTCCTCTCTCTCTCTATCTACCTCTCAAAAGGAATACCAATAAACATAAAAGTAAGATATTTTTTGAGAAGTAACAAAAAATGTATATCCAGAGGAGAGAGGGTAGATGAAGCAATCTGGTAATCACGTAAAAGATGATCCATGATCTAGAAGACATGAGTTCTGTAGAAACATCTTATTATCTAGGGTAGCAAACTTTCCTCTAAAATTCTTGTTTGATTTTCCTTATACAATAAGTGGAGCAAATGGATGGAACATGTGTAACATGTAAATTTACAGTAGATTGGAAATACAGAACGGTAGATTTCCTAAATAACAATGTGAATTATAAGAGAAGTGATTCTGATATCTGTGCGTCTGTTGCCAGTTTCGTGTAGTACAAAAACAAAGAAAGCATAAGTATGTAATTGCCTTCCATCACCCTTCACAGCATGTGGGAATCAATCATCATATCTATTCTGCTCATATGTGTACCAAACACAGTGAAACAGTTGACAAGTTAGTGATATAAAGCCAGGAAATTGAGATGGTAACTCTTTCTGATGACAACGCTTTGGTGAAATTTACATTAATTTCACAAAAATCAGGGATGCAACACAAAATTCCCAAAATTAATGCCACAGAAGAAACTCTACTATAATAGCAAAGCTTCAAACTGGTCACCTCGGAGGAATGAATGAAGATCAATATGGATGGCACAAGGATGTACAGAGACTGCAATAAATGTCTCAACACTGAGCGGACACTAACACACATCTTCACCTGTCCAGCAGTCTTGGCAGCAATGCAGGCCATAAATTATAATCCTGAGCAACAGTTATACATGAACAAAAATCATCGATATAGCTAAAGCAGTCTAAGTAGCACATGGAAGTATCTGAGATCCTGCAGATGGTATGGCAACAATAACAACATTCTTTCTAGCATATGAGGCATAAGCCTCCATTAATTCTACCCACTTATTCTGGTCTTGCTTGTACGTGCAAGCAAAATTTGTTTTATACAATTTGTTATTGTATTATTGGACAATCTTGTTGAAATCTTGTTGAAAATCTGGACTCTATTTCTGAAGGGCATGCTTTGGTTTCCATTTGCTTGGTTATTTGCTTTATACATATATATATATATATATATATATATATATATAGATATAGCAGCCCATCAGTTTAACCAATACCCCATAGAAATTAGCTGTGATTGTAGAACATTTTGATGCAGAATAATTCGCCATCAGATCGGTGTTCAACAATCGATGACGTTGAACTGATGCCCTAAATTGAAGAAAATATATACAAACGTTTATACAAGTAACAATTCACCCATCAATTCAAACTCGTTTTATACACTTTTACTCGTTATGTCTATGTATATATATAAACTTTGTATATATGAATCTACATAATTACACTCAGAATCTTGAGGGCTTATCTTAATATAAATAAAAGTCATTGTATATATGTATGTATGTATGTTCCACATCTCCTCCTAAACCACTGGTCCGATTTCAACCAAACTTGGCACAAATATTTTACGCAACGAGAGAACCAACATAGGACAGGTGTTTTTATTCGATACGATCCTTTGGGGGGGGGGGGTCCTTTAGGGTCTAAAAAACTATTAGATCTGGTTACCCGATCGGTGGAGGCATTACATCGGTGGAGGCATCCCGCGTAGACTAGCCCGGGAGTCGTCCGACGGGCCTTCCCCGGAGTCCGTCCACGGAACCCGGGGAATCTTATGTCGGATCTCGCGAAAAACGGCCGGGCCCGAGTTCCAGCGCCTCGCCCGTCATGTCGAAGGCTTTCCCGGCCTTCGGAGAAACTTCCGTACCCCGGGGAGGTCTCTGACCAAATCCTAGCGCGGGAGTTCAACCTGCCGGGATGCCGAAAAATGCAGGCGGTGTCCCGGCATAGGTAGAAGCCTCCTGCAAAGGGAATTGCGCAGGAGTCGTCCGACGGGCCTTCCCCGGAGTCCGTCCAGGAACCCGGGCAGTCTTAGGTCGGATCTCGCGAAAAACGGCCGGGCCAGAGTTCCAGCACCTCGCCCGGTATGTCGACGGCTTTCCGGGCTTCAGAAATTCTTCAGTACCCCGGGGAGGTCTCAGACAATGTCCTAGCTCGGGATTTCGACCGGCCTGGGTGCCGAAAAAACAGGCGGTGTCCCGGCATAGGTAGAAGCCTCTTGCGTAGGGAATAGCGCGGGAGTCGTCCGACGGGCCTTCCCCGGAGTCCGTCCGCGGAACCCGGGAAGTCTTAATTCGGATCTCGCGAAAAACGGCCGGGCCAGAGATCCAGCACCTCGCCTGGCATATCTACGGCTTTTTCGGGCTTCGGAGATCCTTCCGTACCCCGGGGAGGTCTCTGACAAATTCCTAGCGCGGGAGTTCGACCGGCCTGGATGCCGGAAAAATCAGGCGGTGTCCCGGCATAGGTAGAAGCCTCCCGCGTAGGGAATAGCGCGGGAGTTGTCTGACGGGACTTCCCTGGAGTCCTTCCACGGAACTCGTGAAGTCTTAAGTCGGATCTCGCGAAAAACGGCCGGGCCAGAGTTCCAGCGCCTCGCCTGGCATGTCGACGGCTTTTCCTGGCTTCGGAGAACCTTCCGTACCCCGGGGAGGTCTCTGACAATGTCCTAGCGCGGGAGTTCGACCGGCCTGGATGTCGGAAAATGCAGGCGGTGTCCCGGCATAGATAAAACCCTCCCCCGTAGGGAATAGCGCGGTAGTTGTCCGACGGGCCTTCCCCGGAGTCCGTCCACGAAACCCGGGGTGTCTTAGGTCGGATCTCGCTAAAAACGACAGGGCCAGAGTTCTAGCGCGTTGCCTGGCATGTCAAAGTCTTTTCCGGGCTTCGGAGAACCATCCGTACCAAGGGGAGATCTCTGACAATGTCCTAGCGCGGGAGATCGACCGGCCTGGATGCCGGAAAAAGCAGGCGGTGTCCCGGCATAGGTAGAAGCCTCCCGGGTAGGGAATAGTGCGGTAGTCGCCTTACGGGCCTTCCCCGGAGTCCGTCCACGGAACCCGGGGAGTCTTCGGTCGGACCTAAGTACGGCCGGGCCAGAGTCCACGGTTCTTATAAATAAAGATATAGGTTATGATATCGAAGGTGGTGTATGCGTCTTAAGAAACTTCTTAATAGTGCGTGAATTCAGAGTTGTTTCATTTTGAATTTAAAAGTGGATATGTTAAGATAGAAGTAAGTTATAAGCGAGTATAAAAAACAATGTTTTGATAGCGAATGTATTCAGATCGTAGTGTTCAGACAATATAAATGCGCTTGCTTCAGTTTGAATTTAAAAATTGATAAGCTGAAATCTATAGAGGTATTGTATTGTTAGAATAAGTTTAGGAGACACTAATTTAACTAATACCTTATTTCACCATTAATACAATGAATTATAAAATGACAGTTAAGTACGCAGCGTATTCAAGTATTGTAGACATTTTATTGAAAACTAATTTAGCTCTTCGCCCTCTCCCAGAGTTAGAAATCGAGCAGGAGCATCACGCGTAACAGAATTCTTCTCCAGATATAAGAATAAAGTTTATGACATGTTCTTAAACAGGTGCGCTACAGAGTAGTCTATTCCTCCAGTGAGAATGTGAACGTAACAGTATAAGAAAGATTATACAATATAGAAGTAATCTAACTTTAGAACAAGAATAGGTGCCTATGAGCCTATGAATATATTATGAACCCGAGCAACGCTGGGTAAATCGGCTAGTATCTAGTAAATGCCACGATTTTTGTTTGTTTTCGCGTTGTCTTTACACTAATTTTTTTTTAACGTTCTATACATAGCCTATCTAATATTGCATACATGTAAAATATATATAACATGTTGCATGTTGTCAAAATTACTAAAATACGTTACTAAAAGTGATTACTGTAACACATACGGGAACAAGGGTCTTTTCAAATATTTGTCTACAAACAACTCTCACAGCGTTCACGAACCCGCCAAGCTCCCCCACCAACGAACGTTCCCGCCAGTCCCTTCTCCTACAGGAGCGGTGTGAAGGAGGAGTGATGGGCACACCACTACACACTAGGGATGAGCATCGCCAGAAAGCCATCGGTGTTAACATCGTGAAGAGTACATCGATGTTAAAAAAACATCGGTATGAAAACATCGATGTTTTAAGATTTCAAACATCGATGTTTTTATGCCAATGTTGCAATTCAAATTAAAATCTATGCTTTTTACATGTTTGTAATAGTACAAATAATTGGGGATGAATAATAAATAAAAATAATTAAAGAGAAGAATAATATACCCCGATACTTTACTCATTTACCTTATCAGAAGATTCTGAAAAACCAAATGCCCTTGGGTGACCACCACATTTTGACAGGCGGAATGTGGAAACCTCAACACTGTACCCGAGAAAACAATTTAAATACATCTAACTTCCCCGTATCAGAATTTCCAGGGCCATTGACAAACTCGTTGAGAATAGGTTAGGTAAAGGCGAGGTGACGTTAAAATAATTTAACTCACATTCATAATTAACTAAATCTGTTCATTATTATTTATTATTATAATGATTATAAAGTGTTTTGAACAAACATACATAAAACCACCCTTTAACAAAAACAGAAACCTCTTTACATCTATGTCAGGTTTGTTTACTCCTAGTGAAAGTTTAAATTAGTATTCCCAAAGACAGATAGGCCTATAAATTCTCTTATTTTCTTTTAAACAGTAAAAACTTAATAAAATCACAGTGTAAAGTAACACTGTTAATACTTTTAGATTCAATTTATTTTTTATAACAAATTATACAGGTACAGTAAAACCTCTCTAGTCCGACCCCCGGCTGGTCCGACCGCGGCTCAGGCACCGACTTGTTGATGACTCACCAGCTTGTTTACATACTTGTCAGTTGTTTTGCTGCCTCAGTGAGCCGGCATCTAGTGTCTAGTGCGCAGTGTTGCCAGGTCTTCCGAAATTTCGGAAGACCTTCCGGTTTTTTTTAATGTTCCAGAAAATACGAAATTTGGTGTAAATATTCCGAAATTTTTCCTAGTTTCGTTTCAGTGCTGTCGCATTTCTAGAGTTTTGTTTTTGCGTACGATATGACGTCAAATCTGGTCTTTCATTGCAACCGCAATTATAATTGCTTTCAATAAAAGTTTATAAGAGGTCTTGTCAAAAATTTTAGTTCCTTCCTCCTGTCACAAACAATAATTATGACAACCCATACACAATGATGTAATAAGCATTTTGCAATATCCACATATTGTATCATACTGCTATTCAAATAAGAGTGACTAATCGTTATAGTTTAGTCTCAAGCTGACAGAATCGCACTACATGACTGCACCTGAATAAACAGATACTGTAATGTCTAGCCTACACCAGGTCATAATAATAATACATTAATATTGTCTCTCCGGTTCTTTACGGATAGTTTACATCTGCTTGTTTTTTAACACACACACACACACACACACACACACACACACACACACACACACACATTTCGTGTACGAGGCTGTTATTACTGTTACTTCTTGTGCTTATTAAGTGGTCTAGAAATATGAAATAAAGAAAGGTGAGTGTTATTATTTGTTCTCAACTGGCCACATGTTATAGTACACTTCCACTATTATCTTACTAACTTTTGGTGTTATAATTCACCACACAGTACACTATTATTAAATGTTTTTCAAAAAATGTATCACTCAAACTTTACAGTTGTATTAATAATTTACAAGGCATGAACAACACCATCAGAACTAAACACATATGTCTTAAAATCACACTCGCACTTCTAATCACTACAACACTCGCTGTGAACTGATTACTACTAAAAGCCAGCTGCTGCTTACAAAAATCACTTCACCTTCAAAAGTAGGTTCATTGCACAATGGTAGACAAAATTTTCCAAAAATATATATCAACTATACCATAACGAAGGCGAAGGCCAGTACACTATTGTAGAGACAAACGCAGAGGAAAATGAAAACACATTTTCAGTTTAGAACAACTTCGACAAAAATGAAACCTAATACATTACATGTAGAAAGAATAATGGATTTTTTCAATAGATTTTACACACTTAACAGTTTGTATTAGGAACTAGATCCTGTCTTTATTTTTTCTGTAAGAAACTGATGGCTTGTTTCACTATAACTGTTTTCCATATTTTTTTTAATGTTTTGTAGCTCAGTGGTTTTCTGTATAAGCTACGGGAAAATTCATAGCAGATGGCAGGATGTATCACATGTAATAAAATATAAAGATGATATTTCAGCTTTAAAAAAACAGTCATGTGATGTTTGACCTATACACCCAAGACAAATAAGTTAAAATCCATAGAGAACTAAGAATATTGATTTTCATATAATTTAATGCTATCTTGTGTTTTGCATATGGTTTTACTGTGGTTTAACTGTTAAGACCTGTAGAGATTTTTTTTAAAGAAAATGTACACAGTAAAACCCCTATAGAGCTCCTTAACAGACCATAAAAAAGAGCTTTATATGGTGGTCAAATTTCTACGGATGGGGGGGGGACACATTCTTAACAAGGATTGACACCAAGCATCTTTCTTGACAGTGTCAAGTGGAAAGGGGCTTTCAGCTCCTTTGACATTAAGTGATCAGAATATTTTAGGAATGTGACAACAATAAGCCAATGCGGCCTAGATCCACTTCTGTTGCTGAAGGTCAGAGTGGCACTGGTTCACAGCAGAAAGAATACCCTATTATGACAAATTATTTTCGACGGCTACGTGCTATAGGAACCCTTTAAATTAAACATGAAAACTACTTTCAAATGAGCATGATACTTTAACCCAAACAAATTAGGTAACGGTATCTGTTGTTTTAACCAATTTGTAATTAACATTTTTTGACAGTCTAAAATAATCCAGACAGCAAGAACATAGGGCCTACAGTATATGTTATTAAATTATTCTTTAAATTTATTGGGTTTCTGGAACTTATTTTTCCATATGCATTGTTTTGATTTTCAATCCCTGTCGTTGTGGTTTTACTGTATTTTCTAAAAACTTTCAGAAAACCGCTGTATTCTCATTCTCAGAACAGTAACCTACGTGTTGTTAGTAAAAATCATTAGTAAAAGTTGTGGTTAATTATGCATTTATTATGTATTAAATACTAGTCTACCGACTAATTAATACAGTACCATTTTTTATACAGAATCAGGCAAATTAAATTAACCTGTTTGAATCTGAGAGCCTGATGAAATCAAACAAAGCAAATTTTATACAACAGGTATGTGTAAGACAAAATTTCAAAGACAACCAGATCAACTAATAGTGTGTGTGTGCGCGTGTCTGCCCGTACGGGGGGGGGGGAGACAGTCTGTTTTACATCAGCAAAATAATTACATTTCTTACATACAGTTTTACTTAAAAAGATAAGCATAATTATAATATTCTGAAAACCTAATTAATACAATATTACAATTTTAATTATTGATTGTATAATAATCCCTTAATTATGTTTATAAATAATTGTAGGAGTATTCATCAGATGTATACTGGAATTGGTACAGGTAGCCAGGGGTGCCCATCCCCCCCAAGGCCTAATGCGCAAACCCCCCAAAAGTCTCAGCACCCCCCACCCCAATTGAAAAGTGCCCGCCGGTCTACAAGCTTAGCACACGCACACATTTTTACATTCACGATTTATTATTCACGTACCCTCTGACTCATTGACAGGATGTTGCTGCAGGCTGCCAGGGTCAGTTTTCCAAATTCCAAAACAAAATTTACTACTAGTTGTACTGGTAGAGACATTTATGCCGCCATTTCGTTAAAACAATCATAAAGATATGCAATTGCTTTAGTTTTTTACTAATAGCTTAGTTTGTTGCACAAACATGGTAAAAATTTCCATCAATGTTGGATTTAAAATGTTATTCTTGAAAAAATCCCCCCCAAAAATTCTGAAAGTTATTATTACTGTATTGGAACTGAACACATTTGTCCATAAATTAGAGAGTTATAACAGAATTACAAATACAGTAGTAAAAACCCAAAATTTTGTTAAATCAATCAGTCATGTAACAGTGGTTATTATTTGTTATTTATATTGTTGTAAAATAATATTTAATGACTATATGGTCTACAGAGAATAGTATTTTGTATTGTAAAATTATTTAGACGTCGACATTTACACTCTTCCCCCTCTCACTCGCATGCTCTCTCACTCACTCTCTCCTTTACTATCTACCACTCCCTCTCACTCGCTGTCTCACGCAGTCTAAAACACATACATAAATCTCTCTCTCTCTCTCTCTATCTCTCTCTCTCTCACACACACACACACACACACACACACACACACACACACACACACACACACACACACACACAGAGCAAAATACACAGGCTTGCGCGCACACACACACAGACAGACCCACAAATACATATACGAGTACACTTACACACACCCGCACAGATTTCGTAATCTCCACAACACGCTCTCTCACACTCCCCCAGTCTCATTCTCTCTCTCTTTCTCTAAATTAAGGATTTTATTATTATTTGTATTTAGTATTTTTAATATTATTTAACAATTATACATCACACTTAACTACAGAAATCACAGTTTCATTCACAAATTACAAGTGTGTGTGTGTGTGGGGGGGAAGAGAGAGAGAGAGAGAGAGAGAGAGAGAGAGAGAGAGAGAGCGTGCACCTGTCAATGAGAAATAAAATAACTTATTTCCAAGAAGTCTTAAAAGTAATTAAGTATTTCAGGTCTACTGCTGTTTTTTAAAGGGACCTGATGAATATGGTCTTATACATTTTTCAGAAGCCTGCAACTTTCACTTTGAAATTTTTTATTATGCATGTAATAGTGCCTTTGCACGTGCATCTTTAGCGAATAATCGTCTTTATTAAATCATGATTGCTCATTCGGTTGGGACGAACAAAGTTGATTAAATACAGCTGTAATTAAGAAAATGAAAATACGATTGTGAGACAGAAAGCTGAGCTGTAATGTTTATTTGGGGGTAAAGTAGTGAGATATTTTAGCGAAAATACAAAATCTGTATCCATATCCTCTGAATTTTGTATGTGTAGTAATTTGACAGAATTAATATGTCTCAACATTCATTTCAAATTTTGAAGCGATTTCAAGAAGTTTGTAAACTATGTTAACAAAAACTATATTTTGTTATCAGTTATATATTATATTTATGAATATGGTTAAATACAGAGATCTATGGAAATATACACACAATGAAAAGCTACGACTAAACTATTTGTCATTTAGGTATTATGGTTACAAATTTAACTAAAATACTAACTAGTAGCTCAGAACTTTTAATATTTATTTTATGATTGTCTGATCTACGGTTATGTTACTAATAACGTGTTAGTAAAATAGCAGAGTAGTTAGGTTTTTTAAATTTTTATGATAATATAAGAATTGTCTCATATTGGAATTTAACTAACTTAATAATAAATCTAATATCTTCAAATACACAGCAAGTTTATTTTCACCTGACGCAAGTTTCACAGAAATTATTCTGTTTCTTCAGAGGTTTGTTTGAATTGTAATTGAATGTTCAATTGTAAGCGAAACATTCATTTGCAATTCAAACAAACCTCTGATGATACAGAATAATTTCTGTTAAACGTGCGTCAGGTAAAAGTAAACCTACTTGTAGTGTATTTATTTGAAGATATTATATAGAAGACCAGCAGGAAACTCACCGAGTTACTTACAAAGTATTATTAATAAATGTATTCCGTTCTGGTAGTTCTGGTCGCTTACAAGTGCTATGATAATGTCTTAGTGGTATGACTTGTACAAATGTTTATAGGACAGCTAGCGAATTATATTACTACTACAGAGTTAGCAAACAGCGGATAGTCAGATATGCAGCCAAGTGTCCAATGAAGCATAGATAAGATCGGCGCTTAGAGCAGCCTACCCATGAAATACGTGGTTTGATTTTTTGTAGAATTTCTATTGCTAACTGTAAGAAATTACTAATACAGTCAACATAAAGCAGAGTACAAGTAGTGATGCTTACGCGTGATTTTACGTACTGTGAATTACGACAGATAATATTTGCTTTGATGCCTGTCATTCTTTTAACGGGAGAGTAATGAGTGGTACTGATCCCCTTTTACTATTTATCTCTGTAGGGCCTACTATCACTGAGAGCCGTCGCTCTTATTTATGCGAACTGGCAACTCGAAATCAAAGTGCCGGCCGCATTTGATTAAAGAAGTGGCGGCTCATTGAATAAAGACGCCAAGTTTATATCAGCAGACACTGTAAAATTACATTAATGTTTATTGAATTGGTATGTTCATTTGTTTGTTAGCATTGGCACACCATAATCAACGCTTAGCACTGTCTCCGTTTCAACATCAGTCTTTTTTCGATTTCCCAAGAAAATGTATAGATATTGTTGAGCTAAATTTATCTCTATGCTGCGTTGTATCTGTGGTCTCTTCATACTTTAAAACCTGCCCGATAAGAAATTTTTATTCCTCGTTTGTTTTGGCAAACAAGAACTATAATAAGCTTGTGTTGAAAAAAAAAACATGAAGTGGTCTCGTCACGTTCCAGTGTTCAGTGTATTGTATTATGAGTGTAATAAGATTCAAGGTCAGTAGCCCCTGCTGTATATCGCCTTCAACGTCACTCACGCGCATTACACTAAGAACACAAACAAAACGTCAGCACAATCTCGTACGATAGCCATACGCGCGCACACACACACACACACCATACCAAAACTCACTCATAGCAAAAGGACACTTGCACCTTGTTTACTGCTGACAGTCTACATGAATTTTTTTCTCATTGTCGTGCGGGTCTTTGCTTAGTTTGTGTGGTATAACCATTACGCTTAATTTTCTTAAATGTTTTCCAACGAATAAGAGCAAATATTTTAAAATATTCTGAACATTACTGATTAATAAGCGCATTGTGTTTTGCATATTTTTATTTATTATTTAATCTTGCATTAAATATAACAAAAGCTTATATTGTAAAGTACAAACGAAGAACGTATTTTAGTGGAAGAGTGCAATTATTTAAAATTATTATTTAGTCAGAGTGTCAATGACAACTATATTTTTTAGATAGTTTTGCGTATAATGAAGTCTGTACAGTTTTTGAATAATATAATAACAATTGTGTTTTTGTCCCGTTGTTTAATTATTACAACGCTAATACAGAAAAATATTCTCATGATTGAAAACTCAGTGGTACAACGACAGTAGCTTGCCGGAAATGTACACTTTAGTTTATATTCTTTAAGTTATATGCGATTTTCAGATGAAGAGCGTAAAATTTTGTAACTAACTGGTGGTTTGGTGGAGCAATAACGACAATTTATTGAGAATGTTTAAAGTTATTTCAATGAAATGAGACACAAATTTATTAAGAATTCCTTTTATTTAATATTTCAATAAACTCAGAAACGAACTTTATTCCCACCAGTTTTGTGCTGTTAGTCGTCGGTGATAAAAGTAGCCTAGGTGGTTGCGTCGTTCTTTAAAAGTATTTCTGTGTATACGACGTTCTTTGTATATGCCGTATCACCATCTTGGCATAGATTGAGTCTACACTGCAGTAGGCCTACTCTGTCAAAATCCCCTAAAAGTAAACAGCACAGCTCTGGTTGATCAGCTTGCAGTTGTCGTTTAACGGACACTCAATAAATCGGGTTTGAGTTTCTAAAAATACTATTTTATTTTATTTATAAACTTATTATTTGCATTATTTCCATCCAATTAATTTTGCCAAATATATGGTTAGCAACTGAATACTTCTTACATATAAATTTGCTGGGAATATTAAAAATATTTCCATCATGCTGTGTTTCCATCACAGGAAAAGTTCTGTTCCGCAATCGAAGTTTCCACTCCACAAATTGTAGTTCATTAGCACTGGCACACATATTTTATGTCAAATAGAGTATGGTTATAAAGGTCAAAGTTTTGTTTGTCCCGCCTTTTGGAATAACCTTAAGACCTGTCTGAAATCTCCACTAAAAGTATCACTTTTCCATCCGCCTGAACTTTACTTTATAATGGATGTCTCGAAGTATACACCGAACTATACACTTCATTATGTTTCGAAGTAAATGATCCATACTGCTACTGCAGAGATCGTTGACATCTCATCAATTAGAATAACTGACTCTTCGTGTGGAAATGTAGCTTTTCCTGACATAGCCTTAATGGAGGAAACTGAAGAAGGCAACACTGGAACAAGAAGACCAAATACCTAATGGAGTATAACTCCTGCATGCAGTCAAGAATTGCGCAGATTTGCATGTCCATTTTGTTGCTAATGCTAAATGAGCCTGTTCCCTAATAATATTCAGAATATTTGCGTATACGTAGGACATGCTACATTCTGCTGCGGTTTCTAAGAAGAACAGCTTCTCAATTGCCTCGCCTGCTATGGCCCACATAATTTTATTTACAACTAATTTCTGTTTTTCATTTAATTTGCTATGTATATTAGCACCATGACTGGCCTCTTCATTCACATTGCATACAGGGTTAATAAGCATTGGATTATTTGGTATTGGCAGGCTGATGCTCCTGCACCCCAAACCATTAATTCTTAAAATGTAATCTATATCCTGCAATGCTGCATTTCCTTCAAGGGCCTGCGTATCGTCTACATTAGTGTTTTGATAATCGTTTACACTTGAAACAGTGATGTTGGTTTGTAGAAGAAGCACATTAATGAGAACAACTCTCGAAGTTGACACGACATGTAGGCTACAGTATGTGCTCTGCATTTCCTCCCAACATTTGTGCCAATCTGTGTCAATTTCAAGTAACCCACATGCAAGAGCCGCTCCTTTGTATGGCTATAAGTTGCGTATGTACTGCTGTAGATGCGTGGACATCCGAATGATGTTCCTCCTTTAATATGAAGTAGTAACATACGTATATAAAATCTGTTATGATCATTTGGTGCGACGGCGTACATTCTCCCTATCATTTTGCAACCATCTCTATTTCCTGGAATCCACTTATTGTCAGTGAATCTGTAAAGTCCTGAAATGCCACTATACAGGAATTGACAAGCACAGTGATCGCATTGATTAAAATCAAACCATGATTTCATCAGTGTTGTGCGTTTTATTGCAGGTCCATGGATTGCATTCTCATCCCCTGCCGTAATACACATTATAATATCCATCTTCAAGCACAGCTAAGCGAACAATTGTATGTGACTGATCGTGCATTTATTTTGAATGAAGGCACAGAATATCTGATGAGAGCTAAAGTATGGCACATTCGCGTATGTTATAGTTACAACATACCCAGTTAATGATCGTCACTGACGCATCTTACGAATTGCATACATGTTAAGTCACATTATTTATACTATAAATATAGTATATATATATAGGCTTACCATAATTTTTTCTTCTAAAACCGGGACACTTGTAAAATAATCATGCAATTTTAAAAATATCAAGTCTTAATTATTACGTAACTTTAAGCTTTCTACGCCTTAATTACACAATTAGGCCAACTTGGGTACATATTACAGAATACTAAAAGTGCGTTCACGCGTTCACAATCACATAGAATTACAATTACAAAATAGATACATACTTTATTATATGAGGAACAAAACTACCTTACGTTCTTACTGCAAAAACCTAGTTATCAGCTGGTTGAAACCATTCATATTTGTTGTTACTGGTGTGGACCTTTTTTAGAAACGGTTTGTCATTCTTAATTTTGTCATAAAATTCACCACAGCTGAGTTCAATGTTTAATTTACAAAAAAATTAGACCTTTCACTGTGGATTCCGCCATTTTACCTCTTTCTTCAGACCATATATTATTCATAATTGAAAATGCCCTTTCAACAGGAGCAGAAGAGCCTGGCAGGCAGAAAATGTACTCGACAACGCGGCTGAGATTTTCCACAGAAATATTTCGATTCTAGAAATGCCGGAACAGTTGAACCCATTTATCTTGACAGTTCAAGTTATTGGTTTTCCAGTTGTCACAGTTTGAAGACCAAATGCTTTGGCAACCACCACTTCATCAAACAGTTCATCCATTATTATGGCTGGTTTTCCAAGTGTTTCGTTGATTTTTTCACCAGCTATCTCAATTTCGGGCCATGTAATGGCATTGTTGTTTATCCACGTAAATGATTCTCCTCCACCAAAACTATTTTCCCACAGCTCAATATAGGAGAAACATCGGTCATAAAAATCTGTAAACTCTCTTATTATATTAATAGAATTGATACCACAATCCTCATCCTCAAGTTTCTTCAATAGTTTCTTAGCTTCTTGTTGTACAAATTTATTGTCGCGCTTTTCTTGAAGATTGTGTTTCAGATTTTCCAGTTCAATCACAATATCGGTTGGACTAGCTGCAGTTTTCTCCATAGCCAAGATTGTTTTATTAAAGCTATCCACGAACAAACCACAAATACATTTCTCCACTATCACTCTCAGAGAACTCTTTTATCATTTTCGGGCACTGTTCTTGGGATAAAAAGTAAGACTTAAGTCCTTCATACATGAGAAGTATCTCTCAATAGCTGGAAGCAGGGAAAGGAACCGGGTGGTACCATGTTGTAGAACGTTTTTGTACTCAATGTGTACAAAGTCGCAGAACTCTTTTAATTCAGTCACTCGCACAGTATAAATGTAGAAATATTTGTATATTTTTACTACAAGAGCTTCTACTTCAATAGGTAGCACATCTACTGCAGTTTGCAGGCAGTTGTGGACTATATGAGCACCACAACCAATACCCACAATATTTCTTGCCAATTCTTTCTTCAGTCGAACATAAACATTATTAACTTCTTTGCGTTTTACGCTTCCAAAATTTGTGTTGCAATTATCACCACAAAATCCAACGACTTTCTGTACTATGTCATTTTTCTTTATAACTGACACTAAATAGTTTGCCAATATCTCGGAAGTTTCACCAGGAACTGACTGAAATTCTAGAAGCTTAACTTTCACTCCTTGTTCTGGCACAAAGTACTGCACAATACAGGGGACAATCTTAATTGCTTTTCTGTTAGAAACATCGATTGTTAGTGTCACAAAATTTGATATACTCAAATCGTCGTTGAGTTCTTTAACTGCCATTGGTGCAATCATGTTTATAATGATAGCCTCACATTTCGTTCGGGCGAGACCAAACTTAGGTTCAAAGAACTTAGATATTAATTTTGAAGAACAATCTGCAGTTTTGAAACTTAAATCGTGAGCAGTAGTGTGGAAAGCAAAAGTAGCTTCCTTAGCAGCAATTAAAAGATCTTTGTCGACGGGATCGGCACTTTTAAAAAATGACGAAATTGTTGAGGAACCAGCAATTGCAGTTAAACTAGCTTTATCCTTTGTACTTTTCAAATGTTCTTTTATGTCTGAACGCCCGCCGTGAGAAACTGAAAATTCAGACAAACAATGTTCACAGTTTACTCTGACCTCAAAACCACGCACTTTTTTCAAAAATGGATAATCTTGCTTTAAAGCATCAGTAAATGTGCTGTTCCTTTTCAGCATCTTGATGTTCTTGAAATGACACTCTTGGAACTATTTATATCAGACTTTAGACACAATCTAGCAGTGAGCGCTATCACGTTATGGTAATCACGGCATCAAGCTAACACTAAATACAACCAACAAAATGTTCGTTAGAATTCAAACGATGCCAGTCATGGTTGCCAACCGAATTTGTGGAAGTCTTTAACTGTTAAGTTACAGCCATGATGATGACAAATTATTAAGCTACATCTACATGTTGCCACAAAAAAGTCAAATTGGCAACACTGAGGCCAGCGGACCGTTCCATTTATTATGCGGTAATTCAATATTTTTTATATGGAATAACTTTTCAAACCGGGACAATTGACAAACTGGCCGGGACCCCGGGATCAGGTCGTCAAACCGGTACGTATGGTAAGCCTATTTATACATGTATTTATCGGTTTTCAATATTGATGTGAGCATTGTACTGTAGAATTAGGAAGCGAATGTAGAGAACGAATCACGATTATCAAATGATATATTCCTTTTAGTTCAAGAATTCCGTCATCTCGTCTCCGGTACTTTGGAAAACCATTGTTATTTTCAATAGTTTAACGTAAAAAGTTGCTCGGTTATTATGTGTACATATTCCATCAATCATGCAAGGAACATTAGGATTACGAGCTCTACAAGATCCATGTATCATTCGAGATAACAATTTTATGAATCCTTGGAAAACTGACTGGGTCAGGTATTTCTCCGCACAAAATTTAGGATAAGCATGAGGTAGGCCTAGTGTATTAATCACGTTTCAGGGATTCAATAATAAATATGTGTAGGATAACAACTGCTCACAATGAGTGATTTTTTAGTAAATAATTTTTATCACTAGTTGAGTTTACAACAAACACTCCAGAAACCTATCACGACGATCGGCAGATTTTTCATTTTCACCAAGAATTTACACCTGTCCATTTCGGATTGCAGGTCATGGTTAAAAACCTGTCCAGTTTTCCAGATTTGCGTACTGTACGATCGCCATCAGATCCTGGTACCCAAGAGTCATTTTACGTAGTCTGTTCCTTCATGTTCGATAATCTCGGCCGTGTAGTGTGTAAGGATAATTAGCCAGAAAGCCGCCAGGATTGTGAGTAACGAAGTTGAAACTCTTCGTTTTCATTACGAACCAATATGTATGTCATATTCTGTAATAAGTTAAGTGGCATGTTAAGTAAGAAGGTTTGTAATCTATAATATGCTGATGACATAGTACTTCCAGATGCAAGCGAAGAAGAATTTAATTTATCCGCAGAATGAAAAGGCCAACAACGATGTAGTGTTAGATAATAAATAAATATAAGACAAAGTAACGACTGTAGACAGATCAGATAATAAACTGCTAACCTACTCCGGACATGTAAGTTACAACAAATGAGCAGAGATTCCAAAAACACATGTTACAGTAGAAACACAAGGAAGGAAGAATACCAGGCAGTCGAAGAAGTAGCAGCAGAGAGTATAGACTCGGAACTGAAAGGGGCCTTGAGACCACTGCGATAGGTGATTGGACATTGGACATCAGAAAATAATGTCGTCCAATACGTATTTTATTTGTGTGTGTGTGTGTGTGTGTGTGTGTGTGTGTGAGAGAGAGAGAGAGAGAGAGAGAGAGAGAGAGAGTGAGTGTGTCTTAGGAGGAGGGGGAGAAAGGAACGTTGAAAAACTCTTTTACGTTATGAATGCTTAAGCTTACACATTGTTATTATTATTATTTTTATTTTTATTATGGTTTTACTATAAAATATTCATATTATTTTAATATGATTTTCTGGAACACGTTTGGTGGAAACGTAAAAACAGACAGCTGATAAATAAGAGGTTGCGAGTTCACACGTAGATGTGTATATATGTGTCAGCCAAAACAGTAATATGTTTTCTAAACGTACACTTCTGTGTCATTAAAACATTAAGAATGTTATTTGACCTTGAGCAGGTACTCGTGTTGACGGGAATGAGAAATCTTGTCTCTGTGCTGGAGACCTGTGGTGTTAATGCTGAATAGACACAACACATATCACTGTACATAGCAGTGGCTGACGTATATTAACCATTTCTGAGTTCGCGATACCACAACTCAGATTAAACTGTGCACAATGTTTGTAGAAAAGACGGACGTGTGTGACGTAGACGCCAGTTTGCAAAATGCATTATCCATTCCCGCCTCAGTCCGTAGGAAAGATTCATTCCCACCAGAAATGTAATCACGTTTCGCGTTTATCTTGTCTCAGCCAAATAAACATTACTATGCGTTTACCGTGTTCCAGTGTCCTTCATATTTCATAAACACTTGAGAAATTTTATTGTTTCTTACAGAGGCAACCTTAGAGGTGTCCGGCAGGTGTAAATGTACATAACCTCCTTGGCTCATTTTTTAATAAAAATAAGGGAAAGAAATAGAACAAATAAGGAGAGAGAGAGAGAGAGAGAGAGAGAGAGAGAGAGAGAGAGAGAGAGAGAGAGAGAGAGAGAGAGAGAGAGAGAGAGAGAGAGAGAGAGAGAGAGAGAGACAGAGGTACACAGACAGAGAGGAGCTGTATACATTTTTACCATACTTCATTTAGTTTAGAAGTCACACGACATAATTTGTACAGAACATCAATTAAACGCGCGTTCGGAACATCGCAACCTATATATAATGCGACACAATATGTAACGTTTGTACAGTTCACATAAGTTTCTTTTGATTACTACATTATATTACTTTTTATAATATTTACTTGAGTAGTTTATAATTTATAACAAATGTGTTCGATCGCGTTATAATAGTCTATTTAAGTACTAAGTAGGCCTGTAATGTGAGCGCCGATGTTGCTTGGTATAAGTCTATGTAGGCCGCATTAATTATGGCTACATGTAATTGTAATTTATTAAGTTTATTATTTTTAGTGTAGTTTTTTGTTTAACTTTATGTTGCTTTGGGATATTGTTTTGACGATGCGCTTTAGACCTACAATGAATTTGCATGTTTATTAGAACATTTTTATGTTAAACATTTTTTATTTTACTAAATTTTATAGTCTACATTTGTTACTAATAAATGTATACAAACTATCTACCAGTAATATTATAATATGTAATTTCTTAATTTTGACTTAACAAATTTTCTTAAGACGTTTGCTGGACGTGTTTTCTTACAAAAATCTACACATTTGTATTTATTTATTAAGTACTGTACTTTGTTCACTGGATTGGCGGTCATTTTTGCTCTTTTGTCCCCTTTTAATTGTAAAGGAGAGGCGGCCGACGATCTCCTTGCCCCGGGCGCCATAAAGCCTAGCTACGCCACTGATGATACATACAGGTATTTTAAAATTCATTTTTGAGTGTATCTTTTTTTGTGATGTATGCAAATAATGTACAGCATAGTGCTTTCTCATTTATTTGGGTCTTCCCTATTTATGTAATTCTCATATCAGTATTTTATATCATCCACATTGGCCCCAATTGACCCGGATAAGGGAGTTCTTGCAATGTATTTTAAGTGAGTTAGCTTCAGTTCAATTAACATCTGTAGATTATACACAGCACAAAATTAGCATGTATAAAGCTAACCATTTATACTAAAACCTAACACTCTTTTAATACACATTTAATAACTATTTAGGCGGTTAGCATACACGACTCTGTCCACATTTTTTGGAAAATAAATAATTATTATCTTTGTAGCGATATCTCTATATGTTATATAAAAGAGGTATGAATAAAGCTGAGTTTGGTTAGTTTTCTGCATTCACGCCTGTTGCGACGTTTAACGGCAGTCCATAATGACTTGATCGATTGCGTATGTACTCCACACAGGATCTAAAAAATCCGGACCGCGACTGACCGTTCCGTACTACTACGGGATTATGGAGCACAGATTTAACGCGTAATAGCGCTTTCAGTTTTGTAGCAGTACGGGGAGACAACGACCTTGTCAGCGCAAAACTTTGTGGTTGTATACTCACCACACAAGCAGACCCCGGGCTTTAAATGGGCTGACTGGGCAAATGCCCAGGGCGCCTGTTCCAAGGGGGCGCCAATGAACGAAAAACAATACGCGTTAAGACTAACACAGTAGACAGTTGAGTGTTATTGTTAAAATTCTAGGAATGAAGGAAAAAACGTTCGAATGCACGCCGGCACGCGCCAAGGAATATGTAATGAATAATATTATATTACGCATAGTTTCCTCTGTGTGTGTGTGTGTGTGTGTGATGTTTGCATTATAGCCTTTTGCTTATATGTTTGACGTATAGCCTTTTGATAAAGGATCAGCGGCGGATGTCGCCTTATATCGTTACTCAATATCAGTAAATTGCAACTCTTACTGATAACAAACTTGTTTACACTACGATAAAAAAAAACAATTAATACGTATAGTCGTTTCCTCTTTCATGTTTCCTGTCAGTATACGCTTTCAATGTTATCGCGTTCACTTCGTTGTGCAAAAAAATGTGTTCTCTTGGTAGTGAAAGTTACTAAGAGTAGTTATAATTATAGTTATAGTTATAGTTATAATTATATAACTATAATTTCAGTTATTTCATCACAGATAAAAACTGTCAAACGTTTATCTTCATTATAGTTTGTTGTTTACCTAGTGTAATCTTTATAAATCACACCGACGAATTTATCTTTTCATCTAGGCTGATACGTCTGGCGTTGGAGACAAAGAAAATCACCTTCCATTTACAGATAAAGCTATATAGCCGCATGCTTTCGCCGCTTCCGCAAATGCGGAAAAGTTCTAGTTATTTGATAAACACAACAATGCAAACATTCCTAGTCGTCATTTGAAGGCAATCCCCGTATCTTTAGAGTAGGTCTAGTGTGCGTGAATGTGTTCAGAATTAAAATAGGGAGGGGACGGCACTCATAAATACTGCACAGGGCGGCAGAAGCGCTGGGGCCGGCGCTGATGCCAACCGATGTGATCGTGTTCGATGAACTGGATTGTACTTAGTATTTGTGTATGTTTTTGTTTACGTACCGTATAGTCGTATTTTTTTATTTGCCAGTAAAAATTAAAATCCGTTCATACACGACACACTATATTGCTATTAGCAGATTTCACAGTTTTCTTTGTTAATGACTTGTGTTATTAACTCCAGTACTACAGTGAAAACTCGACCAAACTTCGTTTGTGTTGTGTTTTGTGTTTGTATTTTAGTGTTTAATAGTTGGTGCTGAGATATTTTGGTCTCGATAAAACACGAAATGAATAAAAAACTAAGTGGTGCTGAGAACAGGAAACGTGTTTTCAAAAGACAAAACGAGGAGGCACATTTTTTAAAAAAGGTTCCCAAAATTGGGTTATTTTTCACCCCTACAACTCAGCCGAGTACAAGTACAGCCACAGACACTGACTTTTTAGATGAAGACGAACCATCCATCATCCACCAATAAAAAACTAGTAGACCTAACCGATCATTCAAGTTACGACGAGGAAGACCTAAGCGACCATGATGCTGTAGGCTCAAATAAATCAATTACACCTTTGTTGAATAATACCGTAGATGCAGATGTTAATATCGAGCCTATTAGACCAGTAACTGATATCTTGAATGAACAACAGCCAGATTTATCTAAAAGCAGCTCCCAAACGCTAGGCCAACTACCTAAAACATTTATTCTACAAGATCCTGCTACTTGGAAAGTGGATTTATCTGCTGTTGTTGACCATATTTTAGAAAATACTCCCGAACAAGACTTAAATACGGATTTTTGAGGGTCTGAGCGCATTTACAAAAATGAAGTAAAGCGCACTTTATCAACTAATTTGTTTAAAGGCACGCTCCTAAACGGGGAAACCTTCGTAAGAAAGTGGCTGCTGTACTCCCAGTCTACAGGAAAGCTATTTTGTGTTCCTTGTTGCTTATTTCAACAAAATATTAACAAAACACAATTTTCTTCTGGGTTTAACGATTGAAAACATGGCAGCGAGTTGATCAAACAACACGAGCAGTAGCCTAATCACAGATATAATATTCTTACTTACATAACAAGGCGAAAAAATCCATCAAAATAAAAACTTTTCTATCAAATCAGTATGTAGAAGAAGTAACATACTGGCAAAATGTGTTATCAAGAATAGTTTCTGTTGTAATATTTCTTTCATCACGAGGCTTGCCTTTTCAGGGAGACAATGAACGTATTGAGTCTACCTCAAATGGCCTTTATCTGGGATGTTTGGAATTGATTAGTGAATATGATCCTTTCCTTTCACAGCATCTTTCAAAATATGCTAATAAACGTTCAGGTCATGTGTCTTACTTATCAGCCCATTCCCGTGACGAATTTATTCACATTATGGCAAGTTGTGTTCTAGAAACAATTTCACAAGAAGTAAAGGATGCCAAGTACTACTCTCTCATTGTAGATTCGACTCCGGACTGCTCTCACACGGATCAATTGGCAGTAGTGCTTCGAAACGTATCTTTGATGGAAGCAGAACCTAAAGAACGTTTATTTAAGCTCCTACCACGTGTTCGTCATTCATCTGAACAACTACAAGAAGCTTTATTAAAATGTCTGACAGAATTGGGCTTAGAAATTAAAAACTGCATGGGGGCAAAGCTACGACAACGCATCTAATATGTCAGGCCCCTACAAAGGACTTCAAGCCAGGATTAAGGGGGACAATAAATTTGCAGACTATGTGCCATGTGCTGCACACTCGCTTAACCTTGTAGGTTCTACAGCTGCCAAGTGTTGTACAGAAGTATTCATATTTTTCCTTTTGTACAAGAACTTTACAACTTTCTCTCGGCATCTACATACAGATGGGAGCTTTTGAAAACGCATCTTGAGAAAAACAAAACTCCAGTGGTCAAATCTTTGTCGGATAGCCGTTGGTCTGCAAGGGCGGAAGTAGTAAAGCTCTAGTGAAAGGCTATAAAGAAATACAAAATTGCCTTCAAGAAATATCTGAAGACCCAAGTGTTAAACCTGGTGTGAGGTTGGAAGCTCAAGGCATTGAATTAAAATTCCAAAATTTCCAAATCATTTTCTTATCATTTTTTTGGAATGATATTTTAGAACGTGTTGATAAATGTAACAATAACTTGCAAAAACACACGCTTGATCTTTTAGCAGGTTCCAAACAGCTACGAACCTTGGAAACGTTTATAAAAGATAAAAGGGAGGAGTTTAACACGTATGAAAAAACTGCTATAGACATTTTAGATTGCAAAACACCTACAACAGGAATAGAAGACGGAAAATATTTGCAGATGAAACCCGTGGGTTGAAAGCGATCTTGATGAAAGGACTGCATTTAGGGTTAACGTGTACAATACAATAATTGATTCCCTACTAGTAAACTTAGCAAGGAAGAGAGAATCGTATGATGCTTTGGTGGATCGATTTGAAACATTGACACTTCTGTTTCAATCACAAACTTCAAATGAAGCGATAATAAAAGCAGCTACAAAGTTGACTCAGTTTTATGATGATGACATTAACGTAGATTTCCCAAATGAATGTTGCCACTTTAAAGCTTATATTGATTTGGAACAGATACAACGGATACCACAAACGTTTATGTTTACACGCATTAAACAGAACAACTTGGGTACCATCACATTTCCTAACTTGGAAATAGCCTTAAGGATCTTCCTCACCTTACCAATCACGAACTGTACTGCTGAAAGAGGATTTTCTGTACTGACAAGAGTGAAGAAATCGAAAAGGTCTACCCTTTCAGACAGAAAGCTCAACTCTAGTATTAATGTGCTGTGAGAGAGACATCACCTTGAAAACAAATTTTACAGAAATCATTGATAGATTTGCTAAGCTGAAAGCTAGGAAAAAAACAATCATTTAACATTTTTTTGCTTCTAAAAAATCTTGAAGACGTGTTACTAGTATTTTGTGTTTTTTTCAACTTATTGTAATTTTACATAATTAATTAAATGAAATAGATTTGCTAAACTGAATGCTAGGAGAAAATCTGTAACCTAATTTAAAAGTTTTGTATTTCTTAAATATTTTGAAGGTATATGACAGTTAGTTGTTTTGGGGTATTGAAATAATATGTATTTAATAGAATTAAATAAAACATTTTTAGACATTAAAATTGGATGATTTTATTTTCTCCTTAAAATCTGGTGTGGGTGGTGGTGGGTGGGGGGCGTCTGAGTTAAGTCTTGCCCAGGGCGCCATTAACCTAAGCCCGGGCCCTGCACATAAGTGTAGGTAAAAACTATAGTCCTAACTGTATCAAACAGTAATTTCGATTTTTATGACCAAGTGCCCTTGCGCAATGCAATTTACGTGCGACAAACTTATTTTGTACACTGCCATCCCATCTGTCAGAATTATTCTCGTGTGTATATAACATCGTTGAATGACCGCGATCGCACTGCTAATTGTGATAAAGAATGTGCTTATTTTGCAAAAATTCAATGGAACTGGGATCTGTTGGGAATATGGCGAATTAATGTTAACTACGACACTGTTACACTGGAATAGTTAAACATAACTGAGGTTGTATAAGATTCTGCATATAATGTGTCGTATAACGTGTTACTTATGAAGCTGTTGAGACTTTCTGGTTTACATTTAGGCAGAGAGAGTGAGTGAGAGAGAAAGACAGAGATCGTGTGATAAGAAATACCGTTTATAGTACGATAGCCAAACACAGGATGTTTACTGCAGGTGGCTTCTGAGAAAGTCCTTGAAAATAATGAACGAATAAGTCAGTGGTGGGGGGACCGAAGTGTATAAAATAATTATACAGCCCAATTCTACATCATTGACTCATCAATTCTTACACCTGAATACAGAGTAACAATTGGAGCGACCTGTTAAAGGTTTAGAAACTTCTGTTGCGCAATTGATGTGTATAACTGAAGAAAACTGTTGTGTTAGAATTGGAGGTTATTGTTATGAATGTATAAACAAAAAATGTGGTACTTTTCTTATGCGGTTTTTATCACTGAATCTGATGGTGGTAAAATAAAATGCCTCTGATAATTAGTACTTTTTATATAGTGGGGTCGAAAAAATTCAAGAATTGATGCCTCCTGTAACATGATGGTGAACTGATGGGAAGATACGTTTATATATATATATATACATACATACTACATTTAATATTTATAAATAAATTTACCTCAAGATATACTTTTTTTCCTTATTAGGAACATGTTTCGAGAGCTCCCGTGCTCTCATCTTCAGCCTTCGCGATCTTGCGTCTGGTGAAGTATTTGTGTGTTGGCTGGATGCTATTAAGGTTGTTTGTTGGTCTCTGGTATTTTAACGTTGTATTATTGTGTGTGATTGTGGTATATGTATTTGTATTTTGTGTATTTTCGATGTTGAGTGCCTAGAATATTGTGCATGTTTTGTATTGTTTTGTATTTGTTCAGGTATTAGTTTGTTTTGTGTTTTATGTTTGTATATTTGTAAATTTTCCCAAATGTTCATTATGGTGCCTTTGTGTGGTATATGTTTTATTAGTGTCACATTGGTTATGTCTGGGAATTCATGTCCTGTGTTTATTGCATGTGTGGATAAATTGGATTTATATATTTCTGGTTTTTTGTGTGCGTTTATGTGTTCAAAATAACGTTTTTTCAGCTGTTTTTTTGTTTGTCCTATGTAACATTTATTGCAATCTTGGCATTCAATTTTGTATATACCGTTAGTTGTTATATTATCTTTGTGGTGTGACCTATTTAGTTTTTGTAAACTATTTTTATTAGTTTTGTATGCTTTTTTTATATCTGTGTGTTTTAAATAGTTTTGTTAGTTTTGTCATTTTATTATTTATGTATGTGAATGTGGCCCATTGTTTGTTGTTATTATTATTTATATGTTGTTCATTTTGATTAATTCTTAATTGTTCAGTTTTTATTTTATATTTGATTTTATTTTCTATTTTGTTCACAGTATTTTTATTGTATCCATTTTCATAACCAATTTGGTATATTATATTTCTTTCTTATATACCAAATTGGTTATGAAAATGGATATAATAAAAATACTAGCCTAAACAAACTAATACCTGAACAAATACAAATCAATACAAAACATGACACAATATTCAAAGCACTCAACATCGAAAATACACAAAATACAAATACATATACCACAATCACACACAATAATAATTGTTTAAATTACCAGAGACCAACAAACTACCTTGATAGCATCCAGCCAATACACAAATACTTCACCAGACGCAAGATCGCGAAGGCTGAAGATGAGAGCACGGGAGCTCTCGAAACATGTTCCTAATAAGGAAAAAAAGTATATCTTGAGGTAAATTTATTTGTAAATATTAAATGTATTATATACATCAAGAAACGGACTGTAGCAGAAAGTGATTGAATATATATATATATATATTGTCCATTAGTTTTGCAGCAATACTGGCTACATCCAGTGCTGATGGCACCTACTCTGTATCTTGGCGTTTGTCATTCACTGGTGCACAAATTTTCTAGCCAGTTCAGTATTTTAGCATCATAAGTAAGACTGGAAGAAAACATTGTTTACATATTCTTCTGTTCTTCTTTTTGGTCAAATTTTTATTTGGTATAATGATGTTCTTTAATGTGTTGATATTTATTATATTTTTTATTTTTCTTATCTTTTCTATTTAATTTATACTCCCTCTCATTGACATTTACTATTTGATATAATCCTTTTATAACTCTTATTACATGTTTTTTTTATAATGCCTGTTAGAAGTTTCAGATTACCTTGCATTTCCGTAATTCTCCATAAAATATTCCTGTTCACTCAATCAAAAGCTTTAGCATAGTCTATAAAGCCAATTTAAGTTCAAGTTTCCCTGGGTTTATAGAATTTATATTCTCTTCATTTCTCTATCAGTCGCCAGAATAGACAGAACACTGTTGTTGCAGACTCTATCTTTTTGAAATCTACTCTGTCTTCCAATAGGAGCACTTTAGTGATCCTTGTCAGACAACAGTTGGTAACTCAAGCATATAGTTTTTAGAGAAAATAATAAAATTAATACATGTATTGCTAATAAAATTAATAAATAAAATAAGAGATGAAAACAAATAAATCTTTAATAATCATATTCATACAATGACAATAATAATGTAATAACAATTAAGACAATAATAAGTTTTAGTAATATTACATAAACGGAGAACGTGCTCCTAGTTCTGGCGTTAAAATTATTTTTTATAATTAATATGTGATGATATTAATTATGGTGATTATGTTTAATATGATTGATGCCTTATTAATATGCTGGGCGCCAGAGATTTTTTAGATCTCAGGGGTTATTAAATAATAACTCTTCTGTTAACATGCTAATAACTTATTTAATATTTAAATAATTATTCATATACAAACAAGATTTTGATTATAATCTTATATCAATAAACATATAAATATCATATTCAAATTCCCCATTGAATTTGATCATAAATCATTATATATCTTTACACAGCACTAACGCTTTAATTCAATTACTACCTTTAAATTCGCTTGCAATTATAAACAAACAAAGTAGTAAATTCTTTATAAATTATCTTTGTATGCTTCAAATATTATCTTCGTATACTTCAAATAATCTTGATATTATATCTATTCAAGGCTTAATCATTTAGTAAGACAATTATTAATTAAACTATCAGATGAAATTAATGTATTCAGTGACTTCGTTTTTATAAATTGTTAGTTAGATTATACTTAGTACATATAGAATTATTCATTAGTTCTTTCTATGTCATAAGATATAGAATTCTACTACCATCTCAACATACTCGTGAATTCTTTCAGAATTAAACGGGCGAACCAAAGATAGACGACTAAACTAGATGGGATTTATAATTAGTAAACAATTGAAATTAATCTGTTACTTGAGTGTATGATTATCCATCTCCTGCCTTTGTAATGATTCACGTCAATACACATTACACTTTTTACTCTTTACCACTTTTGCTCTGCTTTGGTTTACACACTCTCGACAACTTCTATCGGTCACGCACTCGACTGCAACTCGGTTACATACTCCGTTCTACTTACGCGCACCAGATTATACTTTGTCTGTATTTACTTCGTATTACCGCACATATCAATATAAACTTCTTCAATCTTGATGTCGCACTAAATAAAAGTTATTCACTCGCGATCTTTTCTTCGTACGGCTTGTTCAGTTTATACTTGAATTGTTAATTATATGATCACTGAACGTTACGTTGAACTATTAATTCCATTATACGGAATAAGATGATTGTCATATAAAGCTTGACTAATATAAACTAAAAGAGATTGATTCAGAACTTTGTAATAAGAATGTTTGCGTAAGAGAGTTTGACTAAGAGATGCTAAGAGATACCAAGAGAGTTTTCGTTCCTCCCAGGGTAATATTTATATGGACGCTTCTTTTACTGTCTCCACCGTCACACTAATATGCTGGGCGCCAGAGATTTTTTAGATCTCAGGGGTTATTAAATAATAACTCTTCTGTTAACATGCTAATAACTTATTTAATATTTAAATAATTATTCATATACAAACAAGATTTTGATTATAATCTTATATCAATAAACATATAAATATCATATTCAAATTCCCCATTGAATTTGATCATAAATCATTATATATCTTTACACAGCACTAACGCTTTAATTCAGTTACTACCTTTAAATTCGCTTGCAATTATAAACAAAGTAGTAAATTCTTTATAAATTATCTTTGTATGCTTCAAATATTATCTTCGTATACTTCAAATAATCTTGATATTATATCTATTCAAGGCTTAATCATTTAGTAAGACAATTATTAATTAAACTATCAGATGAAATTAATGTAGTCAGTGACTTCGTTTTTATAAATTGTTAGTTAGATTATACTTAGTACATATAGAGTTATTCATTAGTTCTTTCTATGTCATAAGATATAGAATTCTACTACCATCTCAACATACTCGTGAATTCTTTCAGAATTAAACGGGCGAACCAAAGATAGACGACTAAACTAGATGGGATTTATAATTAGTAAACAATTGAAATTAATCTGTTACTTGAGTGTATGATTATCCATCTCCTGCCTTTGTAATGATTCACGTCAATACACATTACACTTTTTACTCTTTACCACTTTTGCTCTGCTTTGGTTTACACACTCTCGACAACTTCTATCGGTCACGCACTCGACTGCAACTCGGTTACATACTCCGTTCTACTTACGCGCACCAGATTATACTTTGTCTGTATTTACTTCGTATTACCGCACATATCAATATAAACTTCTTCAATCTTGATGTCGCACTAAATAAAAGTTATTCACTCGCGATCTTTTCTTCGTACGGCTTGTTCAGTTTATACTTGAATTGTTAATTATATGATCACTGAACGTTACGTTGAACTATTAATTCCATTATACGGAATAAGATGATTGTCATATAAAGCTTGACTAATATAAACTAAAAGAGATTGATTCAGAACTTTGTAATAAGAATGTTTGCGTAAGAGAGTTTGACTAAGAGATGCTAAAAGATACCAAGAGAGTTTTCGTTCCTCCCAGGGTAATATTTATATGGGCGCTTCTTTTACTGTCTCCACCGTCACACTAAAAAATACCCCGATTGGCTATTTATTTGGTTTTTTGCCGGTAATTTCAAATCTACCCACTCAGTAACAGCTAAAAGTTCGCGCTACAAAACGACCCTTTTTCTGGTTGGCTGCAACATTACGCGAGCGGCAATTTCCCTCGTGTATGTTAATTCGTAAAACTGACGCTAACTTTCTCTGACGATTTCACTTCTTTACTGCGTGATCTATTGTACTTTCAAGGTTGTAGTTGCCACCCTCCTAACGGGACTCCGTCATTTTTTGTGACTTTTAGCAAACAAAGCATTCTACTGTATATCTTTATGACTTTAGAAAGCTGTTTCATACAATACACTTTCAAAACTGCTGGCTCCATACTGTCGCCTATATAATATTAACTTTTTATATAACCAGGAGACGTTCATTTGTCTCGTTCTTATTACAATTACATTAAAATTGCTTAATTCGTATTTAATACACATATTACATTTATTAATTATGTCTAAATAATAATACATCATATTACGTAACGTTGGTTTACGTTGTATTTGTCCCCCAAATTGATTTAACCATAATCGGCATTAAAACTTTGGGTAAATCAATTTGCATGCCTCTGAATCTACTCAGTCAATGTTTACAAAGTTTGTTTACATGTGAGGGTGACCCATTTTCCATTTCAACAACGGTATTCTACCCTCTCGTCTAACAACTTTCACTTTCATTGTTTGGGTTTGTGATTCCCCCACACAGACTAGCCTCTGTCAGCTGTCTGCGTTACTGTTCACTGCTTATGACTTGCTGTCGATTCTATAGCACTTGGCTTAACATTATTTAAATTACTACATATTGTGTTTATTCTTTTACAATGTTACATATTGGTTTTAAGGAAATTTAGATCCTATTTCTATAAAGAAATTTATAACTTTACTTCCCTTTACCCCTTTTCTGATATTAATTTTTATTTTCTACCCCTTGGTGGTATTGTTTCAGTTGCCGGACGTTGAAGATTCCGCGCACCGTGCCAGGTTTGTCCCCATCTGCCACTTCATACGTCGCTTCTCCTTTGATTTTCGTTACAACATACGGTCCGTCGTATAACTCGCAAAACTTTGCTGTTATCTTAATTAATGTGTCGTAGATTGGGTTGGTTCTAATTAAAACCAGATCTCCTTCCTTGAATTTCAATTTGTTACCTCCTTCATTCTGTTTTCTTGCTCTTTGCTCACCTTTCTTTTTCTGCCTTTGGTAAATTTCCTTTCGACAATCCTTGATATCTTCTTTCATCAATTCTCGATCTACGTACACTTCCCACGCTCTCCTCGTTTTTCGACCCCATTGTGCCTGGAATAGCGTCATCTCGATTGTATCGTGGTGTGTTTCGTTAATGCATTTTTCAATGACCTTAATGTACTTAGCCCATTTCGTCTGATGTCCACCAACCATTACTCTGAAGATGTTTCCCAACTGACGGTTAATTCTTTCCGCTAGATTGGTAGAGGAGATTCGGGTATTATGGAATAGTCGGGCAATATGGAATACCGAGGTTTCTCCTCTGTTAGGTGCTGCTGCCTCGTGGGAATATCGTACACTACTTCTGATGGGTCCCATGATGCTCTGTAGTGAGTGTCGACCGCTTGCCAGCATTGCTTCGTTCGCTGTTCAAGAAATTTCGTGTTTCAGTTTTGTGAAATTTCTGCGGGTAAGTTTTCAAAAATTTGTATTAACTATTAGGTGTGTGTCTTAGACATTGAGATTAAGCGTAATACACATTCAAAGAGTAGCAGTTTGTTATGCACTGGCCGTTTTTTAGTTGACTTTTTCTTTAGTGATAGAAAGGTTATTTTTCCAAGATGGCGTGTCGGGTTATATGCAATTTTTAGTATTCCATATAACCCGAATGGAATATTTAGTATTCCATATAACCCAAATGGAATACTTAGTATTCCATATAACCTGACCAAAAATATTTACTGATTTAAAATATTTTAACGAAATAAAGAATAAAAAATCTGTTTAATAATTATAATCATTGAAAAGATTAAAATAAATTTCATTTACCCCTTACTAAATAAATGTGTATTACTATTTCTTTTTTTTTTTTTAAATTTTTAATTATGAAGAACACAACAAATCCAATAATAAAAGTGTAATGTTTGCCGAGGCCTTTCACTATCAAAGATAGCATTTCGTTGATAGTGAAAAACCTCGGAAGAAATTAAAATTTAATTATTGGATTTGTTGTGTTATTCATTATTTAAAATCAGAACTCAAATAAGAAGAGCTTTAAGAATGCTTATGCTTTCAGATATGCCTAAAAAGAAGGAAGATGACGGAAAGAGGCGGAAGCTTTGGAGTCCTGCGCAGATGGCCAGGGCTATCACCGCTGTCCGTGAGAAGAAGATGGGCTACCTGAAGGCGTCCAAGGAGTTTCAAGTACCCAGAGCTTCTCTTTTTTGCCTTGTCAACAGTAAGGAGCAAGATGCGAAGGTAGCAGCATAAACCACCCTCGGACGTAAGCCGGTTTTTTCTAAAGAATTAGAGCAAGAGTTGCAGAATTACCTGATTCAAATGGAGGCCATGTATTATGGGCTCACCAAAAAGGACGTTTGTACTCTAGCATATCAACTTGCAATTCGTAATAACATACCCCACCCTTTTGGAAAGGATGAAACGGCGGGAAAGGACTTGTTTTATGCCTTCATGAAAAGAAATCCTAAGCTGTCCATCCGTAAGTCCATGGGCACTTCTTTTGCAAGAGCCAGAGGATTTAGGGAAGAGGAAGTTAAGTTTTTTGACCTCTTGGATAATGTTTTCGAAAAGTACAACTATCTTGCTAACCGGATATATAATGTAGATGAAACTGGGTTATCAGTAGTACAAAGTAAAGTTCCACATGTAATTGGTCTAAAAGGAAAGAAACAAATTGGCTCCCTTACATCGGCCGAAAAAGAGTTCCTTGTTTAAAGTATAACGTGGGGACATAGCAGTTAATGGCTTTAAGGTCACTGGCATTTTCCTTGTAAATAGGAATGTTTTCTCCAGTGAAGATTTTCTTGCTGCCTCACTCACCGTTAGGCCTGAAACTACAACTGACCCTGTTCCTTGTTCATCTAAGAGTTCTGATGCAGCTGTTCCTTGTTCTTCTAAGAGTTCTTATACACCCACTCCTTGTTCATCGAAAAGTTTGGTTCTACCATTGGAGATATCACCACCACCGAAAAAGAAGACGTCCAATAGAAGTACAAAAGCTGGGACATCATCTATACTAACCTATTCTCCATACAAGAGGTCGAACTAAGTGCTAAGCAACAGCCCAAAGGCAACAAAGTTTCTACGGGCGTAAACCTAAAATGCAAGAAACCAGAAACCTCCCAACAAAAGAAGAAACAGAAACTCTTCAAGAAATTACAATTTACTTCTAAGGATGACTCAAGTGGTGATGATGAATCTTTCCATTCTGATGTATCGTCTGAAATGGACTTCATACCATCTACTGTACCGGAAGACAACGATGCTGAATGTCTCTTCTGCGACGGAAAATTTTCCGAAGAAAAACGAGGAGAGATCTGGGAGAAATGTTTGGCATGCTCTTTGTGGGCCCACCTCGAATGTGCCGGCGCAGAAAAGGAAGATTATGTTTGTGATTTCTGCAAATAAAATAAGCTAAGTTGCCTTACTAAACTGCAAAACTGTAGTGCGAATTGTATTGCACATAATGTATTGTCTAAGTCTCATTACATCTTGTTTTTTGCCAAATGTAGTTTGTTTTCTATATTTTCAACCCCCTGTTCTATATTACCCAACTATTTCATATTACCCTCCATTTGACACTTTTTTAATTTCATTTTTTTAATAAGAAAAAATTTTGCAAATTACTTTTTGATAAGATATAACTAATCACAATAAGTTACAGTCTCTATTCATTTTGGTTTTGGGTATTTTAATCATTCCGGTAGTAAATTATGCTCACAAATGTAAATGGTATTCCATAATACCCGAATCTCCTCTACATGGATTGCGAATGGCAGTGTATTTGGGCTTAATCTCGAGCGTTGTTAATTGCTTTACCCAAGATTTACTGGTAAATTGTGTGCCGTTATCCGTCAATACCGCCTTGGGCTTACCAACTTCCTGTATATATACTTGTAATTTGTTAAGTGTTATGGCGGTTGTTGCCTTTTTCATGGGGTATAATTTAACATATTTCGTAAAATTATCCACTATTACGAGAATATATTTTACTCCACTCGTTGACGTTACCAAAGGTCCATAGAAATCCATACTAACAATGTCGCCTTTTTCTGTTGGCAAAACTGGTTTGGTTTGTCCAACTCCCTTCATGTAGTGATCCTTGCATTTTTGACATGTGTCACAGGTTTTGATCAATTTCTTGATATATTTATAGAGGTGATCCCCTGTAAAATGCTCCTTGAAGACTCCATAACTCTTTCTTACACCGCAGTGTCCGTACATTTGATGGATCTCCTTTAGCAATGCCTCTCCAATTTCTTGTGTTAGCAGCACCTTCCACCTTCTGTTCTCCTTGCGATACAATTTATTGTTATTTAATTGATATATCTTATTTAATTTGTCATCTTTATTATTACGTAACATATCGATAATGGTTTTTATTTAGGGTCGTTTTGTTGGTGTTGTACAATATTTTTTAATTGATTTTTTAACTGTTTCTTGAGTTTGATGTCGATGGTGTATATTTCTGTTTCTTCGTCGCCACCTTGTATTAAACTCTCTTGTAAATCCTCCGGTTTACGACTGAGTACATCCGCTACAATGTTTTCACTCCCTTTACAGTGAACTATCTCGAAATTGTAGTCCTGAATGGCTAATATCCATCTGGTAATCCTTGAACAATTTAATTGGCATTTTTGAATAAATGTGAGTGCTTTGTTGTCAGCGGACGTTTTCGTTTCTCCCAGGGTAACATTTATATGGGCGCTTCCTTTACTCTCTCCACCGTCACACTAAAAAATACCCCGATTGGCTATTTATTTCGTTTTTTGCCGGTAATTTCAAATCTACCCACTCAGTAACAGCTAAAAGTTCGCGCTACAAAACGACGCTTTTTCTGGTTGGCTGCAACATTACGCGAGCGGCAATTTCCCTCGTGTATGTTAATTCGTAAAACTGACGCTAACTTTCTCTGACGATTTCACTTCTTTACTGCGTGATCTATTGTACTTTCAAGGTTGTAGTTGCTGCCCTCCTAACGGGACTCCGTCATTTTTTGTGACTTTTAGCAAACAAAGCATTCTACTGTATATCTTTATGACTTTAGAAAGCTGTTTCATACAATACACTTTTACAATTGCTGGCTCCATACTGTCGTCTGTATAATATTAACTTTTTATATAACCAGGAGACGTTCATTTGTCTCGTTCTTATTACAATTACATTAAAATTGCTTAATTCGTATTTAATACACATATTACATTTATTAATTATGTCTAAATAATAATACATCATATTACGTAACCTTGGTTTACGTTGTAGTAATGATGTAATCAAAAGGCTTCATATTGTTCTGGTTTCCTAATATTGAAACTAAGGTACACTGTTGGATGTTTTCTTCCTTCTTCTTCAGTTGTCTTTGCCATTCCAATGAGAATGGTGATACTGCTGGATTGTCGGACTCCGTACATTATATCTCAATAAACTGTATTTGGTTGGCAGATGTCTTGATAACCTGTGCGTATTGTCATCAGCAAAACATTTTATGCCAACTGCTATAGCTGATGTTATGCAGAATGTGTTATTGTTTTTATTAGGGGCTAATAATAAAATATGAAAGTGCATAATTTAAAAGAATCTACTTTCTTATTAAGAATTCCACAAGCTGCATATCTCTACACAAAATGAAAAAATATACAATATGAAAGAAAATATAATATATGATAGAAAATATATCCATAGTATAAAATAATTGGGAAAGTTATTCACTGGCTATAATTATGATTTTTACCTGAAGACCAGATATGAGTACATATGATGTTTCATATGCACGGGAACTGACACCGCTTCCACTGGGTTATAAATTTATCATTCTCTGACATAGATACATAATGAATAAAGACAAAAGATAGGTCTTGCACAATCATATTTTAGGCATACAGATGATGGAAAGTGTCTAATAGTTGATTTGTTAAATGCTATGTAAACTCAGACATATGTTTTAATAAATAGATACAACTTGACATTTCATAATATAACATAATCTATCACATTAAACATAACATTACGAATAACTTAATATAATATACATAAATTAAATAACATTATATTTCTACACACTAATCTTGTTTGTTGCACAGATGTGGGACTGACATACACTGTACCAGATATATATGTTGTGGATTCCATTTTACATTCTTAACAACTTTCTAACAAACATGTTCACCCAAATAATTGTTCTGTTGTGTTTGACATTTCTTTTGTATTCATACACAGGTCCTGATGATGACAATAATCATTCTCGAAACGTCGACACAAATAAGTTAAAATTTGTGTTATATTTTTTACCGAACCTCACAAACCCTTCACTGAAAAATTCTTAACAACATTCATTTTACAGATTAGTTTCTGATATTGGATTAAGTACATTATGGCTGTCAGTCTTAACTCTTAACTCTAGAACTGTCATGAGCTGACTAATTCGACATAATATGCATAAGACACTATGAGTATAAATTAAACATTTCCTCTAAATAAAAATGATTTTGTACAGGTAGTGAAGAAATGTTTCTTAATACAATTCTGACATTGTAGGAAAAATAATTTAATATTTTCAGTTGTTTGCCAATTGGCTAATTACTTTGTTCTAAACAAGGCGAGTCTTTCACCATTTTCAAGGTACATGTCACAACTGCTGAGCTGTAGAATAAGTCTTGAGAGCAGTGAAGACAATGGAAAGCTTTTTGTTAAGAAACAAAACACAGTGTTGCATATTAAGATACAACAAATAAATGGTATCTATAAAGATGTGTTATAGTAATACACAATATGTTCCTACCTGAAAGTAATAAGTGTTGCTTAATTTTCAATTATTAATGATTTTAAACATAGTTCCAAATACAAAAACAAAACTAAATTTTGATGTATTTTTAATCAGTTCAGCAAATTATGTTAATATGCCTAACTTGTAAAATTGTATACACTTTTCTGCATAAAAATTATTTTGATAATAAGATACTCCAGACTAGTTTCAGTGCTGGTATTCAGGTTTTCTTCTACTTAAAACTGAAATTTATTTAAAGTAATACGTGTCTCCTCATAATATACTGGATGTCATTTAAAGTAGATTACTACTTCTTTTTACATCTTACTTTAGATCAAACAGAAAAATGGTGATACTTTTTGTGAAGAAAAATCTTTTGTTTTTACAAATTGTTTATATGCTAAAATTAAATTTTTATTTCTTTTAAATTAGCTATTTAAAACATTTTGGAAAAATTAATGTCAAATAGTAAAAAATAAATAAATAAATAATAATAATATGTAAAGAATTTAGAAAAGAATTTGCAAAATGCCAAATGTCAATTTAGGGTAATTCTAAATAAATACTCTGACACTTTTATGTCATTTCATACTCAAGTACAAATATATAGCATAAAGTACTATGCAAAAATACCTGGCAGGTTTATGAGTCAGAACGACGTAAACCTGAATGTTCATACTGCAAAAAGACAGAGTTGCAAAGTTTCAATGTAATGATGTAGAGAAAAGTATACAAGTAGCATAGTAACACACACACACACACACACACACACACACACACACACACACACACACACACACACACACACACACACACACACACACACACACACACACACACACACACACACACACACACACACACACACACACACACACACACACACACACACACACACACACAATAGTGAATAGAGTGTGTGAATATATCCTTTTTTTTACATTAAAGTTAAAAGTAGAATTTAAAAATCCTAGTACCAACAAGCTCTGTATGTTACAGTTGTCATAAATGTATTGTTTAATGTTTCATAAACTGGTAACTTTTATAAAATATATACTGAGATAGTTTAAACTTACAGAAAAGCAGCACAACACTGATAATTACATTTTATACTTCCACAGCTGAAGCCAAAATTGTAATTGAAGCTCATTGCTCATGGCACTTTCATTGCCATGAAAGTGTAAATGTTATGGTGACTTAAATAATAACTAACAAAAGCAATATGGTAGCAAAACGTTCTTTGCAAGTAAGTTACAAATTAATTTTACCCTAGATACTTACTGTACCTTATAAATGACTGAGCAGGTAATTCTCACTGTACTGCAAATTCCACTTCTTCTTGTTAGAATGTTACTGGAAATCTTGAAATTTTGCTATATGCTTTTCCTTGTTGGTAAATACAGACTTCGTTCTTCAAGAGACATATATTCACTTCATATTTTGTTTGGTTGGCTTAGTTTTTTTTTGTAATACATCCTTTTTGTTATATTAATTAATGCCACTATTGTATAAATTTTGTCTTCTTTTACTGAGTAGTATCATAGAGAATAGTTTAACAATTTTTTTTCTATTTTGTAGAGTAAATTATGGCAGTAAATATTATAATAAATTTAGTTGTCCTCTGCTGGGCAGAGTCATAAAACGACTTTCACATAATTTCCTGACATTAACCTTTTTATGGAAGTCTAGTTCAATAATGCATGCACATACTAATGAATTTTGGATTCTTCTTTCGGACAGTGTTATAGTTGGACCACATAATTTCCTGCCACCAGTGGCTCTGTATCAGTAAATTTCAGTGTTGTGCCTTGTATGTGTTACAGTAAATTTAGTCATCCTGTACTGAGCAATACAATCAGACCAAGTAGGTTCCATACAATTACTTGCCATAGTGGAAGGCTCTCTGTGCAGCACAGTTGAGTGAGTTACTTTATTGGGAGTATAATACATTTAGTCTTCTTGAACTGACGCAAGACACATTTTTGTTTTGTATGGTGGTTTAGTCACACATGTTGTGGATATCCACTTCTTTCTTCTATGTTGTCACTTGATGCTTCTAGTGAAGAATGATTATGTACTGTTAGACGTATATCTGCTTACTGCTATAAGGAGACTTCATATTACTTGTGTTGAATGTCTACTTTTATATAATGATAGGTATCACTTCATTACTGCTATAAAGAGACTTCAGTATTTCTTGTGCTGTAAGTTTACTGCTAAATCTCCACTTCTTACTGTTATAATGACACTACATTCCCCTTGTGTTCAACAGTTTCTTGATTACTGCTAAATCTCCACTTCTCATTGTTATAATGACACTATAATATTAATCTCCTGTTTAACATTTACTTGTTTACTGCTAAATCTTCACTTCTTACTGTTATAATGACACTATATTCTTCTTGTGTTTAACATTTACTTGTTTGGTGCTAAATATCCACTTCTTACTGTTAAAATAGACACCATGGTTTGGAGCATAGTTACTTGTTTATGTGTAGACATTGATTTCTTACTGCTACAAGGTTACTGTACTTCAGATATTAATAGATTTTACAGATGATGAGCATGACTATCTATGAATTCTTCTGTAGACAATCTCACGCCTAGACAGAAAGTACAACAAGATCAACCAGTGCGTAAACACAAATTCATGAGAAGTTTTATTTTTTAAGTAACGTACGTTTAAGCAAGTAGTGTACTTGTAGGATGAAATAATAGCATATAAATATTATTATAACATAATATATTATAGGATGTGTAATATAGTGTATTATAGGATGAAATAATAGCATATAAATATGTGACGCACTTGTTAAGCACAAAACATGAAATAGTTAATAATATTTGGATACAGTATTTTGTGCTACTGTTTCTTCACCAACACCATTACATTAAACTTTGCAACTCTGATCTTATTCGGCCTTGTCTTGTACTTAACCCGAACCTTGAACCTACTCTAGTATTGGTTACCAACTACTAATACCTGAACAGAACAATTGACTTTAGTTTACTTACTAAAATCGTGCAAGGATGATGACTGTGCTACACACACACACACACACACACACATGCGCGCGCGCGCGTATTGTGTCTAATGCCAACTCATGTTTTCACAGAATTATAGAAGGGTGAGAAAAAAGTAAAGGGATGATAAAAAATTATTTATATTACTTATACAAATAAAAACTTGTTCTGTTTTTCTATATAATCACTGCTTACTTCATTCCCACCATCACATGGTTCATATCTTAACGAGCTTTTAAATTCCTTCCTAGAAGAATTTTTTTTTGGAATTGTGCAGCTAATTCTGTGACTTCTTCATTTGATCAAACATGTTAACTTTTCAGTAGCTGTTCTTTCAATGTACCAAAAAAGAAAACAACTTTGAGCCAGATAAGGGCTGTAGTGGAGACTAGGTTCAGCAGCTTAGAACCAATATCTTAAAGAGAAAGGGTTATTTTGTTGGCACTGTGAGGTCAAGTGACGTCCTGAAGCAAACTCACGCCTTATAAAAGAAAGTATATCATGCTTTTGTACTTCATTCTTGGCTTCAGTAATCACAGTAGCTCACAGTAATTTTTATTGATTATCATTTCACATTTAGGTGTGAAGTGTACATCATTCAACTCCATTAATATTATCATTGTACTTTGAATCAGAAGGCCTACCATTATATTATCCACCTCAGAGATTGTAATTTTTCAAGCGTTATCAATCCACTTGTAGATCTTCCTACTACATTCTAAATTCTACAATTAATCTTTGCAGATTTCACCTTCCCTAAGTTTAGAAAACATATCATTGCTTACATTTGTTTCTGTGTGTGTGTGTGTGTGTGTGTGTGTGTGTGTGTGTGTGATATAAATTTTTGACACACATATCAGTGTAAACACACACACACACACACATTTGTTTACTTGTTTTGCAGGTTTCAACAGAAAGTTTAAGTAATATTTATTTATATACCTAGGTATCTATTTTACCATATTTGTTATTCTAATTTTACCTGAAAAATAGGTAAACTCTTATTAATAAGTACCAGTTTTGTTTTAAAATGAAATTTAGTTTTTATTTATTGTGTTCTACTTTTATAAAATAGTGATTTTTAAAAGTGTTCTCATTACTATGACACAACACTAACAAAAGAATTACATGTTTAATCAGTTTGTGTCAGAGCTTGGAATACATTAGAATTAAATTCTGAAGTGTATTTAAATTGATTAGTTATGATTTTATAGCCACATAAAGAGGATTTTGAATTTTTTTTGGGGGGGGGGGCTTTTGTATATATCTTGGTAAGCAAGGAAGCATCTTCCATCCCTCTAGAAAAGATGTTATAGCTATGTATAAATTTACTTTTAAAATGATAAACAGAAAATAGTTTTATAATCATTTCCTAGACAAGGTTAATAATATTTTTGATTTAGTTGTAAAAAATATTTTTAATATATTTGTACACACAGTTGCTAAAAAATTAAGTTAAATAATACTGTATTTGCAATTTCACACAGAACTGTGACTACCTAATAACAACAAAATTTTTAAATTGACACCTTAGCAGTTAAAGGCTTCAATGCTGTTTTATTGTGTTGAGACAAATTGTTTATAATATTATTATAGAACGTCGTTTGGGGTTCTGGGGAGCTAACTTCCCGTTTAGTTTTGTTTAATATTTGTAAAAACGTTTGCTTAGGGTTGTATTATTATTGACTTATCCCGTTCAATTCAACCTAGCGTTGAATCCAACTTGAATAAGTCCGGTTGATGCACAAGAAATTATTTACCAAAGTATTTTTACTTCGGTTAGTTTATTCACGCGGATGTTCTTCCGTTGACTCGTTGAAGCGGTGGTATAGTTTCCATGCTGAAAACACAAATAGTTTGCACTAATAAGCACTTACTTGGTGAGTCTTGTCGAACTCGCAGGGTCGCTATCTCAATCCTCTGTATACGGACTTACCGTGTTTGTATTCTCCGCTGCTTGTTGAGTTGACCAATCAAATTCATTCACCTGTTTTCAACTAGTCTACTGAAATAAACTGACCGACTCTGTTTTCTTATGTCAACAAATATTTTATTCATCAAGTGCTCGTTCTGAATAAGCAGAAGTATTGTTTATAATTGGATTCAGAATAATAAGCATGAGACTTTTAGTTTTATAAAAATTTGCCTCAGGGTGGCAGAACTGTTTACAAATTTAATGTGTCTAAATGTTTGTTGGTTAACATTAGTTTAATACCTTCGTGAATTCTTTGAGCTGACAGAATACCAAGTCATCGAATAGAACTATCATCAATTGTTATCAAATACTTTGATATTGACTACAATTCAGTCACTTATAACTAATACACAAAAATAATAACCATGTGTCTAATCTAGACATTACAGGTTAGTAGAATTATTAAATTCAATTGATAATAAATAATTGAAGTAAAGTTAATTAATGTCAAAATAATTCTTGACAAGACAATTAAAATGAACAATGATATTATATATTTTGAAACAGTGTCATTTGGTAAAACATCTGATTCATTGTTTAGTGTTATATAAATATAATTGCATGGTTGTAAGTAACCATATATCCTAGCAATCTTGCTTATTATTCACAACAAGAAATAACATTAAAATATTATAATAGTAGGTTCCTTTCCTAAATCATAAAACATAAAAACATTGAAATATTATAGTAACTTTCGTTAATAAATCAATCATTTGACAAGCCTTAGTCATTGGCAATTGTTGGTTAAATTAATTGATATATAATAGTTGACAACTGTCATTAAGTGTGGTTAATTCACACAAAAATAATTATACATAGAAATTAATTGCAAGTTTAATAAATTCACAAAATTAGAATAATCAAATCTCTGAGGATTGTCATTATTGTTGATTAGTTACTGTTACAAATACATCTTAACCTATGTTCATTGTTAGTAAATGTTTCGATTATATCGTTTTTCATTATTTGATTAAAATGGTAATAATCACTTATACTCCCTTTTATTTTATAACTTTAATCCCGGAATTGCTCTGGATTATACACTGAGCAATCCTTCTTACGCACTGTTACACTTCACACCTCAGATACTAAAGTATTTTCGCTATCACAATTTTAGTTTATGTCACTCTGTTTACATCGGTGACGCGCACACATTAATAGATCAGCTGACTTTTCTCTAGACTGTCAGCATCTTCTCGCTTCCAAAGATGATTAAAAAGTGACCAGAACGCAAGCCTCGCTCTGCCGTTCCGTTCAGTAAACGTCCAAAATTTGGTTAAATCCGTAGATTTGATTGGTTGGCGATCTTTAATTTGGTGCACATACCCCCTCGGCGTTTTATTTCAATTGTTGAAGCCGGCGTGGGTCTTTGGTGTCAAGAGTATAGATGTTTTTCTCAATTTGACAAGAATTCTTTATAATTGTAATAACTTTGTCAATATGGCTTCGATTTCAAATCTGAGCATATCACTGGATTCGTAATACTTGGCTCTTTGTTTTGAGCTCACTCATGGTGTGCTTTGGTCCTTTATTAAGGAAGTTAATGTTTGTGATTAGCACCATTCACTATACACTATTATTTTATATTCAATTCTTTATTATCACTATATAATGGCACTCATACCCACTTGAGGGCATGTCTTCCAAGTTCACTTACACTCCTTAGTTGCTATTTACTTAAATTTATTTACAAAATACATTTCTTACGCTACTATCATCTTAGTCTAGGTTCTTACATTTTTATATACATATTTTACCTATTAGAAAGTGTTTGTTTACTTTCTATATGTTTCCAGTTGATGATAACAAAGGGTTACAACTACTGATCACCTTGGTTAGCTGTAAAATTAAGTATTTTTTGGTCATTTCTGGTTAATTAAGTGGTCTCTATTTATCATCATGAGATGCCTACTTAATGTTATTCTTATTTGGTATTTAAGTTCTTTTGTTATTATCTTTTAGTTACAATAGATGAGTAATAACATTGTCTTTGTAATGGACTTGGTGTGTTTAATACACTAGACTTTTCCATATTGTATTTGGTTAAATAATACTAGTTACACCTGGTGTCACATGACAGGTGCACTTAAATAAAATTGTAATATATTATATTCTGTCTTATTATCTTTGTACACTAACACAGTAGTGGTATTACACTCTATTTGTGGTATTGACATCAACCTTTCGTTTCTATTCGGTTTTATAATATGATTTTATACAAGTTTTATATAGTGAATTCCATTTGGTGGTTTTTTTTTCACTTTCTTTGTTTATATTCTTATTTAAAGTTTATTTTGGGTATCTTATTTTGGTACCTATAGAAAGATTGTTATTTCTACTTGTTTTTACATATAAGAAATTCTGGTTTGGATAGGTTTTTCCTACTGCTAGTTGTGAATTCAGGAAATATTACCTACATCATAGGTTATGTTATTTTGTCACTTGTGCCAACAATGTGTATGTTAGTTTGACACACATTGGTATTCCTTTAACCTTATTTTTTACATGTTTGGTTTTAATAATGATAACTAATAACCCTTTAGTTACTCTCTTGCTTTTTATACATGATTGTCAGACTATTTGACTAATGTTTGCTGATATTCTGAGACAAATTAATACTTCTTTTGTTACATTGGTGCTGTGCATATCTTGTTACTATGCTTACTTTACAGCTTCTAATCAATAAGTATAAATTGTTATTTTCATTCCTTGTATAACATTTCTTGTCTTATTCATTTATAACATTATTTATAGTATACTTTCTCAGTTAGTCAGTTTTCTGTCTATCTCTTCAATCTGCATGTTGATTAGTTATTACACATACGGGTAGATGTTGATTTATATTTGACTGGCTCTTGGAATCTATATGCCATGGTTGTTGGATGTCCTTCTCGTAGTAGGTTTCTTCACTCATTCTTCCTTCTCCTTCTTTCTTCTTTCCTCTTTCATTCTTCTTTCTTCTTTTGTTTGGTTCTTCTTTCTTCTTTCTTCTTTCTTCTTTCTTCTTTCTTCTTTCTTCTTTCTTGTTTTGTTTGGTTCTTCACTGATTCTTCTTTCTTCTTTCTTGTTTCTTGTTTTGTTTGGTTCTTCACTGACCGAAAACTATTGGGTGGTTGCTCCCTGTGGTACAATCATTGTGTGGTGCATTTTCTCTTCACTATAATGTCATTTCATTTGTATTTACCATCAGTTTATTGACTCTTATGACTGTGAGTTTATATTTGGTGATAGGTAGCTCATGTAGCGTTGAGCTTGGCATTTTAGACAAATTATTTGGCTTGTCTCTTTGACTCAATAATTGACGTGTGTAAGCATTTTGTTTCACTGAAATCTTAGGGCTCATATGTCATGTTACAATATTAAGTTTATTTTGATTACCGGTATGAAGAAAATTTCATATTAGATAAATAAAAGTTCATAAAAAAGTAAACAAATTAAAAAGTTTTAAATCTTTACATAGATTTATGTGTAATGATATGGAATATCCTACTGACAATTAAACAGACCATGCATAAAATAACATTACATGCTATTTTTGTATCTTTAATCTACACATATATTATGGTATTTCTAAACATTGGAGGCTGTAGACCAGAAGCCCCTCCCGCCCTATATTTATTGGAGTTAGTACAATGTGTATATCTCATAGAATATGCAACGTTTCCTTCATTAAGAGAATAATAATAGTGCACAATAATATTTATAAGAAAACAATAAGTAATAATAAACTTTTAATTTGATAAAAGTTATTGTTGTATATAAAAACACAATATATTACCTTGCCTTGGTTGACTGTGTCAGCAAATGATAATCTATTCAGATTGTACCCCACTGCATACTGAATCGTTGTCAGAAACCTGACTTGTATGGTGAATATTATTAGAAACATACGATGAAATGCACAACATAATACTGTACACATAATAATGAGATCCATAACTGTAATCCACACAAAACTAATACAGTAGAACTCCATTTATCCAAACTCCAGTTATCCGAATCGCCAATTATCCGAATCGTTATAATGAAATTAAAAAAATTGAAATTGCCGTACTAACAAAAACATGGCAAATGAAATACATATAAGACTGGGTTAGCTATGCATCATAGTTTACGTACTGATCAGTACAATGTTTTCTATCCTACTGCTCGCCTAAAATTATAATTATGTGTAAGTATTATTTTTAATTTTTTGTAGTAAAAGTGAACATTTTGCAAAACACGTGTGACCTGGTTTTTATCTAGATACTGTATTCATGTAATAAAAATAAACAAAAGTGGTTTTTGTGCAATTTTTGCGTTTTCTTTCACAACATAACCTTTTTCTTATGTTTGTCCCAATTATCCGAATTCATGCACATCCGAATTATGTATGGGACTCATTAGTTCGGATAAATGGAGTTCTACTGTATTATGAGACGGATTAGTCTAATAATAAAATATTATTTTTTACTTGTTTGAGTACACAAATAGAGTTTTTTTTCATAAATATATGTACACATATATGTTGTAATTGCTATATGTACAAAGACTAGATAGTGTCCATATTCACTATGCATGGTTAGCAGAAAATAATAAATTTATGGCCACTTGATGACTTGCCAGTCATTCACACAGATTCATGTATTACAGAAAATAAACATTTTTCTCTAATTCTGATTAACACTACATTAATAGTGTAACAAACCATTGTGAGCAATAACAATCACCTGCCAGTTGACTGGTAAAAGTACCCTGTCAGGGTATTCTGAAAAAGCTGAAACAATAATAGTAGTAGTAGTAGTAGTAGTAGTAGTAGTAGTAGTAGTAGTAGTAGTAGTAGTAGTAAAAATAAAAATAAAAATAAAAATAATTATATTAATAACAATAATAATGTGTATAAAATATGACTTATAATTAGTTTCGTTTGCTCCTTCTTCTTCTTCTCTTATTTCTTCTTTTAGTCCTGTAGCACCTAGTACTGACAACATTGCAGGTTACACTCTCAATCTTCCCCCTTTCAAGGTTTCAGTTGACTGCACTTTTGTTCCATCTTTGGTCGTGATCCTAGCAACGTGACCCACATACTTCCATTTTGGGTTTCATTTTCTATTTCTGAGACAGAAGGAAGAGACAGAGAGATATTCTCTGTCAACAGGGAATTAGGGAGCAATTGTCAAAACAATACCACATATGCCATCTTTATTCGAAAAAGTACTGGTATTTTCCAATTCAAAACAGATTTAAAAGGAGGGCAATGTAATGGCATAGTAGAAAATAAAAAATACAATACAACCTAATTAAATGAAAAGAAATTGTAAAGCTCTTACAGAACTTCTTTTCCTGCTTTCTAAGAAGCAGCTAAGTGAAATGCTCACAAAGAGAAGTTGCACATCAATAACTACAAAGTTGCAATTGGAGGATTTTATGGCAGAATGATGCAAGCAGTTGTTCAAAGGAGACAGAAGAGTATGTAGTCAATGTTATGTATTACAGAAACTGATGGAATCTTGATCAGAAACCTACAGTGTAATTGTTCATTTGAGCAGCACTTAATGTAAATGTCAGCATTCATTATCAGGTGAAAGCTATGTTGTTGTGTGCTTGCTGGGTGAAGACTGTATTTGAGTGGCGAGGTTTCAAATAATTGTTACTATGGATTAGCGGGTGCTATAACACTGTTCACGTTTTGGACAATATCTACAAATAGAAGAAATTATGATACTTTATTTGTGAAGAAGAATTATTGGATTCAGTGTACAAGCACTGAGCAATATTTGTGAGTATCTAACTGACTTAAGTATCACTTTTTAACTCACACTCATCTAGGTAAGTCAACCATTGGAAAACTAAACTACAAAAAACTCTATTTTCAATATTCTATTATATTAATATAATTATTGTTTGTATAGTGTTCTACTTATTAAATTTTTGTTTGAACTAAACAATAATATTTTATATGTTAATTTGACATACACATGTGGACTACAATCTTAGCAGTAATTTCTGCAGATAATAATTGACTACTTTATCAAAAAAATAATTGCATACTTTACCAGAAATTCAGTGTAATAAAATGTCTTGCACAGCAAACACAAACTTCTCACAAAGTTTATATTGGTTCCACTGCCACTGTACTGGCCACAATGCTTATTATCAAAATTACATACATGATTATCAATAAATACTACATTAACTTGTGAAAGCATGTGTCATTAGAGTTATCATCTAAAATTTCAGAGCTGTTTGGCTGAAGTTAACCATTAAAATATTTTGACATTCATGCTTTGACAGCATACACAGCTGCAATCTTCAAAGTAGGGATTATATTGAGTATGTCTACCGAAGGCCTTGTCTCACTGGTCCACATAAACAACAAACTAAGTAAAGCGTAATTCATAGTAATTAAAAATATTACATTGATAATTAAAAAGAAGATTAGAAGATTAAAAAAGAGATTAAATAATTAAATATAAAAGATTCAGCTTATACTACAATATTAATTCCAAACCATTAGTTCAGGTTAGGGAAACCACACTACCATTCATTCAGCAGTGTTGTAGCTTGGATCACTATATTATGGTAGGCCTATGAATTTTAAAGGAAAAAACGTGTCGTATCATAATTATTCTTGTGTGGGCAGCAATTTTTTAATAAAGTGTGGCACCAGCAAGGTTTATATAAAAAAAGATTATAGGATTTCAAAGCATTACAGTTCACAACTAATACCACCTTTGCAAACCATCTCATTGAAGCACACTAGACATGTTCAAACATCAGTAACAACATAGAAATCTTATTTATGTGGATATGAAAGGTTAAAATCTACACACACTTGAACAACTGGAAATATACAAGCACACGAAAACACATAGAAACAACAATCTAAACGAACAGATACAATTTAAAACACTCATACTATTTGAATACATTAGCCAAAACACACACACAAAACAATGGTCTTTAAAACAATAGCGCCATCTCCAAAAACAGAACAGACAGCACTCCTAGTAGCAACCTCTCATGAAGCTCACAATGATCAAAAGCTAGCTCAGGGAATGAGATATAAGTTTTTTAAAATTTGTATTAAAACACTAGTGTTTTGCATCAGAGTAGTGTTTATAAATTCTTATGATATCATGACATGTCATGAACAACAAAATCTAGGAATTTAACTTACATTTACTATAAAACACATAACTGCCCACAAATAACAATCAAAAATTCACCAATACGATTAAATCAGAACATAATATTTGTATTTTTTTAACAAATTTGTATGGTGAGCTCATAAGAAAGCACAGAAGCAACAATTAACCTAAAAGTCAAGACAAATGAATTGGCTGATTGGAAAGTATTCCCAGTTACCAGTATTAAGTAAAGTCATAAAGTCTTAGCACATGACATAGGGCTAAGAGGTTGCGCCAAGCCAACTAACACAAAAAAAACTAAATTGTGTGAATCACAATCATGAAAAAAAATCATGAATTGTGTGAATCAAACTAAACTGTTTATGAGGATCTAAAAATTCTCTTCATCACAGACACAACTCACTGGTAGGCTACAAACTAGAGAGACAAAAGAAAGATCACAATAGTCAGCTGATTAAGTGTCTTTTCAACCAGAACATTATGGAAAAAGAGCTGAAGAGAAACTTTTATCATAGATGGCTGGAGAACATGGTTAGATAAATATTAGAAAAGTCAGTAGGCGTTTAGGATTTTTATTTATATTGCATTTATTTATTATCCTGCGTTTTATTCTAAATGAGTAGACTTTAAATTCCAGAATGCAGAATAATAACTAATGAAAAGTAAACACAGTAAATAACATACTCCAAAATTACATGAAAGATTATTTTTATGAATCAGTTATGTGACCTGTCAATTATATGCCTAATCCCTCAAGTAAGGGTTTCATGTTACTGAATTAATTTCATTGTCCATTTAATCTTAAGAGTTTTGTTTATTGTTATAAATTTCTGTATTTTTCTGTTTTGTGTTACAGTTAAAACAATTTAAGGTAATTATAAAACTATAAAGTTATACAATTAAGTAATGGGTTTTCAGGAAAATACCTTGTGAAACAGATAGATTTAAAATGTGAATGAAATAATTAGAATTAAAATTATATTTGAATAATATAATAAATAATATTTATAGTTATACTATAAGTATTACTATATAAATATAGTTATAACTATATTTATAGTTATTTATGATAAATAATAATATTGTAGTTATACAATTAAATAATGGGTTTTCAGGAAAATACCTTGTGAAACAGATAGATGAAATAATGAATGTGAATGAAATAATTAGAATTAAAATTATATTTGAAGGCATGACACAGAAGATAAAATTAGCAAAATGCATAATGTTATATTTGATCTACCTGTGGTTATGCTATTCTTACCAGCATTACCCATAAACATCGACTACACCTTAATTGTGACATTATTCACTTTTCTAAATATGTATAAAATAAACCCAAACCCACAACAAATTTAATATGTTGAATAAATGAAATGAAATGTTTGTTGCTAAGAAATGTAATGTATATTGGTTTCTATTGTTTCTGTTTTTAATGTTACTTTCTAATAAATACTGTCTATAGTACAACTTGGAATGTGAAAATCTGTAGTGTCAGATGGTGAAGAGGAGTTTTGTTTGGGGGGGGGGGACGCAGAAACCGATCCGACTAGTCTGAGCATAGCTACTCGGGCCGACAGTCGGAAGATAAACTAACATTACTAAGGCCAGTAGCTATATGGTGGCCAGGATGGGCACCGCCTGACCTAGAATAAGTTTTCCCCGATCAAACGTGTTTTATAAAAATTCTTAAAATTCTTCACAAATTTTGTATCACAAATTTTTATTTTTAAAAGTCTTATTAAATCTGAAAATCCGGGAAAATTCCTTCAATTTGAGTTGGAAAATAAAATGAAGTTTCCACTACATGAAATTGTGTAGTCTCTAAAGGCTCGTAATAGAATTACCAACGTATCACGTAGCTTGTTGGGAATGTGTTTAAAGTGGATTTGCTGTAATTAAGAAAGACATTCTTGTGTGGATGTTGATTCTGGAATTAAGAATACGAACCGTGTTAGTTTTGTTAGAAGGTGTGCAGTTTTGTGATTAGCATGTGCATGTGTACAGTGTTGTTCAGGAAATGTCGAGCACAACAGGAAACCTCTTAGTTTCAAGTAGAATTACTAATAATTCTTCAATAACACAATTACACTCACGCACGACAAAGACGTTCCTGCCACATATTCACAAGGAGCGGTAGAACCAGACGTTTTCGCAGAAAAACACTGCAAAATTTATTACAACTAAACAGCGAACACGCTGTGATTATTGTAGAGTATTAGGCACTGTGAGCAGGCAGGCTTCCCCCACCACCAGCATCACTTGGCTGTCTATGCTGGTAAATGGGGGGGGGGAGGACCAATGACCGCCGTTAGCGCTTAACACGCGGCACAGTCAACAGAGTACATGGAAAAAACTCGAATTACAAGTTCTTTCCTCGAATAAGCACTCGAATCCTGCTTACTTTAAACGCATCCGCTATATTTACCTTATTCCATACAGAAAGTTCCCGGTTTTAACATTGTTTAAGAAAGAAATCAGTGATTTTAACTAAAAATGTTTTTTTACCAACCATTTTTAAGTTGTAAGCGCTGCTTACATAGCGTATATGGACGCTTTCCCCCTGCTCAGCCATATACGCACCCCACATTCAACATTTTCATCATTCACGACACGTCTACAGCTAAGCGGACCAAATAAGCGAAAATCCGTTGGGAACTAAGTCGCGAATGTAAGGCGGATGTTGAAGAAATTGCCCTCTAATTGATCTGGTTGGATCGTGCCATATGATCTGGAATTACGATACAACATAGGTCTGGCATTGTTCTGATGGGACAATACTTCTCTAGTCAGCAGATCTGTGTGTCTTCTTATAATAAACAACGAAAACACCGTACTGCAGATGCAACGATGTTTGTCGTTAATTGTCTGTACCTGGAATCGTTTTTTCTACTTGTTGCACTGTTGGTTCTGTAGGGTCGCATTCTCAACAGGACGACCAGGTTCATCCCAACGACTTTGAAAGTCCTTGGAAAAAATTAACGACTCATTGTTCACCTTTTACGTGGCAAACACTACTCACTTCAAGGAGGAAATATTTCCTTATGAATTTCTTTTGCAGAAGATCTTTTGCACACAAACACACACAACAGTACGCTGCTGTCCTATCGTGACACCTTTGGAAATTACTCACTACTACTTTCATTTACCCTATGTTAGTTTGTGAAAGCAGTATATTCAGGGAGACATCATTCAGTCTTATACCTTAGTTGAATCTCATTTGTCATTGTCTGACGTCCTTGTCTGGTCCTTTTGTTTCATATCAAACTGAAATATTTTACATTATTTAAAATGCGTGGGTATTAAAATGCGAGAAATATATATTTAATGTAAGAGATGGCGCGTATCATTTTTTTGTCGTAACAGCTATCATAACGTTTATGATACGTCAAAAAGTGATAGTCATTCCGTGACCTTGGCTCACGTTTAGATGCAATTCCTGATGTATTGTTGCTTGAAGTAAAAGTTGATTTATTTAATATTATCTAATTCTTGAGCAGTTTTTTTCAATGAGAACATCAAAGGATCATAAATTTACAGAACTATAAAAAGGCCTTCCAAAGGTGATGCAAAATGAAACATGTGGTAATCCGTAGAACAAAGTGTGTAATAATTAAGGCTCGAGGGAATTATGTAGAAAAGTTCTATGGAATATCGATATAAAGGACGAAAGCAACATCATTGGAAAGCGGAGACCTACAATATGTGATTGTTGCTTGCAAGTCTTGAAGATAGAAAGCAACAAACGCCGACGACATCCTTATAGAGGTGGTAAAAAAAAGAGGTCATCAAATGAAATAACAAATCTTTAAAATCGTTAATGATTTTTTCATAAAACGGAATAGGTAGATGATGTAAAGACCAGATGATGAGCACGGAGAGTGTACTAAAAACACTCCAACTTGTAGGAATTTGGATGTAAGGAAAGATAGAGTAGCCTAGTATATTGGACATGATCAGTTTGGTTTTATATAAGGTATGTGTAGAAAAAAGAATTCTGGTTTGCCCTGTGGTAACGAAAAGTAGGTCTTAATGAACAGACTTAGATTCACTAACTGTAATTGTTACATAATACCTACCATATTAAGTAGACGTAAGTCTACTATATATGTATAATATATGGGGTACATATATCTTATATTATAGCCATAAGCTGTGAATGAGGATGTTTATTTAACATTTATTTAAATCAATTTGAAATGGTTATTGTTATGTTTCATAAAGTAGATTAAAAAATTTAGTACATGACAAATTTTAAAAACGACTTGATACTTAGTGTATCTTACAATCTTCTTTAAATTATAAAATTGATATAAAATTAAAACGTCATGGTATTTGTGAAACTGACGGAAATAGAGCATACTGAAATAGAACTGATGAAAGAGGGTATGTTTTTACAGATATCAATATTTAGTAGCATAATGACAATAGTATAACTCAAATGTGTTGCCCACTGTATGACGTGATTATGTGACGAGTTAGCGTGAACTGTTGTAATGTACCGGACCTATATAGAACTCGAATGAAGCACAACTTCTGAGTTTTAAAGATGCAATTTAAGTCCGGCTGTTTAGAGTCGTGAATATGACGGACAATTTGATGACTAATTCTGAGCGATTTATTTGGTTCTCAATTAATATTAGCCACTAAAAAAGAAGAAAATGGGCTCGCAGACGGACGTTCGGTTTAGCAGTAACTTCGGCGTTTTTACAGGGCTGCTGTATTCCTAGGTGACATATGATATGTACAAAAAGCTGTCTGGTAACATTTTATGAGTAGAGAACGCAATACTTACGTTATTAGTAGTTATAAATAGTTTAACCTGACAGATTGTCTTTTTATTAGAGAGTGTACGTTATCGACGATCCAAGCACTGTAGTTGATACGAATATAGTAACGAGGGAAGCACACGCGAGTGCATATGATACGTTTATAGACTTGTACGCCAGTATATACATACTGTAAACCAATAACCAATTTTGAAAAAAAAAATATTTGAAAGGTAGGTGTCCTCTACTCATCTACACTCTACCACTTACCTTATTTACATGACTTGTGCACGATATTTAGCAATCACTCCACTTTTAAGAAACCGATATCCCTAGTTTCAGGTTTTGTTATCATCTGTAATACAAATCATCCACCTAGACAAACAACTGACATGGCGCAACAACAATTGGATGAAGAGAAAACAACTGGACACCAAGTTTCGCCAGTATTATTAGCTCCTGGGCAGAAAATCATTACTGTCATTGCGAAACAAGCTGTTGGTATACGGTCCAGTCTTCAAGCCTGTGAGGACACAAGTCTGTGTGTAGACGGCTTACAGCTTGAGGGAACTGCTTCCAAATCCAACATCGTTACAATGGAAAGTTTTCAGACCAAGGTGCTGTGTGCCATTGCCATAACCAACTGCCCTCAGTCAGTGAAACTATTGCGATGTTCAGCGAAATTTATGTAAAATGGTTTGAAGGCACACAAATCCTATAGCTATAAATCTGCTAGATAACACCTTGTAGACAAGAGGATTAAAATTAATATATCCTCTGGACCTACTTACACTTTAACACTCTAAATATATTGTATATTGTACATAATATGTTATTTTTAAATATTAATAAAGAAAACTTGTGTGTGTGTGTGTGTGTGTGTGTGTGTGTGTGTGGGTGTTTTTTGTGTGTAAAAACATTAACAATTTTAAAATGTATTAAACGTGCGCGTGCTCCCCCTCACACAAAACGTTATGTACGTTGGAGAACATTCACAGCTGCAATCGCCACATATAAAAAACGCACATGATTCATTAACTCCATACGACAATAAATATTCACATATCATGTACAGAAGAATCAGTACATTTTACTGTTATGTATAAAGAAAAATTTAAAGCTGTGCCAAAAATTTCAAGCGAGGGGTTCACGTTATCATTTGATTATGATTATCCATGTCAGTGACACAGGCCTATAACTAGGTTAAGGGCAGTATGTCAATCGTAATATGTAATATGTCGAAATCTCTGCTACATCAAGAAGCAAATAAAGTTTTCCTTAAATAATATGTATAAATTTTATGAAATACTATGATGCAATATGTAAAGTTTTTAGTACAAAATTAGCACATTCAGAACTTGGTGTATTATTGTATCGTTAATTCAAGTTCTGTACACGTGAAAAGGAAGTCTATGTCCTTGGTAAATTAAGGTTCTTATATAATTAATTATCACAACTAATGACACTATAATTTCTTATTTTAACATTGAAAAAGAAGATATTTGTAGTCATTTTGTAACCTTCTTATAATTTATATTTTCAATTTATAGTGTAGCCAATAATATAGGCCAATTGTAGCCCCAATCGACTGCATAAAATAATAAAATTAAGATAATAAAAATAATTAAGATAATTACCTTTCAAGGCATTTCTGCATTGTCTAGCTTTTCTACCGTATTTACAGTTAGGAGCCTGATCTAAAATTTGACGTTATAAGATTATACTAAATTAATTAAGGTGTTTACAAACTTATAATCTAGACGTTCAATGTTACTGTATATTATTTTGCTTTTTTACAGTATATATCTCATTACTGATAAACAGTGTAGCGTGACAGATAAGCACATAAAAATGAATGGCGAATGATCATTAAAGTAATATAATATAATAACATTAAATCCGAAGAAAGCATTATAATATAAAGAATTAATTCAGAACAACAGTGCAGTACAATCATTGATTAAAAGTATAAGTTCGTATAAAAGAAATGTTACTAGTGATGAATCATCAAAACCCAGTTTAATAACTCAAGGTGAAAAAATATAACCCAGGAAGGTAAGGAGTAGATAAGGAAGCAACCCAGAACATTACTAAACCCACAACGAAGGTAAGGAATAAATAAAAAAGAAACCCAGAACAATGCAAGATCCACCATAAAAGGTGATGCATTTAAAGAAACAAGAAGAGTAGATGAAGAAGTAACCCCAAAAAACCCGATGACATCCAGAAGAAGATGAAGAACATACAATTCTAAGAAGCTAGAAGAAAAGAAGACATCGTTGAAGAAACAAGAAGAAGACAGCATCCACAAGAAGAAGGAATGCTCTTGTAAAAAACACCCATATCCCCAAAATAAATAAAAACAATAATAATAAAAAGTATAACACAGTATTCATGAAAAAAAAACCACATGTACAATAGAAATAAGACTAAAAGTGTATAGAGTAAGAGTTGCAAGTGGACCAAGGTGAAACAATAATATAATACCCAAAGAACAAATCTTCATTGTAACCCAAAAATAGATCTCTTGATGTTAATAAGACTAAATAACCATTTAGAAATAACATCAAGGAGTGTAAAGTGAACCAGTGATAGTTTGTGTATTATAAAAAATAAACCTTATGTTTCATCATTGGCATCCACAAACTGTGTAGATAATGAAAAATACAACTTTTGAGTGACTTATGATTTGTACAGAGTGAATATAATACATATGTTAATATCAAGCTGTCAATCTGTTTGAAATGACATTTATGTAAATGATGAGTAAAAACAGAAGCAGACACAGGATAAAAACACAAAGTGACAGGGTACAATTACCCAAAAACCATATTAAAAAACAGTTAAAAACTGTTAATTCAACTTAATATAAGGAATAGGAAATAAGAATGTAGAAAATAAGGTTTTGTTTATATAGAATAAGAATTTTAAAAAATCGGTATGGAGAACCATACACGACTTCCATATTCTAAGATTTATATTTAAAATCATTTTCGAAATGAAATATTACCATAGAAACTACTTCTTTCTACTTACTGCTTCAGCCTTAACCACAGTACTGTGGTCACTAACATATACCACCTCACGTTATCGCACTCGATTTTCACTGATGATGGAAGTCGATGGCATTGCCGAAACGTCTGGTTTTATAGAAAACATTGGACTACGGCCAAATATCCCGGGAAGGAATTTTAACAAAAACTACTTCTTTGTTGCCGATAACGTTGTACACATATATATAAAAAATATGCATAAAATTAATGGCTTGTATAAGTTAATGATTGATCTCCATTAAGTAGTGCTCAAGTTTCCAAAGTTTTAATATTATGATGTCCGTAATTAAAACATCAGAGCAGGTTTAGTGTGTATGAGGGTACACCATGGACAAAAATTTTCAACATTTCCTATTGAGCGTTGCTTAGAATAAAGCTGTGAATCTACAGTGTACGTTTCACAGAACAAACACGCGGAAAACAAGGAGCGCTCCGAAGTCACTCATGGACCCTCAGCATCTTGCAGAGGGTTCATTCCCTAAAGACGAAAAGTCTGTCTATTAATCGTTCCTCTGTAAACACGTGCAGTTACACTGCCCAGCGATCCACAGGAAGCAAATCGCTATCCACGCTGGACACTTTTTCGGCTTGCATGCGTTATGTTGGTATGGGTTCGGCACTTTCCATTTAAAAACCGTGCAAATGTAAGAAAATAAACATGAATGAGGCCAGAAATAACGCGAATTGTGTGTGTGTGTGTGTGTGTGTGTCTTCCCTGCCTTTTCATTGCGGTAGTCATAATAATAAAATGGAAACGTAAACAGTACATAACTGAGAAAAAATACATAAATGAAAAAACTATAATTTTATTGCCTGGCAACAAAATTATTTTATTTTTAACAATTACCATTGTTTGAAAAAGTTTAAATGAATTTTCAAGTACTTTACTCAAGTTAAAACTTAAAAGGTTGCAGGTAAACTACCCCTTCCCCTTAACCGATCTTCACCAAAATCAAAATTCCTAGAGTCCTCTACAATTCAGGGACGTATGCAAAACATTATTTGATTGTGTTTGAATTTGCGGCTGTTATCGTTTGCCATAGAAAATAGGCTTGATAAAAAAACGTTGCAGGTAAACTACCCCTTCCCCTTAACCGATCTTCACCAAAAACAATAAGTCTTGAGTACTCTACAAATCAGGGTTGTATGCAAACAATTATTTGATTCTGTTTGAATTTGCGGCTGTTATCGTTTGCCATAGAAAATACCCTTGTTAAAAAAACGTTGTAGGTAAACTACCCCTTTCCCTTAACCGATCTTCACCAAAAACAATAGGTCTTTAGAACTCTACAATGTAGGGCTGTATGTAAATAATCTTTTGATTCTGTTTGAATTTGCGGCTGTTATCGTTTGCCATAGGGAATACCCTTGTTAAAACATAAAACGTTACTGGTAAACTACCCCTTTCCCTTAACCGATCTTCACCAAAAACAATAGGTCTTGAGAACTCTACAATTCAGGGCTGTATACAAAACATTATTTGATTCTGTTTGAATTTGCGGCTGTTATCGTGTGCCAAAAAAGAAAATTTCCCTTGATAAAAAAAACCGTTGCCGGTAAACTACCCCTTTCCATCAACCGATCTTCACCAAAAACAATAGGTCGTGATTACTCTACAAATCAGGGCTGTATGCAAAACATTATTTGATTCTGTTTGAATTTGCGGCAGTTATCGTTTGCCATAGAAAAAAAATCTACACACAGAGAGACAGACAGACAGACAGACACACACACACACAGACACTTTTCGGAAAACGACTTTTTTTCATGTTCTGAGTGTAGTACAATCAGAATCTGCAATAATCTCGAACACGATTTTTTTTGCCATCACCATACTTCCATTCCTTAAGGAATATGGAAGTAAATTGTATTAGTATTAAGCTTTGATTATATATAAAAAATATCGGTATGGAGAACCATACATGACTTCCATATTCTAAGATTTATATTTAAAATCATTTTCAGCCAAACAGCCAGGGAAGGAATTTTAACAAAAAAATACTTCTTTCTTGCCAATAACGTAGTACACATATAAAAAATATTATCCCCTCCCCCTTCAACTATAATTTTGATTTATAGAAAATTACCCCCAGCCCGTTCAACTAGCCTCTTCATTTATAGATATTTCATCTACGTTTCTACAGTGGATTATTAAGATCTTATCAGGATATTTTATCAAAATTAAGTACTTTACTCATGTTACAACAAAAAATGTTTCAGGTAAACTGCCCTTTCCCCGTAACCGATCTTCACCAAAATCAAAAGACATTGAGTTCTCTATAGCTCAGGCACATATGTAAAAAATTATTTGATTCTGTTTGAATTTACGGCAGTTATGGTTCGTCATATAAAAAATTACCCATGTTAAAACATAAAACATGAAATTTATAAAACATATCTAAAATTTATATTTAAAATCATTTTTGAAATAAAATATTTTCATAGAACCTACTAACGCTGGGGAAATCTGAGGAGCCAATCAGAGTTGGGCCTACCTGTCACTCTGCTGAATTTGGTGGAAAGCCCTGTCACTGTCGTCAAAGTATCAGCCTTGACAGGGTCCTCTTTTTCTGCAAAATGGGAGAGGAGGCTTGAGATGGAGTGAGTGACATGGTCCCCACCGCAATGAAGAACCCATTGTTTTATAAAAATATATTTAAATTTTGAAAACTGAAAATTCTTTTCTTGTTGTAAATATTTATATTTTATAATCAAAATGACTTAATCAAAAAACAAACATTATTTTTTTATAATAAGTACTTACATATGTTTCTTAATATGCTTACTTTTTCTTCAATGTTGATGATCATTTCCAAACATTCTGACAAAATTGTATCTACAGAACAGTTAACATTCCCCAGGTTTCCATTTCTGCTAATTTCTCATTACACCTTCCACTGACGTATTATTAACCATTTCATAAACTATCGTATAATCTTTTCAGATTTTGTGGTACAAAATCTGAAATTTTCAGATTGCCTGGCAACAAAATTATTTTATTTTCAACAATTACCATTGTTTGAAAAAGTTTAAATGAATTTTCAAGTACTTTACTCTTGTTAAAACGTAAAAGTTTGCTGGTAAACTACCCCTTCCCCTTAACTGATCTTCACCAAAATCTAAAGGCCTTGAGTCCTCTACAATTCACTGATGTATGCAAAAAATTATTTGATTCTGTTTGAATTTGCGGCAGTTATCATTTGCCATAGAAAATACGCTTGATAAAAAACGTTGCAGGTAAACTACCCCTTCCCCTCAACCGATCTTCACCAAAAACAATAGGTCTTGAGTACTCTACAAATCAGGGCTGTATGGAGAAAATTATTTGATTCTGTTTGAATTTGCGGCTGTTATCGTTTGCCATAGAAAATACCCTTGTTAAAAAAACGTTGTAGGTAAACTACCCCTTTCCCTCAACCGATCTTCACCAAAAACAATAGATCTTGGGTACTCTACAAATCAGGACTGTATGCAAAACATTGTTTGATTCTGTTTACATTTGCAGCTTTTATCGTTTGCCATAGGAAATACCCTTGTTAAAACATAAAACGTTGCAGGTAAACTACCCCTTTCCCTTAACCGATCTGTACCAAAATCGACAGATCTTGAGAACTCTACAATTTAGGGCTGTATGCGAAACATTATTTGATTCTGTTTGAATTGGCGGCTGTTATCGTTTGCCAAACAAACAAAGTTACCCTTGATTAAAAAAAACCGTTGCAGGTAAACTACCCCTTCCCCTCAACCGATCTTCACCAAAATCGAAAGTCATTGAGACCTCTGAAATTCAGGGACGTATGCAAACAATTATTTGATTCTGTTTGAATTTGCGGCTATCGTTTGCCATAGAAAATACGCTTGATAAAAAAACGTTGCAGGTAAACTACCCCTTCCCCTTAACCGATCTTCACCAAAAACAACAGGTCCTGAGTACTCTAAAAATCAGGGCTGTATGCAAAACATTATTTGATTCTGTTTGAATTTGCGGCTGTTATCGTTTGCCATAGAAAATACCCTTGTTAAAAAAACGTTGCAGGTAAACTACCCCTTTCCCTCAACCAATCTTCACCAAAAACAACAGGTCTTGAGAACTCTACAATTTAGGGCTGTATGCAAATCATCTTTTGATTCTGTTTGAATTTGCGGCTGTTATCGTTTGCCATAAGAAATACCCTTGTTAAAACATAAAACGTTACTGGTAAACTACCCTTTTCCCTTACCCGATCTTCACCAAAAACAATAGGTCTTGAGAACTCTGTAATTTAGGGCTGTATGCAAATAATCTTTTGATTCTGTTTGAATTTGCGGCTGTTATCGTTTGCCATAGGAAATACCCTTGTTAAAACATAAAACGTTACAGGTAAACTACCCCTTTCCCTTAACCGATCTTCACCAAAATCAACAGATCTTGAGAACTCTACAATTCAGGGCTGTATGCGAAACATTATTTGATTCTGTTTGAATTTGCGGCTGTTATCGTTTGCCAAACAAACAAAATTACCCTTGCTAAAAAAAAACCGTTGCAGGTAAACTACCCCTTTCCCTCAACCGATCTTCACCAAATACAATACGTCGCGAGTACTCCGCAAATCCGGGCTGCATGCAAGAAATTGTTTGATTCTGTTTGAATTTGCGGCAGTTATCGTTTGCCATAGAAAAAAAATCTACAGACAGACAGACAGACAGACAGACAGACAGACAGACAGACAGACAGACAGACAGACAGCAGACAGACAGACAGACAGACAGACACACAGACACTTTTCGGAAAACGACTTTTTTTCATGTTTTGAGTGTAGTAGAATCAGAATCTGCAATAATCTCGAACACGATTTTTTTTGCCATCACCATACTTCCATTCCTTAAGGAATATGGAAGTAAAAAAATGTCTAATTAGTTGAAGACAACCATTATTTAGAATTATTTCTTATCTGTTAATAGTATTGAAACAGATAATAATTGTTATTTTGTTTAATAGAAAAAATGTTTAATTTATATTACAATGTTAAAAAGTCAGAGAGAGTATAACTCAATATATTTTGTTTATATAAAAATTTGTATGGAAAAATTGTTAGGAATCTAGGCAAAATGATGAAAACTAAACATCATCAAAACTGAGAAACTAAGTACTTAAATACATTTAAACTGAAGGGATTTAGATAAGGTAAACCAGAAACAAAGCCATATAATTAGAAATATAACTTAGAAAGATTTTGTAAAATTATAGCCAGGATTATTAATAAAAATGGAAATGACAGAACTCAAAAATTTGGAGAGGGGAGTCATATATTCCAACATAATATTTTAAAACTTAACCAATTCATATAATTGCAAGAAATTAAGGGAATTTAAACCTTTTATTACAATATGAGATTTAATAATCATAAATATAACTTGATAATGGCAGAATTTGAATAATGACAGGAAGCTGGATTTTGAAATTTACAATATACAAAATGAAGGTAAAATTACCAATTTTAGATAAAAAACTTAATAAAACGGCATTATTCGATATCAAAATACGCCGAATGAACTGAAGGATAAAATTAAGTAACAACTAGCTAATAAATTTGAATAATAACCAAAGTATAAACAGTTATATAATGAAACTTTATTACATGCACAGGATGCAAAATAAAATTCGAACAATGTAAGGAATAATATTGCTTTGGCTAAGGTTTTAGTCGGAGGTGAAGGAAGTGAGGGAGTTAATTATTGAACGTTGTACGGGACACTTGACGAGCATTTAAAAACGTATTAACTTAGTTTCGAATACCGTAATGGCGATTAATAGTACGATCCGAGAGTGAAAATCGCGAGTGGCGGCAACAAACATTTTACAACTTCAACACAGTGACATAAACACCTACAAACGCCTAACTAACATTGTATAGCACAAAACTACATTGAAATAAGATTTTAAACTCAGTAAAACAGTATATAACTTAACCATCAAAAGTGCCTGATCGACAAAAGTGAAACTGACTTATAAATACACCACTTTTCCAAATACAACACCGAAACCTAACCAGAGACACTACACCAACATCAGAAGGAAGATTTGCAGACACCAGGCCGTAAATTCGACAGGAAAACATCTTTATTGGGACGCCAAAACTACGAAGGGACGATTTACAACTTCGACGGCGGCCATTACTGCTTCATCACCGCTCAACTGAACACTGCCATCTAGTGTTCGCAACCTACTTATTTATTTTACTTTTTCAATTGAATATATGTACTTTTAGTATTAAGAATTATCTTGTAACGTTATACTTTTTAATTTTTGCCCGATTTCTCTGACTTTTCCCATAAATAGCTGTTCAAAGAACCTTTTGTATTTTATATAAAAATTTGTAATAACATCGATACCCTGAGAATCGATTTTAAAAATCGACAAGAGTCCAAATAAACAATTGTCAATAAAATAATTTATATCTTTCATATTAAAACAGTTCTTTCATTCATAAATATAGCAATTTAAATATACTTGAATTTAAACAACATATAATACAAGAATTTCACCACCAGAAGGAAGATAACCTCCAAAACGAACGTAAACAAAGATCGATTGTAATTGGAGACAATCCTATAAGTGGTTGGAGTTTCTTCATAAATACACAAAAGCTTATAAAATTTTCTAAATAAGAGAAAAACATTTCGGAACTTCACGAAACTCAATTAATTAATTGTTTCTAATTAATTGATTAATAAAAAAAAAATTTTTTTTTTTTAATTTTTTAACAAACAATTTTATTTTCTTACACGAACACATATTTATATATTTTGTAACACTACACCAATACTTAAACACCATAACCACGTTTAGTTACAATTTGGCTAGCCCAACAGTGGGGCTTAAACTAAAAGGAAGAAGACCAGACCAGATTTAGAATTTGTAACCACACACAGGTTAAGTTACAAATTGGCGCCCAACGTGGGGCTTAAACTAAAAGGAAGAAGACCAGACCAGATTTAGAATTTGTAACCACACACAGGTTAAGTTACAACAGATATACCTATTTGGGTTTCTACTTTAAACATCTTTTTTCATAACTATGGGAAAATTTCACCTTACCAGAAAATTCAGTTAACCAGGTTAATTAATAAAAGTTACTCTTTCTTACATCTAATAGAGAGCACAGTGCCCTTATATGGATTTAAATATAGGAGGTTTTAAATATGGCTAGGGTAAGAAGTGCGATAAGTTTCATATTACACTGGCTAACCTATTTCAATATTTGTTTAAGATAATTTTTGAAATAGTTGGTAATAAGTAAGCAGCTTCATACGTATGGATTGCCAGCATTCTGATATGTGCAGTAAAAGTAAGTGAAAAGCAAGTGTTGGAATAAATTACTAAATGTTACAAAAAAATGTATTGTTAAAATTTGTTTATTTATTTAACTTATAGCACAGTAAGAACACACAGTAAGAACATTTTGCCATATAGACTTAGTATCTGAATTTTTATAATATTACATACGTACTCATAATGCGTTGTAAACATGTGAAAATTTATGTGAAAATATCATCTACTATCATAATAAAATAAAATAATTCAGTACCGCTCTCCGGACATCGAGGGATTTGTTCTCCACTAATTCTTTGAGTTCGCTGTATTCTTGTCGTATAATGCTGGCTTTAATGTTCCATTTTTGTACGTAATTTCCCGCTGACCGTTCAACGGACTTCATTCAATTTTCTCTTCCCGTAAATACGATTCCACTCAGGAAACTAAGTGTAAAAGTTGGTACTTATTTATTAAATAAGGCAAAATATAGGGTTGACTCAACTCAAATTTTGAAGTTATTAAAATTATTGTCTTACAGCCTGTTTGGCCGTGGTTCAACGCTGTTGATTGCAGCAGACGTTTCATCCGTGCCTACGACGGCCATCTTCAGTGCTAATATCAGGCCAAACACTGACGCAGATGTCACGGTCAGTGACCACAGTACTGTGGTAAAGGCTCCACTGACCATGAACAGCGTTGGACCACGTCCAAGCATCCCGGAAGACAATAATTATAATAACATTGACTCCGGCCGTGTAAGCCTAGACAAACCTTCAAATTTTGAAAGTTAAATGTTAGGTGTAGGTCTATGTATTGTACTTAAACACTTAGTCACAATTTAATTTTGCTTAATTAATTTTTGTGCTTATATTTCTTGTTTACTGATCGAATAAAATTACCGACAAGGATTATTAGTCATAAAGATCGTAGTTTAATAAATATCACGATAAATGTTCCAATATACAAACAAGATTTAGTAACACTAAGGTACACGTATTCTCTATGAAATTTGCAGTTTCGTTACAACTAGTAATCTTATATCATTGTTTGACATCAGGATTCTGCTTATTCCTTGCTGTAATTACTCACCTACGCAGACACCAGTCATTGTCAACTCTTAATATAATTAGTTGAAGTTCACAATTCACTTTCCGTTAATACTAGACATTTGGTGACGTTCTGTCATCGTCGAAATTGAAATCTTATTCAACTTGATTATCTTCACAGCCTTCAGAATGCAGATGACAACACAATCAAAAGACATCAGGAATATAAGTCTACCTTATCTTTAATATTCGTCTATTCAAATGAAACAAAGGCAGTTAAATGTCATGGCTACTTGGGCGTAAGTCTAAAATATTAATAAATCTAATGAATGTAATTTCACAGAACTCCATGGAATAATTAATTAATGGCGTGGAAACGTCTATAGCGATAGATGACATGAGCATCTGCCATAATAGCGTAATCCAAGAAATCACAGAGAAACCATATGAAAATTAATAAAGGCGTTAAAACTAGGATATGTTTATCCTATAAAACTAGGATATGTTTATCCTATAAAACTAGGATATGTTTATCCTATAGGATAAAACTAGAAAAACTAGGATATATTATTAATTTATTATAGAGAAAACTTTGTTCTCGTAAAAAGAGAACTTTGTTCGATTACAAAGAATGGAAGCAACGTTTGGCTGTTCTTCTCTGTGTAAACTACACATAGAGTATAATTAGTAGAATTATATTCTATGTATAGAGTTACATTTCTATTCTGTGTAAACTACAAAGAAACTCAAAGGCTTCAGTCTTTTGTTAAAGGATAAAGTCTAAAGCCTTAAAGTTCCACTGAGACTTTTCAACATTGGTTTCCAAAGGTATTTTAATTACTTTTTTATTATATAAATATGGAATAAAAAAACATTAGACTTGACAAAGGTAACTTAGAAGCTCAGAAATAGCTGCTAGGTCTGCGAAATGTTCTACTTCTCAGCAGTCTGCACCGCTGTTTTACAACCTTTAGACACGTGAGTTAAAAAGTGTCTGAAATACTGATGCACAAGCAATTCAGTGGACAGAATTATCACAAATTTTGAAAATATTTTGGTTGGTTGCAATGAAGCACATATCAAAGGTAAGAGCTATACGCTGACAACGAGAGAAACCAGAGGCCGTGAGGAACTGTTGGAGAAAAGCAGGTTTTTATCTGGAAACAAGTTGGCTTCAATGACACTGATGAGGAGAACGCGGGAATGTATATAATGCTATTTCAAAACTACGATGGACGGCTTAATATTAATATGTGATGCTAAATAATTTTGAGAAACTGAATAAGGGAAAACTAATTTACTCTGAAAATGATTTAAATTAAAATAATTCATAGAGTACACCATTTTTCTTCAGTTTTTGCATTTATGATAAGCATTTAAAGTTTATACTATATTTATTCTACACAATACCATTTAAAAATTTTGGAAGTTAAAAATATATATTAAATTTTAAGTTTTACATATCAGATGACGATGGTTTGTAAGTGGACTATATGTTTACCAAATGAAATAATATTAAAAAAGTGAACGTGCGTTTACGGAATTTAATATCAATCGAGGTATATATCTCAGCAGATTAACAAGTGCTTGGTGTATTGACTCACTTTGGATTTGTAAACTAAAATGTGTGTTCCTCAAAGATATAATATACATTTAGTTAGTGCATACTATTTGTAATATATTATCATGTGTTACAATAATTTTACGCTGTTGTTAATAATGATAGTGAGAATTACTATCACATTATAATCGTAAGTATAAAATTAATATATTAATGTATTTTAATTGGGCGAATTTACCTTAAAAGTTATAAAAATAAATTCATTAATTTATAAAACGTATTTTGTCCCATAAATTTAACAATTGCTAAAAATTGTGTCAGTTTGGATAAAAATTCATGGAGTAATATTTTATTGATTGTTTAGTAGGAACTATTATGTTTTGTACTTCAACAAGTAATTCTACAAAAACTATTCAAATAAAAGTTTAGAGCAGTTTTAATTCTTTAATTAATAAAGAACTTTATTTCAATTAATAAAAACGATTGAAAGATTGATTAATATCTTACTACCAGCGAAAGGATTCATTGTTAACAAAGTTCGTTAACAAATTTAAAAATCCTGTAAAGCTCATAAAAGAAAGCACATTTAAAAAATTGAAACGATTAAGTACCAAATATGTGAAAACAGTAAAGTTAACCTTTCACTTTGTAGTTCAAATTTTTTTCATTTACGGCGAGAAACCTACCAAAAAATTAATTAACTTGCTAGCTAATGACTGTTATTTATGACCAGTCCTTAGCATGTGTTTACTTCAAAAGTAGCTGGCTTTTTTTTAATGTATTGGAAGGTCGGATAAACACTTAAAATTAGGTGCAACATGTACGAGACGTTTCAAACGATCAGAAGGTTATTGCATGTCTCTAAGCAACACGCGCCGAGAGAACACTGTTTAATTAAATTTCTAAATTGAAGGATGCATTAAAAAATTCCGTTGAGTACAAGAACGTCTTCGCAACAAACTCTAGAATTTAGACACTTGTTTTATGCACGTTATTCTTTTACCTTTTCAATTTATATAGCTTATTCCTTATATTACTTTCCTGATATATATATATATTTTTGTTCAGACGGCACCTGTTTCAAAAACGTTAACGAGACAGCAATGTGGTCACGTTAAAGACATCAGATAATCAAATTTGTTGAAATTTTGGATCAAGTTGACGTGCGAACAGTTACACGAACGTTACCATGCGTTGATCTCTCCGTGTAGGAAAGATAAGCGCTTTTCTGTATATTGAAAAGTCGACACGGTGTGCCACACGTTAACACGGTGTATGGTAAAAACGGATTAGGTGCGACGAATAAAAGTAAGATTCAATTTGAAATATCTGCCAGAATCAACAAAAGAAACCAAACTTTAACAACGACTCTTACATTTATATTAACTATACTTAGTATTTTAAATTTATTATACTTCTTCTTCTTATAAAAAATCATGATGTTACTGTAATAACTTAAATTCACTATATTAACTAATTTACAACCACTAATAACTTACAACTTTGTCCCATGAACACAGTTCGTACACAAATTGTGAATTACTCATACAAACTTTGAATCCGCGAAGACGGTATAGCGCGATTACATCCTGTCGTTCGCAGTTACGTTAATAGAAAGAACCTATCTTTTTCATCTCATAGGTTCTACGGTCAGATCTTCGGTTCTAATTATTTGACCTTCTTTGACAACAGTAGTCAATCTTTTCGGTTTCTGCCGTATGTTTTGTGGAACTGGTAGCTCGTAATTCACCGAGTTTTATTTAACAAAACGCGGCTACAAATGTAGTGACAATTCTAGAGATTTGTTTCCTTTCTTTTAGCTTCTATCGCTGTTGTTATGCTTTCTCCGTTCCCACTAGGATTCGTACTGTGTAATCGACAGAGCACTTGAAGACAACATTAAAATCATATTACGTCGTCACTTAAAACTACTCTAACAACAAACAACATTATTTCTATACCATTATTAGTAGGAAAGTTTATTTATAAAAATGTCTATTATATACACCGTTACCCTGAGAACACCCTGAGGATTTCACACACACACACACACACACACACACACACACACACACACACACACACACACACACACACACACACACACACACACACACACACACACACACACACACACACACACACACACACACACACACACACACACACACACACACACACACACACACACACACACACACACACACACACACACACACACACACACACACACACACACACACACACACACACACACACACACGCACGCACGCACGCATTGCAATGTTACAAGTAATATCATATATGAATGTTGTTGAAAATAAGTAATACAATTCTGTGTTAATCAATTCCTTAGGCTTTCACGCCGGGCGTCGTAATTGTTAAAACTACTGTCAGGGCTGTGAGGTCGTGGTCTTCCATTTTCAACAACATACGTTTCAACCTTGGCTCTAGAGGCTATCTTCAATGTCACAAAGGACTTAAAAACATACTGACACAGGACTTAAGCCTTTGTCACAGTACTGTGGTGTTACTGACGGACATCTTCTCATTACGTTTTTAAGTCCTCTATGACAGTGAAGATGGGCTCTAGAGGCGAGGTTGAAACGTTTATTATTGAAAATGGAAGACCACGACCTCACAGTGAGGGCAGTAGTTTTAACAATTACAATTCTGTATTTATACCCAGCGCAATTATATTGTATTTAAACCACCACATAGGTCGTAGGGTTTATGTGTTCGTTGCCTTAAGTATAATTGTTGCACAAGAAACTATTTATAGAGTAGTAAGACGTTGATTGCATGAAACAACTAATTAAAGTATTGAAAAAATAAATCATCGCTTTAGTAATTATTACTTAAAAAAATTATCAAATATTAAATAACAGTTAAATTATATTCTTGTTTTAAAATATAAATTATTAATATTATTTATTATAAATTAGAAGAACAAGAATTATATAATTACGAATATATTATATAAACACGTACAATTTGCATTAAAAAATTGTACTCGTAGTTATATTTCATTGCTTTATGAACTAAAATCCTACAGGGCGACAAGATACTCACACGGCAAAAGCGTTGCCTCACTGGACAGTGCTGTATCTGCTGTCTGTTTGGCATAGTAAATACGTCACCGAATCCCACAATGCACGCTAGTGCAACGTCTTATACGAGATACAAATTGTCTCGTTGAAATTATCAGTTGCATGTGACGTTAGTGGCAGACGCTAAATCTACATTTTAGTATATTGTTTCTCATCTTGACATTATTGTATCATCAAATTAAAACGTTCCTCTATGACAAACGAAGAATAAAGTATTCATTAATATTACATTAACTTTAAATAGGTCTTCGTCATAAGTAAACTCAAAGAATGGGCATAATACCACTTTAGTGGTAAACATTACAAAAACCTTGAATGCACGTGAACAGTTCTCTGTAGACTTTACTTCTTTACTTTGACAATACTTTTTCGTTTAGTATTTCAGATTCACTATTTTTGACAGATTTTAAGCACACTAAAATTACGTACTAACAATAAATACCAATGTTTACGTACTACAATAGGGTTCAACCAATGAATTATGCCCAATGCTAAGACATGTAGAAGTATATGACAATATCATTACTGCTTTTTATATATTTCTTACCTTTCACGTACAAAAATGTTTATATAACAAAATTTTTTGTATTTTTATAAGCCGTATGAAAACACACACCTTAATTATTATTCATCTTAAATTCTGGAAAATTAAACTAGTTACTTTATTGCACTGAATGCTTGGTAAACAGGCCTAATATAATTGTAGCACAAAAAAACTTATTTCGTACAAACGTATTTAGCTTTATTGCTACCGTCTAGGCAGAATCCTGTCTTATTGTTCGTTGTAAATTAAATTTTTCTTGTTCAGAGAATATTATAATTTAGATATTAAATTTTCTAACATACTGGTACCATCTGATGATACAGATTATGTAGTTGTTTTTAACTTCACTAAGAGTTTTTTTAGTAATTCTTCTGGGGTTCAGATGGGATAAAACTGATTGCTGTAGACTTGTCTGCAACAGCACCAATACCTTAATTTAAATACTATATGCTCCTCTGTAAGCATCATGTAACGAAAACAATAAAAATAGGCATATAATAAGATTTATTATTAAAACTAATTCAAGCCGTATTAATTGACCGTATTAATTGTAGAACTAAACCAATAGGTCATCTCTTACAAATCATGATTACATGTACTCTTCTTTTGGTATGAGAGTCAAGGCAACTACCGCAAAGTGTGACAGGTAGTCAAGAGAAAAATATTTCTCCCTAGAATCCAGAATTGTAGCCTGTAATACGCGTGAAACTGTCATCACAATTTAGACTCCTGTTATTTCGTTTAAACAACCACAAAATGTTAAGGACTCTTTTAATTAAAGTGAAGTAATTTACGAGGTAATTACGAAGTAATTAAAAGTACGTTGCAGGAAATTTCATTTGAATTGTCAGTTGATAGTTGAAAATTGAAAAAACCATCTCTAGTTGCTTATTTTGAAGTAAAACGTATTACTGTGTAAGAAAATTAACTTAGATTTAAAATAATATTTTATTATTCTAAACCAGTCTATTCTCATATTAGAAAGTCTAGTTTACTTAAACACAATTTGTTACAAACACTTGAGATTATTAAACTAAATTGGTTGTTTCAAAATTCAGCTATCGATGTTAAAGATGAATCAACAATAATTAATTGTCAATTATTGTTGAAGTATATTGATACTGGAAGTATATTGAAGTATTAGACCAATTCATCTTACTAATAAAAACAATTTTATAATTGGTATACTACTATTCGTATAATACCCTTTTGTTAGGCTTGCTGACTGTTACATACAACACTAGTACAATTTGTTGCCATAATTCCGTGATGCATCACGAAAGGCAGCCACCACAAAACATTAATAATACGCATTTTATTAATACTATTTTATAAAATATTAAAATATGTTTTTCGGTAATATGATTACTGTTAATTTGCATACCACAAAATATGCTGCGGATAAAGGGAATTTTAAGTAATTTATATTTTCTTATTATAACAATTGGAGTTGGAAATCTCTCACCGGCTAGTGAAATTTCAGGTTTTTCTAATGTGGCGTTCTTGTTTGTACGAACACTATTCATGTAATAAATTACCACAACCGTGACGACTATATTAAAGTTTGTTTGTTGAACGTGGTCACCAGGTACCATTTAATTTGGCCAGTAGATAACGAAGGCAAGTTCCGCAAAGTTTGCAATATGATCAGTAACTACGTATTCCAGAAAATTTTATATTAAAGTTTAAAATGAAAATGTAGTCCATTGAAAATGTAACACGTATAACACTGTTAGTTAGGCTCAGACTGTGGAAGTCTTTAAATCGACTCTTTAACACTAATAATTTAATTGTGACATACTTAAAATATTTTTTGTATTATAGCAATATTGAATTATGACTTTTATAAGCATACCGAAAAAACAATACTATGAAAACTCCTTAAAATGTTTTGAAATGAACACGAGAAGAGAAAATATTAGAAAATAAAAATAAAAGCCTAGATAGCAATTAGTTTGTACGGGAGTTGAAAGTTACACTTTCTATTATTTATTTTCGTGATTTTTTTCTTTTCCAAAGTGCTTTATTGCCTGGAGCGTGTCCTAGATGCCGACAGTTATTGAAGACGTAAATCAAGTGTTTGTAGACTTATACCGTTTTCTGCTTGAAACTTTATCTGACTATAACTTATTTAGTACGTTGTTCAACAATTCATAAAAAACTTTCGTTATTTTCATAATTATTAACTTCATATTTTAGTACTCCTTTAGGAAACAATGTAAGGATAAAAATTATTACAAATGTAAAAATGCATTTACAAGAATAAATAAAGATAATGACGCATGAAAACATTTCATGGATAACACTATATTAAAATTGATAACATTATATTAACATGGATAACATTATTAATAAAAATGAATACTTTAATGTAGCTCGTTTTACAAAAATGAAAATAAATTAGCACAGTTTACTTGAATTTTTAAAGCCCCAAATATATTTTAGAAAGTTCTTGGTTATTGTCTTAAATTCACGGACTTCATCCTTCCCAGCCTACCTAGGTCGCTCTTGAAATTCACATATATCTGGTCAGAACTCATGGGTTTAGTATCTCATACGTACCCGTTTTGTGACTAGGACACAAAGTTCCAGTAAAAAATTTATCATATCGCTATTCAGTTTAGTTCAGTACCTAAATTGTATGTTTTAAAATACTGTAATTGTCAATTTAATCGAACCTTCTTGGTTTCTTTTTGTCTTATGAATATTTTTTCAAAACAGTAGGCCTAATGGTGAAATATTAATTTCAATAACAACCTACCAGACGCGTACATAATCAACCTTGATTACAAGAGGGAGAAGCGAGAAGACACACTAATAAACAGATCCTAACAATCAGAGTCTTTGACACCACGCTACTGCTACTACAACTACTGCTACTACATACCAGACATGCATACGCGCGAGAGTAAACAAACATTACACGGATACACATAACAAAAAAAGTAATGCCGCGATTTTTATTTGATTATTTTTTTGACAAAATTAACAAAAAACACAAAGACTCTGGGCCTTATGCAGAAAGCGGATGCCACAGTTAAACTTTTACGTCTAATAATTACTACACAGCAACTGTAGAGTGAAGAGAAACGCGAAAGTAGAAGGCTTGAACTGTGTGTAGTGATATTAAGTGCCGGCTACGAAATTATTCGTTACCTCTTTTGTGTCATAAACAACAGACAGAAATAAAACGACAGAAATATTCTGACCACTATCATCAGCTTAATACCGGAAACTAAGTCTTCTACTTGTTTATTTTTCAAAATAAGTAAAAATTAAAAGTACTCTGTCTCCTCTTTTTTTTCTTTCTATTTTCTAATACCTTGTCCCATTTTCTGTTTACCTTTCTCGAGACACTCACGGACACTTGTAAAATATGACATGTAAAATTTCTGTGTTGAATATTTAGTAAACCGGCAAAGATGAATTAATGATTATTAATACCTACATAAAAAAAATCACTGCATAGTAATTAAAATTAATTCCAGGGCTGTTTGGCCGTGGTCCAAAGGTTCTGACAAAACGAGTGAAATCGACATCTTCAGTGAAAAGTGACTCTTTGTCACAGAAGATGGCAGTCAGTGGTAGGCCTACTGCCGAAACGTCTGGTTTTGTCAGACACTTTGGACCACAGCCAAACAGTCCGTGAGTTAATTTTAATCAAAATGACACCGGCCGTGTAAGCCTTTGTACAACTTTACTGCATAGTAATTTTTGATCATCCTGGCAACTTAATTTTTTTAGTTGAAAAGTGCTTAAAACTTACTAACACTGATTCTGCAATATTTATTATTTACTAACTTATTTTTTGAACTTAATTTAATTTTTTTTATCTGTAATATTTAATTACAGATAATACGATATTCGTCTATTACATATTACATAGGCCTACAGCAATATGATGCCGTATTGAATGTAATATATTGTGTCTAGATTAAATAATTTTATATCGTTCTTTTAAGTAACCGCACGGTTTATGTCCTATACTAGTCTCGAGACTAACATCGTCAAAGTCGCTAATCTTGTTAGGCCTACTTGTACGTATTCTTGGAATTTAGTGCGTTCCCAGATCCCCGCATACGCACTGGAACACAAAAAATGAAGTCTCTGAAGAACGTCGTTTGATCATGCGAATAATATAAATCGAAAAATAATTCCTACTCAAATCCACGGGGAAAAGGATACAGTAGCTTTCCTCTACAATGCTTACAAAAACGTTTATATCTCTTAAGCCACACAGCAAAGCCGTATTTAATTGAAAACCAAAATGAATAAATAATTTTTCCACGTAATTTTCAGTAGCCGTTTCATTCAGACTTCTGCTTTAAAAAATTTTGATTACGATACGTTACAATTGGTATAAGCAAAATGTACAGGAAAAATAGACTTAAGATCATTATTCAATATCTACGTGTATTTGCAATTTGTAAATTCCACCTTCTTACTATTGGATGCGCATTCTAGTAATAATTTTTTCAATGCTATTATTGTAATCCATACTACCTACACATAGTGTTTTTGAAGCGTTTTTCCGGTATGGACCTTGTCAAAAATGTCTTGTAAGATAACGTTTCGCTCATATTAGAATGACCATCCCTAGGTTTAAGTGACCTCATATGGGCCTCGTCACTTAGATCCAAGCATTGTAATATGGATAAAACGTTGTCTTACAAGACATTTTTGACGCGGTCATAACGAAAGAAGGCTTCAAAAACAGAATGGACACCGGTCGCGGAAGCCTATGTAAGAATATATCTCTAGGGTACATAGTGTAATTTATCATTCTTTTTAAATTAATGCATGAAATAATTTTTGAACAAAATGATTAAAATTAATTGTTGATGAAACTTTTTTAAAACACCAAGCCTTAAGCAAACAAGTGAAATGACTAAATGTGATCAAATTTAACTGTTATTTAACTGTGATCAATCATCATAAACTGTTTAACATGATCATTGAAAATTAGATATAGATAATCATGTCATAAATGCAAAACGTGAAACAGATTTTTGGCCTATCTTTGTAAAGGTGGTTACTTAAAGTAAAACACTATAGAATTAGTGGTTTGATTTATTTCGTGACAATAAACATTCATATTTCGTTAATTGATATCTAGGGTTTACATTCGTGATCATAATTTATTCATATATAAAAAAATAATGTATAATTTAAAGTAACTTTAAAAATATGCTAGTATTTTTTAAATTTAATGTTATATGTTATACTGTATAGTTGTGTATATTCGGGTATATTATTTTTAACGTTACAGGTACGTTTATGGTTACAATTTTTAAACAGGCAGAGTTCTTTTTGTTGAATTATTAGATTAATAAAATGATTTAGATGTGCAGTGAACATCGAATACATTGATTGCTATGAACGAACCAGAAAACAGAATAACATCGCTATCTGTAGGCCTATATATTTTAATTTGTGACACACGTCATGAGTGTAAATAGATCTTGTTTGATGTTTCAGCAGAATGAATAAAGTAATAAAGTATCATAAAGTAGCAGTAATAAAGTATCATAAGGAATATTTTATGTTATAGCTACAGTGTGTTAGGAGAATTTGTTAGGAAAATGTATAACACCAACGTAGAGCTAAAAGCCGCGCATCAGGTGCGCAAAGTGTGAATGATTTATGGACGGGATCAGTTGGCACGGGTGGCAGTAACTTACACTCATACACTAATATAAACGACTCAAGAAAATTATACATTTGTATTACTTTGTACAAAAGAAATGCAAATGTGACACTTTCGCAACGTATTGTAAATAATTATATTTATTTCGATGTGTAGACGAACGGCTGTATAACTCATTAGTCATTGTAGAAGCGCTTTGGGGTAGTAGATAACGGGAACTAACAGGAATAATATGAAGATCTCACGTTGATCCTCATTAAATATTGAGTAACCAGATCTAGTACTTTCACTGATTCCATGCAGTTGTGTACAGTGCCGGAATCCTTATGCAGACTGAGTACAATTTATTCACTCAATTCTGCGAATTGTTTATCAATTGATTACAGTCCATACTAGTAGGGTGTTATCAGGTTGACTAGAGAATCTCATCAACTTGGTAAGTTTTATTAATTGTTGTGTATAATACGTACTGCATAACTCTATACCTATTAATATGAGATCTATTGCAATGCGAGTGTGACTGTTTTCTACAAAATTTAATGAAATGTAATTATCAGTTTTTCTGTCACTCTGATTTATTGAGTAAATTACTTTTTTCGCTTCTTTATGACTATTATTCATGATCCATGCGGTGGTCCTCGTATAAATATTGTTGTTGTGACTTCCTTCCCCTCTAGCTAAGTGGATTCTTTACGGAAGAGACTCACGCACAACACACACATACACACGCACGCACGTATTTCAAATGTGGATGAACTACGTATTCATATTCGTTAACGTAATTTGTTTTGTATTGATAATGAAAAAAACCTGTTTTAGGTTTTTTAATGAAATCTGATCTCAGCGTAATGTGTACCTCCAAAGTCAATCATGAGTAACTTTTTCACAGTCGATAGCAGGCCACATATCAGTCTGGAAACATCTCCGCTAGCTGTCCACGATACCAATACAGTACGCAAAGGAATACGCCAACGCAAACCGTCTCCTCTTGTTTCTGCCCATAGCCTATTGACTTGAGAACGTAAGCAGTTTTAAAAATAGGCTTCACAGTAGACCTAAGACCGAGATACCATACATAAATAATTCCACTCCACGAAGCTATAAAGAGATAAATAGCAAATATATCGTCAAACTATGAATAATATATAGTCAACACCATTATCCACTCCATGCGAGGCATGAAAAGAATTATACAGGTGTAAACGTGTGTACGAATTGTGTAGAAACTGAAAACAACTAAGGATCTGTCAGATTAACTTAGCATCCGACAAGGAAAAATAAAAATTAATCAGGGTTTTACCTGAGTAGAGAGATGTGCGCGGTTGTTTAAAACGGAACATCTGTTTGTGTCAGCTCACTTTACGGTTCATTACCCCGTACAAAACGTTTCAGAAGGATTTTGCTCCCAAGAATCTTACCCGAGAATGACATGCTATAATGCTTATACCGCTTTGTTGTATTTAGCTATTGTTTTTGTTCAATCACCTTTTCCGTTACCACCTCGGTGAACCTACTATTGTATACTATAGGATATATGAGAATAAATTGAACGGTTGCATATTATATTTATTTTGGTAGATAAACGTTATAAATATTTGACCAAGTCGTTCTACGTTTTGTTATCCTTGCACATAAATGTCGCTGTATGATGATAATCACCAACAACTAAGACACATCCTCACTAGTAAATGTTACAGTGTAGGTTATATTATAATAAATATAATGTATAGCCTATCAAATATCAATATGGTATATGTTACAGTAATTATTTTACTTATTACTGTAACTCATTATTAGTACCTTATATTAATCACTAAAACTCAATAATTTTCATGATTTCCTTTTCTTCTTCTTATTCTTTATGATGTTTCTTGGATAATAATATTTCTGTAGACCTACAGAAATATCATGTTTTTAAGTAGCATATTTACATGTTTACATTTTCATATTTGGAAATGAAGAAATATTTAGCAGCTTATTAGACAACAAAAAAGAGTAAGTTAAACGTAAATTGTAACGGCTACGAAATTGGTAATGTAAGACAACCCACTATGGGTGGAGCTAAGTACGACGTTACTTTGTCAGGGGGTGGGGCTAGATAGGTCCGGTAAAACGGTATATAAGAAGTGAACGGTTTCATATTTCTCTGTTGCCCGTCACAAGCCCGACGTGCTTCTTCTTGGCGAGACACACCTGACCCCGCATCGTCGTTTCCGACTACCCAACTACGTGTGCCACCGGGATGACCGGTCGGGTCGCGCAGGAGGGGGCACAGCCATCGCGGTGAAGGCGAGTCTTCGCCATCACCGCGTTGTCCTGCCTCAGCGGCGGAACCTCGAGTGCACCGCGGTCGAGCTCCATGGTGCTCTCGGCGGTCTACTCGTGGTTTCCGCCTACAAGCCTCCACACACGGAGCTCCTGTCGAACGATCTGGAGGCCGTCTTTGGAGCACACAGGAGGGTAGTCCTGGCGGGCGACCTGAACTGTAAGCACCCCGATTGGGGGAGCCGCTTGGCGAACCCAAACGGGACCCGCTTACGCAGGTATGCTGATGCGGCTCGGGTCACAGTCATGGGTCCTACCGGGCCTACATACTATCCCTCGAGGGCTAACTCCCGCCCTGACGTATTGGACATTGCCGCGGTCAGGGGCGTTTATTGCCCGGTCCACGTCTCCGTCATTTCGGAACTGTCCTCGGACCATTGCCCTATCAGTGTGCATATAGCTACCCAGCACGCCACCGTCCGCGACGAGCGGCGGGTAATCGAGTGGGACCGCTTTGGCCCGGCGTTCAGTCGCCGCCTACCAGAGCATATCCCGCTCGACACTACCCAGCATGTCGAAGAGGCAGTTGGCTTATTCGACACAGCCGTAGTCTCGGCGGTTGACGTGTCCTCCCGGATGAAGCCGGGGCTCACGCCCGACTATCAGCGGATCCCCGAAGAGGTGTCTCAGCTCGCTTGCGAGAGGAATCGCCTCCGGAGACGCTGGCAGAGGACTCGTGACCCGGCCGACAAGGCTGCGTTCAACAGAGCGTCCGGCAAGTTGCGTCGTGACATGCTGGCGTTCCGTAGACGCAACTGGGAGCTAGCTGTAACACAGATGGATGGCCCTGCCGAGGACCGTAATGTCTGGCGGATTCCCAGTGCCCTAACGGGAAAGCGCAAACGCGCGCCTCTCCCCGCACTGGCCGGACCTGGCGGTCAACCACTTGGCCGCCCCCTCAAAAAGGCTGAGTTCTTGGCTGACAGTTTAGAGCGTCAGTTCGCTCCCAACCCATCCAAGAACCCGGCCTTCACTGAGCAAATCTGCCGCGAGGTAGAGCGCTTTCTATCGGCCGATATCACAGTCCAGCCGGAGCCCATCTCCCCGGAGGAGGTCTCTGAGAGGATTGTTCAGCTCAAGCCCCGGAAGGCGCCTGGCCCGGACGGAGTCATGAATTCCGCCCTCCATCGCCTTCCGGAGCGAGGAACCCAGTTCCTCACTGACCTGTTCAATTCATGCCTCAGACTGGCCTATTTTCCGGTGAAATGGAAAACGGCTACCGTCATCGTGATACCCAAGCCGGGAAAGAATTCTTCTCGCGTGGAAAACCTCAGGCCCATCAGCCTCTTGTCCGCGACGTCCAAGGTTTTTGAGCGTCTGATCCAGCGTAGGATCCGCGACCATCTAGAAAGACTAGACGTGCTGATCCCCGAACAGTTCGGCTTTCGTGAGCTGCACTCCTCGACTCATCAGCTGATGAGACTCGTGGAATGCATAACCGAGGCTGGCTGCCAGGGCAAACAGACGGCTGCGATCTTCCTAGACGTAGAGAAAGCCTTTGACCGCGTGTGGCACGAGGGTGTCCTTTACAAACTAACGGAAGTCCTTCTCCCAGACTGCTACGTTCACTTGATCGGCAGCTTTCTGCGAGACCGTAGCTTCCGAGTGAGAGTAGACCACGCTCTCTCTTCGGAGAGGCGTATTACCGCTGGTGTCCCTCAGGGAAGTGTCCTTGGGCCTCTCCTGTTTTCGTTGTTTGTCAACGACACGCCCCGAGTTCCTGGAGTGAAACTGTCGCTGTTCGCGGACGACACTGCGGCTTTTGCCTCAGAGCCGAACGCGAGTTATGCGGCAGTTAAGCTCCAGCGCCAACTCGACGCGTATGTCGGGTGGACCGATGACTGGAGAGTTGCCGTTAACGCTTCCAAGAGCGCCGCGGTAATATTCTCGCGAAAACGCAAGCGGCCTCGGCCGCTTAAAGTAGGCCCCGTCGAGGTGCCCTGGACCAACAGCGTCAAGTACCTCGGGCTCCACGTGGATTCCCGACTCACCTGGCGAACCCATGCAAATTACATCAGACAACGCGCTTCGGCGCAACTCAGTAGACTCTGGCCCGTGCTATCTGATCCGGCAATGACCCCCCGGCTAGGTAAGCTCATAGTCAACACGTACGTGTTGCCGGTGATTACCTACGCCTGTCCTGTTTGGGGATACCTGGTTCGTGGTCATAGAATCACGCTCCAGCGCGTACTCGACCGGGGACTGAAGCTCGCGTGCAAAGTCCCCCGGAGGTACTCTTCTCGTCTTTTGAGGAGAGGACTCGGTGTCCGCTCTCTTGATGACACCGTGAGACGCCTGGCGCGACGATTCTATGTTCGTTCCGACAGAGTGACCCACAATTCCCTCATTGCCGGACTTGGTACATACACCCCGCGACCAGGTGAGTCCTGGAAGCGACCTCGTTTGCTAGTCCCGGTGGTATAATCCACCAATCGCAGGTCGCTTCAGACCCCCCCCCATAAGTAGATAAAAAGTATATATTGAACTCCAACAGACCCAGTGGCAGGAGTCCTTTCTGAGACTCAGGACACTGCACTACTCGCGACCCGCGCTTCGCGCGGGCCGCGCAACCCCCAGTTGTGTATATTTCTCTGTTGGGAAATGACCTGAGGATGGCTTGACTGCCGAAAGGGCTCGTCAGTACCAAATACAACATAGTGGTTTGTATAAAATTACTAGTAGAAATATTTGAGACCACTAACAGTCCAAAATAACAATAACAATAAATGTCAAGAAGTAGCCTACTTAACACATTTCAAAAAAAATTTGTAAATATGAAAGCATTTTTTGCTACAACACATAATGTGCTGTTCAGTTCTACATATTACAAGGTACTGTGTCTGAACATTTATTCAATTTACTTACAAGTAGATTAGATTTTTGGACTTTAACTTGTTTAACCCAGGCATATTTCATTGTGTATTAAAATTTTTTCATATTCTTAAGTTAAGGTCGGTGAAACAAACTGAGGTAACAAGGGTGAAGCTAACACTAAATCAGCTGCATTTCTTTCAAGTGCCTCGTCTATTCCTCTGTTGTCCAAAAACACGCACATTCACGCACAGAATAGCACACAGGTAAAACGATGAGACAATGAGAGTAGGCGACAGACGGAGTGAAATCGAGAACGCTAAAATGATTCTAAAACATTAGGTTATTCGAAGAGCATGTATGTATTATAATGAGATATATAAAACGCGTGAACCTTGGAGAAAGAAAACAAAACTGAAATATTCCATTAAGACAAATCAACAATGTTATAAAGTAACCTGTGTGTGTCAGATGAACATGGTGTAAGGTTATGCGTTTGTAGGTGTACACGTACGTAACAATAAGAGAAGGATACACGTCTTTGAAAACGACTATAACTTAATATACAGCTTGGGTAGGTAAGAGAAAACATAAATAAATAGAAAGGCAGTAACATAAATAAACGTAGTCATAGACAACAATTTGAAGTAAACGAAGACACTCTCATACAACAGTTCAAGTTAAATTTATCCACACGCATAGTAATTGTTACCTTATTACAGTTAAGACAATAATTACTTTCCACTAATCCGCAACAATCACTTGATCCGCACTGAATTAATCGCCAAGTATAACGCACTAAGCCGCTTCGAAATCTAGTATCTATACTTTCGCCGCCTTGCAGTGCAGCGAGCTGACGGGCGTGGATGCTAGTAGAATAGTCGAGTACACGTCTGGAAGGGACGTCTCGCGTAACCTAGAGCAGTCCGCAGAGCTAGAATGAACTGTAATTCTGCCGCGTAGACTAATCTGTAAACGTCTGGAACAGTCTCGCGCGCGGGAGCGTACCCAGAATCGCCCACACACTCAGCGATGTGGTACTATTTATTTCATCGGCGTAACTATAGCATTTCATTCTGCATGTGTGCATGAGTGTAAGTATATGAACATGTGAACACTGTAGATTGTTGTTTTGATGTAAGAATGTAGTATTTAGAAATAAGCAATTAATTATTTCTTTAATTCCGTTTCTAACTTTTAACGTCCAACATATTATTATAATGAAAGCAGAACACTTAAATAAAGGTCTTTCGAATTAATTAAAGAGCCTAATACAAAATAATTTACAACGAACACACTCAACATAAACAAACACGACAGATGTAATATTATACGGAAGCTCAGTATGAGTACTTGCTTTAGTGGTGTGTACGCAGTATAGTCTCTGCGACGGCTCCAGCTGCTCCAGTGTTTAAAACATTCCTATTTCACAGTTCAAACAATGCTTCCTAGTGTTTGCTTAAGGAAATAATACTTTAGCACGATTTAATATTTGCTCTGTTCTATCAAATATTTAACAAATGCTCTTTCAATTTATTCTTGTGTTTTCTCCGGATAAATACCATTTTTATTAAAACAGCGACTCAAGAATACAGCATCTAAGTAAAACTTAAATAAATGTACCTGTACCAGAGTGAGTGCTAACATCTTCCTTATTGCTTACGGTAAATGAAAACTACCGAAATATAAACTTACTTGTTGCGGTTGAACCTGCTGTCCCCTTGCGTAGCTTGAGGTTAACGGCTGTTCACACTTTAAACCATAGGCCTTATGGTTTAAAAAACCACATTTTAAGTCTGTTCAATACTTAACTTAGGCTACTACACTTTCAGGTTTACACATTATAAAAAAATAGTGTGATATTGTTAAATTAATATTAGGCCTTCAGAATTATTCAAAGTTAACGAACGTCATTTAAAAATGTTATAAACTCAAAATATACCCAACAATTAATTCACTGCGTTTTTAACTTAATTCACAGTATCTAGGTATAGTGAAGCAATAAAATAAAATATTCAACATTTTCTTTATTAGAGTGGCATATTACTTTTATAAAATGTACGTCCTTATATTTAATTTTCAATTTCAAAAACAGTTTTTAAATTTAAAAATGACTATTAATTGAAATAGACCTTATAGCGTAAGTGTTTTTTACGTTTAGTATAAGACGTATTTTTTTTATTTTACAAAATAATGTAAAAACGTATTGAAGTGCTGTTAGTAATGAGCGTATTGAGTGCGTATGTTGTAACCGATTAAACTACATTTGTACTCGCATCCTCCGGTGTGGCAAAGCAACTGCAATGTTACTATAATTCGTTGAAAACATATCCATAAAAAACTAGAAACTACCTGCGGTATTATGAATCACAGTGCAATACACAGATGTAATAAAGTATTTTCTCGGCCTCCTTGGGCCTGTTTATATTACCGGGTCTTTTTCTAAATACTGCTCAGCTGCCTTTCAGCCATTATACGAACTGTTTTACAGCGATGAGAGTGAGGAATTAGTGCAACTGCTAAGTGTTTAATTGTTATAATTTTGTTGTTATATAAATTCTATCAAATTGACGATTGCTGTTATCTGACGTGTATAGTGGTATAACAATTTATATAACACAGAAGATTGGATTTAATTTGAGCGAAATTACTTACTTTTACATTCATATTTCCTCAATCATTCTTGTATATATTTTTTAATTATTAATAACAAAGAAAAATTTCCTTAGAAGAATATATTTTTTATACTTTTTCAATATAACACTGTTTCGATAATATAAACTATCATCATTACTCACTTTTATAGACGTGTTAATAAAAGTATATCAACTTCCAATGGCGTTTAGTAAGATGTTCCACTATTCTGAGATCATGATACAATCAATCCTTGTAACAGATTCAGTGCACGTAACATTTATGGGTACATTACCGTGAGCGTGTGGAAATGAATACTCCACTTGTGGATATTTACGTATTTTATGATTATTTGAATAGTTAAAACTGCAATATTTGTAAATACGTAGGTTTTTTAAATACATGGTAGCCGATGACATTAAAACGATAATGGCATACACGACTTTGTTGTGATGATTACTAAACGATGATTACATTTTACGGTTAACTAGAACGTATGAATTTTTATACAAGGAGGATAGTTTCAAAAGTCAGCTATGATTGGAAGAGATAAGTAAACATTTTACAAAACTTATTTCAAACTAAATAGGAAAATAAAAGATATTATTTGTTACTTATCTCTCAGTACAATACCCAAACCAGTTTAAACATTTGTTCCAACCTGATGCTAATTTTACTTTTATCTTTTTCATTCAAATTTACGTCTTTTTTGTCAACAGTCTATTTGCCTTAATTTCTACTTTTTACCAGACTAAAATCGTCTTCCTGAAAGATATTATTTCAGCTTTTCAAACAGGTGGGTATGACAGGGTTCTAGGCCGGGGTTAAACCCTTATCTCCTGACTTCTCTCAGTAATATATACAGTTGTATTATCTTTCATAAGATTTTCACTTAGAATCAGCATTCCAACATATTTCGACATATGGTTTCCCTTTATTTGCTGAATTTTCAGTGTAATGATAAGGTTTGTTTCCCTTTATGAATGAAATCAACCAACCAACAAAAGTCTGTTCTTGTTCCAAAACGTCACCATAACGGTGACCGTTATGTCCGGTTCTGCTCGATACCACAGCATGTTGTCCAAGGACACATTAATTTATTGTGTTTTATGTTGTTCAGTCAGAACTTTAAGGATCCGTCGGGCTAAAATTTTCTAGTATCTCAGAGCATCGTGAATAATCCATTAACCAGATGTTTATGTTAGATTAAACATGAACGCAATGTTCTTTAGTTTAATGTTTCGATCGGTTACCAAAGGTTCTTTAACACGACGTTCAGTTTCACCACACCATGCATTTTATAGCTGCGAGTTCTATGACAAACAAATACGTCTTCGTACAGACACACACACACACACTCACACACCACAACTCACCACGTACAGTACAAGTAATATCTATGTGGATTTCTGTTGGATTCTTTTAACATAAATTGAATAACTACTCCCAATTCTTACCTGAGCAGTATTAATCAGAGGCATTTGAAAGAACTATTTGAAATAACACAGAGAACAGGCAATCATTGCTACCTACATTTTATAGCTCTAAAAGCTGGATTGAAAAGTGATCGGTAGCATAATTGCATTTATACCCATAAGGAAGAGCTCGTGTGTAGTGTATCTACTTTTATAACTACCCTCGTACGTTATAGTAGCTTTACAGAGTCGAATGTTTGCTCAATTTACAAGAGTTTTATACGAATAAATGAAAATTATGGCAGTCTAGACAGGTCTGAAAATATGTGTCTGTTGCTTGAGGTACCACAGACCTCCTAGAAAACTATGGCCGGAACTTGAAAGTAAAATTTAAACGAAGTCTTTAAGTTTGATAGAGACCTGCATGAAGAGGAAATAAAGTAAGTCCTTTGGGTTTTTAGTAAATACGATGTATTTAAATACTTGTATCTTTAAGTTATGTGTTTCAATTTAACTGTAACAGGGCTTATCTTTAACAGCACTAAATGGTAATAGAAATAATTATATTTAACTTATTCGCTATTTAATTGGAGTAACAAATCTACAAACCCATGATTAGTTGAACGCTTCGTCAAGGAATATGAAACATTAATTACCATATCAAGATTTGAGATTTGCCTAGTAACTCCAAAATTCTCTTGTTCAACCGCTTGCTGTTTGTGTTCATGTTAATTTAGTCAAACGAATGCAAATCCCAATCCAATCTTAGAGAAGGCCTTCAGGCGAATTAGATACGTTATCAAAATTTGATCTATTACAGTCTGCTGCCTTCGCGGACTGCCAAATGAAATGACATGCAACTTGCTGTAAAAGCTATTTTGCAGTACTGTACAAGTTATTTTATGACAAGATTATTGAATCTTTGTACACACGAACTTTAGCTCAACTGTTACACAATTGTATTATTTTACCAAGTCCGTTATTAAGTTATTCATTTTAATGTGGTGCGTGTGCGTGCTTGTGAATGCTTGGGAACGCATTGTACTTTGTTTTCGTTTGTAGTCAAGACAAAATATTTAAAAAAATTTGCAATATCAAATGGAAAAGAAAGCTTTTGTTGGTGAACTTAAGGTATTGCTTGTTATCCATCGCTATGCGACAAGGAATTCATTAGCTTGGTCTCTATATCCGCGGAAAGTTTATGAAATTTGATTAAATGAACAAATCTATATTGTTCGTGTTCATGTTATGTATAAACAGAATCCCATCCGTCAAGTCGTGTGGTCTTTTAAAATAATTCTGAGCAAAAATTTCAATCGAATTAAATCGCAGACATGTTTTTACAATTATACAGGCGCATGTACTTTTATTTACATCTATTATTATTTCAGCTGAATACTCGAAATCACAGCATATCTTCCAATAATAACAGCATTTTTCATTATTTATGCTTTGTTAATACGTCTGTGGCTTTAATGTTCAAACCAGGTAAAATAAGGTTAATAAAATGTACTTTAGATAATGGAATGTATTTCTTTACGTATTATTACGATATACTTTCAATGTCTAAGCAGTCACAATTAATGGGTTCCTCAAAATAGAGTAACAGACTATAAATAAAATTTCATCTTTTAAAGCCGTCAGATATAATCTCAGACATAAGTTTTACAACAGCTGGTGTTTTTCAGATCTATAATATCTGAAATAAATATGAATAAACGTTTATCACTTACCAGATAAACTGTTGTATATTTAATCGCAAAGTTTGTGAAATTACGAACTGTTAATCAGTTACTGAATATTTTACCATTCTATGTTCTTCGAGTACACCACTGTTCATGTTTTTTTTTCTTGCTAGAGATGTTTTTAATATTTTTTTTACTAGAAAGCCCGAAACACCCAGTTAACCCAGGAAGAAAAAGAACCTGTGCCTCCCTCCTCTGTTTAAAAGTCGAACACTCCGTCTACTGCATGTTAATTTTTAAAACCCGGTGTTTCATGATATGAACAAGAATAAAATAATAAATGGAAATAAAACCTAAAAATACAAACGAAACTGTGTGCGCACGCGCACGTGTATATGTTGTGTGCTATTTACGAACAATCTGTTTTAGCTTTTGAGATCGGTTTACTTGTCACGTTTTCTACAGCTTTGTATTTCATTATTAGTATCTGCTGTACGTTTTCCAAGAGGCATTGTTAAGAACTGTTCAGCCGTTGACGTCCAAGCATCACTTACCCAAGTGTGATGACATTTAATATTTTTGATTCTCATTATCATTTTGCCGTTCGAAGGATATTTTCTACTGTCATTCTTCCGACAGGTGTATCAGATGCATTGATAGTTATCGTTTTCAGTATTGACAATAACACCTAGTCATGAAAGAAAAGAAATTTCTTTTTTCTAATTCTGTTTTCTTAATGCATTTCTGAAGTGTAAATTTAATTATTTCTGCAAGAAAAAAAAACACCACACCAGAGAGTTTTAAACAAAGAAACTCGTTTCGCTTAGTGGGTACCAAACACGTAAAACGTTTGTATCCAATTTAAAGTTTACAAAACGTCTGCATTTTCCTTCGGCAAAAAATTTAAAACTTCACATGGATGGAATGAATAGATAAGTTGTGAAAGCATACTGACTTGTCTGGTATAATCTGAGATGGCGGAAACTGTTAGTTTATCTGGAGTTTTAAAAAGTGTTAAATGTATTTAGTATTTAATTGTTTTGTACAGTGGAAAGCTACATCAGTATTCGAGAGAGAAAAATATAAAGGAAATCGAGAACACAATAAAAACACAAATATCAAAGGATGTACTCACATTTAATTAAAATTAAATTAAAACTTTATATTTACACAGTAATATAGAAGTTTGTAAGTTAAACAAGTCTTTTAAATGCATTTGTGCAAGTTAAGGCAGAGTACAGTTTAAACGTATCTGTTGGAATGGAACTACTAGAGTCGTTTTTAAACTAGATCAGTGCAACGTGCGTCGTATGTTAAAACGTTTATGTATTTAAGAAAGAAACTCTCTCATAGTACTACAAAACCAAATATCATCAAACATAAACCAGTGGTAAAGTAGGACTATACTTGTTTTATCGTACAGTGCTTTCGTACACGCACATAAGAGACTTACAAAGCTAAACGGATATAAATTATAAACTGTCGCTTATCTACCATTAAAAATTATGCCAGTCTGTTATCTGATAGTTTCTTCTACACTTTATATTAATTTTTATGTTACTTTTATACAAATAGTGTTGTATTGTACTTTATATGTAATACATTTGTAAGTAACTTCTTTCCTCTTCTGCATACTTTGTACGTTATCAACAGCTTCCTTTCATTGTTCAGGCAAGAAAGTTTCTTGCAAATTTGGAAAACCTTTGTATTTCAATTAAACAATTTTTACAAGACGAATTAAATAATTAATTTCTTTAGTTACCTAAAAAAATACAGTTATGTTAAAATTAAAATTTAAATCTCACTCGTTCAAGTACAAAATTAGCTATTGACAGCCACTAGTCATTAGCTTAAAGTTAAAAATGTGAAAATATAAAACTACAATTCAAGTGTGTCAGTTCCCTTAATATAAAAGAAATAAAGAACACATGTAAAAACATATAGGCCTACGTGTAAAATTCAATGGTATACAAATTTAATCTACGAAAAGATGGGTTTAGAACAGAGAAGTGGAATTTCTCACTAAGAAGCAGTAATTAATTATATTCTAGTCATTGGAATACTTTGCTAACACGTAATTAGAATAAATCTAATCAGTGTGAACTATTTCCTGTATTACACATATAAAAGTTAGTTCATATATAAGATAAATATAGCATTGTAGTAATATTAAGATAAATATAAGATATATAAGATAAATATAGCATTGTAGTAATATTTAGATAAATATAAGATAGATAAGATAAATATATTCATATATAAGATAAATATAGCATTAATAAGATATTAAACATTGTAGTAATATGCTTCGTAATTAAATATGCCCTCTTTGTGCAACGTACATTTTTTAGATTAAACAATCTAAAATTTTAGTAAGAATTATAAGAAAAATCTTGATCTTGCTTAGTAGTTATTTACAAATATTAGTTTCTAGTCGCACGTACTTTGCCTCAATTTCTACATAATCTAAAAATATTGTTCTTCCTGTTTTAAAACTTGTAACCGTTGCGCCCTATTTTTGTATACTTCATTATTTTTTAAAAATGGTTAAATAAAATTAAATGTCGTTAGACCAGACAATATTTGCACCACTAAAATTGGCTGTGATAATGTGACAACATTGATTACGACAATAAAGTGAAGCTAAACAATCGATTGACAACAAAGTGAGACCTACAGGTATAATATTATCATCACAGTCCGATTGTATTTCTAAGAATAAGATATTAAATACGATTTATTGCGATGTGCAGTGGATGATTATGTATTAGAGGAAGTACTGGTATTGATAGCTCATTGCTTCATTTAACAAAAATAAATTGTAGTGTATTTTTTACACACACTGGGTTCTAGAATTGCTCACATTTTCTTTGTTCCTTTCTGTTGTTTCCACTTCAACCGTACAGCGAAACGTTTGCGTCTTACTAAGCAGTCCGATATATAACGGACTGTTACAGAAAAACATAAAAGGAAAACAATCCTAAGTCTTATATTTCACAATTTTCCTGGCTGTTGGACTGTGGTCTAAGTTGTTCACGTTTTTCATCAGACGTTTCTTCTATACCGATGACGGAGATTCTCAGTGGCGCGGTAACACAGATCACAATACCCGCGAACGAATACGAACAGTCGCGCGGGAACATTGGAATAATAGTCTATTTTTTTAAATATGTCCTCTTTGTGCAACGTACAATCTTAGATAAAAAAGAGTAAGCAGGATAAGAAAAATATTGATCTTACTTAGGAATTATTTACATATGTTCCCGCGCGACTGTTCGTATTCGTTCGCGGGTGTTGTGATCTGTGTTCCCGCGCCACTAAGAATGCCCGTCATCGATATGGACTAAATGTCTGGTGAAAAACATGAACTTAGACCATGGTTAACAGCCAGGATAACTGAGATAATGTAAACACCGACCGTGAAAGCTTACGTCCATAATTACCAATCTTCTTTACACCTTACGTAGTTTTTTTTGTATCGGTCATCTAAGGACCACATGGCAATTTCAATTATTTATTCTTTGTTTATTATTTTCCTCAAATATTATTTTATCTTTCACTATATCTCTTTTTCCTGTCTTCAGTCCACTTTGAACTTGCGTTTTTCTCTCTCCTACCCTGGACTCCTTCCATTTTTAACACTTTTGCCCGAAAAACTTTTCTTTCGATTGCTTCTTCTGCGTTTATAATATTTTTTTCTAAATACTTTTGGACTTCTTTAATCCAACTTGATGTAGACAGATATTTGAAGATATGCTTTGTTCACCTATTGTCGTCCATCATATATAAATGTCCAAAAAATAATAGTCTTCTTTATGTCATTGTTTCTTATATATTTTCTATACTCTGATATACTTCATCGTTACTTCTTAATTTCTAACCTTTTGAAGTTTTTCGTGGACCTAATATCCTTACGTACTTTATTATTTTTAAAAGACGATTAAACTCAAAAAATTCACACAGTATATAGTAAAACAATTTGTGAAACCGTATTTTTTAACTTAAAAGGCCAGAGACGTTAGAGAGGTCATCTAGACGGTACGCAGTTGGAGTGGTTGTTAAATTCGCATTTCGTTTGTGTAACAGCTGGGGTTGCATACGTAATTGTGTTAACCGTGATTTACGCAGCGATAGGCGAGTAGAAACATCTGTGCTGATATCGTATTGAGCTCCGACGAATATGTCAGCTAAATGGATCTGAGGCGTGTGGTACCGTGTCTAACCGAGTTATATAAACTACTTGCCGTTTGTGAGCCTATAACACGCGGGGATGAAAGTCAGAGACTTGCACACGCCAGTTGGTCATCTAAGATAATTTACACAATAAATTTTGGTTTAAATTACAACAGTTTGATACGAATAAATGAAACTAATGCTAGCTTAGACAGGCCGGAAAATATGTATCCGTTGCTTGAGGTCCCACAGACCTAGAAAACTGTGACTGAAATTTAAAAGTAAAATTTAAACGATGTCTTTAAGTTTGATACAGACCTACATGAAAAAGAAATAAATAATTTCTTAATGTCATTTGTGCTTTTAGTAAATATGATGTATTTAAATATACAACGTTGGTCTTTTAACGTTGTACAAAAATAGCAGAAACAACTCTCAGTTAGTGTAATTATGACAAGTAGTTTTCTTAAAAAATAATACGTATTACGCATACCTAAAATCTTTTGTAAGTGTACAGAACAGGCCTGTAGGCGTGTCATTCATTACTGCAAATGGATATTTACGACACCAAACCTTTAGCTAAAGCATCCGTGGTTGGCGTAGGTTCAGAAATTAATTACAACTTACGCCCTGATTACAGATGTCTAAAGCAGACTATGTTTACATTAATTGACTATGTAATTCCTAAATGTACCAATTAAATTTCCATAACTAACTTAGAAATTTCACTTAAGTTAGTAAACTAACTCCATTCTACGTCGTAACATATCCCTTATAGTAAGCAAGTGCGCGCGCACACAGACACAAATCTGAGTAATGGTTAATATTATGTGATAATTCTGATCTTATCATTCAAATTTGAATTTGACTGTTAAAAACTGTGTTCGTTCAATGTAGTCTTTATCAGAGTCTAATACAGTAGGTGGTAAGAAACTAAAGAGAAAACCAAGTCCCTAGGTAACTAGTTACTGGATTACTCGATGTATACCTCACATTACACCCAATTCCCAAACCCAAGTACACTCGGCTCATTCCCTTGTGGTGTATGAATAACCAATGAGTATTACCGTAGAATTCTATTAACACTGATATCAAATTATTTTGAAATACTCTCAAAATATATATTCAGAGACGTACTGGAGAAGTATAGTCTTTTAAGTGTCAATTCTATAATCCTAAAAATGGAGCTGAAAAAGTCACAATTGTGCCCTGAAACTCCTGTGAAGACTTCAACTTGCTGACGATAGTTCTGCTAGCCCCTTCTCGATTTTTGATTTTGCTTTATTAGAATGTACACTTATTGAATTATTAGGAACACAGTTCTAATAATTATAAACACCGTCGTTTTGCTTTCGTCGGTCCCGTCAGTATCATGAAAAGAAAGGAATTTTATTCAGATAAATTAGTTATGTATTTATGTTCCTTATGTATTGGAAGCAACATGTTGATAATTGCTCTGATAAATTTTGGCAATAAAATTGTATGCCTGTATAATGAATTTATTAAAAATATTGTTATATACGTTAGCTAACAGGTTCTTTAAGCTCTTTACATCAATTTAATATTCTTCCTTTTTAAATATTATCTTCTTTAAATAAAGTATTTTTCTTTACATCATGCATAAAAGTGTTATTTGAATCGATAAACGATAAATTATTGGTAATTTATAAAACATTAATTGAAATGTTCGTTCATTGAAGTAAATTACAATATATAATTATCTTACAAAATTCATTATTATCTTTCACTTCTGATTTCGAATTTACGTAAAATTAAACGAATTGAAGTCTTTTTTTAGATTAAAACGAAGCTTCACCGATTCTTTTGTTTAGCGACGACTCTTGCCCGGTATACTCTTTCATTATACTCCTTCAATTATACTCTTTTCTTAAGAATCTCCAACAATTTATTCAATTTTACTCTGACATACAAGATTAAGAATGTAATCGACATTTTAATAATAACTTGTTAATTTAATCACATAATTTTGCCGACTATATTATCTTTCTTGTTTTATGGATAATAATCTTATTTTTGGCAAAAATTCCAAAAAAAATATGCTTTTTGTCCTCAAAGAAATAAAATATTATGGCTTTTCTAAATAATTGAAAAAATATTATTATGGCGTTAGTACAAGAATATATAACCTTTTAGATATGATTAACCACATTATAACATTTTTTTGATAAATATAACGATTGATAATTAAATGTAAAATTATTTAAATTACTTTTACTTACCTGCCTTAAGAAGATTTAAATACATACACATAAAATAATAAACAAATAAAATATTAAAATCAAAATTTAAATATTGTTAAATAGTTCAAGTAAATCGATAATTTAAATTTATTATATGAATGCTTGATGTTATATTGTTTTATATTTTAGTCGTTTCATAATATAGACGACATTTAATAATTGAGAAATAGGACTAGATTTTGAGATTTAAATTTCGTAATATATATACTTTTCGTAGAGAAAAATGTAGGGACATATGTTGTCATATGTAGTAATATATGTTATATTTAAGTTGGCTCTGTTGCAGTGAAGATTTTTAAGGTAAACACTAGCAAATTAATTTCTATCTTTTGCAACACATAATTTGAAATTTTGAAGGCGGTAATATCCATATTTCTTCAATGTGTCAACTTTCTAAGAAAGTGTTGATTTATGCTATTCCTTTATAATGACCAATGTTTGAGGTACAATTTAGTTAAGATAATTTTCTTAAATTGTATGGCCATAAGGATTTTTAGTCATTATGCACGCGTGATTACCATATATAAATCTTAAGGAAACAATATGTTTATCTAAAAATCATTTTGTATTGTTACGACGGTCTACTTGATCGTCGTAGGTACAGTGGAAAACAAAATAAGTACAAGACACCAATTAAGTCACTATCACCAGCTTTAATTTTTACAGTTAAACAGTTCGTAATTAACAACACAGTCTCCTACAACAAATCAAATAAAAATTGTTCACACGCAATAAAATGTCACTACTATTAAACACAATTGTATTACAATATACCGTCCGATTATAAAACACAACACTTAACTAATAACCACTTGAACGCGCACAGTAATTTCGCCCGACAATAACTCTCGAACCGCACAGAAAATATATCGCTGCTCTACTGAACTGAACGTCGTTGAGTACTGGTATTTATACCGCCCCAAATTACTAGATTATTCCATAATGCGCGATAGCGCCAGTATAGTTACGACGTAATTACTTGCGGCCTTGACACTAGAGGTGGGCTAAACTAGTATTTTAAAATAACAGGTATGAAAATACCGTTCCAAAAAATAACATGTACGAATACCTGTTATTACATACTTATTATACATAACCTATATTATCCTTTGTAAGTAACTCGTTTTGAGTTTCCTGCAGGTCTCTTATGTAATATCATTAAATAAATACACTGCAAGTAGGTTTATTTTCACCTAGATAAACCTATTAATATGTTAATAAACCTACTTGCAGTATATTTATTTGAAGATATTATATAACCTATACTATATATTTTGTTATAAGAAATAAATTGAAACTAAAAGTATTAACAGTGTTACTTTACACTGTGACTTTATTAAACTATTACTGTTTAAAAAAAAAAAAGAAACAAGAGAATTTGTAGGCCTATCTCTCTTTGGGAATACCAATTTAAGTTTTCACTAGGAGTAAACAAACTAACATTGGTTAGACAAATCAGTTGCGAAACTCTGGGCAATGAAATAATTTAGAGTACACGTAATACCACAACAAATAATGTAAAAAAACATCAGAAACATATAATAAAAACATAACAGTAAGCCACAAGAGTGAATGAGAATAAACAAAATTTTACAAATAAAAATAATAAAAACAACTGTAATAAAATAAATATAAATAAATAAATACAAACTTATAAATAATAAGCCACAACAAAAGTAAATTAAATGCATTACATACCTGGATAATCTTCAGGTTCATTCACGTGAGATGTGTAGTGAAGTTAAAATCACATTAATAAAAAGTATAATATAGCCTATCAACATCAGCCACTCTATAGGTTATAACAAAATATAATTCAAAATTTACCAAGTTGGTGACTAGTATAATATATAATTTATTAGCATATAATCTGTATTATATGTCTGCATACCACACGAGAATAAATGTAACATCAGGATGAATTTTTTCATTTATTAAAAACAGCTTCGTCTCTTTGCGCAGAATGAAGTATTCAGGACCAAAAAGTGGCTTCGCACTAGTTCATACTCGAAATACTCGAAATACGCTTGATACTAGTTGTTCCTAAAATACTAGGTATTCCTAAAATACTACTGTTCCTCTGATACGCTTAGTATTTGTAATACTCGTTGTTCCTTGTGTGTCGGTGATACCCCTAGTATTTGAAATACTCGTTTACTTGTTGTTCCTTGCGTACCAGTGATATTTTTGTACGCCTAGTATTTGGCCTTGGCGTATTCGTTTACTTGTTACTTGTGTATAGTTGCGTAGGGGGCGTGCCTCGACTCGGAACAGCGAGGCCGCGAATAACAGGTATTTTAACTTTTCGGCCACTATTACATCCGTTCCACAAAAATATCGTTCCAAAATACCTGTTACAGGTATATCGGCCCACCTCTACTTGACACAGTCCGTGCGCCCGAGCGAAGTCTGGCACAGTCTAGAAAATGCGTCAACAAGCACGTTCGCCACACACGTTACATTCCGGATCACTCTGGAACATTCGATAAACACGTAGATTGTTCTGTGATGTCGTAACACTTCCACCTCCTTAAGCCTGTTCGTCCCGAACAGGCAAATCGTCTCTGAAGTAGTACTTAGCCAGGCGAACTAGGTGGACGACCTTGAACTTTAGCTGCCCTTCCTGTTGAATCCGATAAACAACATCGTTGATTCCTTTTTTCACAGTGTAGGGTCCTTCCCAGTTAGACTGAAGCTTAGGTGACCGACCACGACAGCGCTTTGGGTTGAACAACCAGACCTGATCTCCTGCTTGGAAACCCACACTATTGCTGCGAATGTCATACCCAAGGGATTCATTTCTCGCAGTTGGTTTTCTAATTGCGAGGAATAGTTCTGTGACTCTTGGGACTGAGTCTCAGGTGATCCGAACATTAAGCCCCCAGGACGACGAATCTCCCTCCCAAACACCAATTTTGCTGGAGTCATTCCGGTTGTGTCGTGTACTGATGATCTATACGCCATGAGGAATAGTGGTATACGTTGGTCCCAGTCTGTTTGGTTCTCGTCAACAACCTTCGAAAGATGCTGCTCAAGAGTCCTATTGAATCTCGCAACCATCCCGTCCGACTGAGGATGCAGAGGCGTTGTCCTGGTCTTTCGAATTCCGAGTAGACGGCATAATTCTTTAAACACTCCTGATTCGAAATTTCTTCCTTGATCCGTATGGATTTCCATAGGGGCTCCATAACGGCAACAGAAGATGTGAACTAACTGCTTTGCCACAGTGGTAACCTACTGATTTGGAATTGCGTAGGATTCCATCCACTTAGTAAAGTAGTCACCTACAACCATGATGTACCGGTTTCCATCGTCAGTAAGTGGGAATGGTCCAGCAATGTCCATGGCAATTCTCTCGACATGCAGTCCAACGTTATATTGTCTAATTTTTCCCCTGCTTCTGGTTTGTGGGCCTTTGCTTGCAGCACATATTTCACACGTCCGAACCAATTCCTCTACGTCGTGGCTAAGATGAAGCCAATAGAATCGCTTCCGTATTTTGTCAATGGTTTGTTAACGCCAAGATGGCCTCCAGATGTTCCATCACGCATCTCCTTCAAAACAGACTGCACTTTACTTCGGGGAACTATCAACTGCATGACCACGTCTCGTCCATCTGCACTTTCCCAAACCCTTTTCAGCAATCCGTTTTCTAAGACGAGAGATTCCCATTGTGCCCAGTAGCCCTTCAGCACTTCGGAACCATGGCAGATATCTTGCCAATCCGGGCGGCGACCTTCCTATTTTGCTGTCAAGGTCGGTCCAATGTCTTCATCAGTCATCTCTTCTTGTCGACAGTCTTGTGTTGTCCAGCCGTCAGCCAGGAAATCTACACTGATGGCTTGAACATGTTCGCTTGAGTTTTGTTTTTCCTTTCTGTGGCAATGTCGGCAGTCTTCCGGGCACGGTCTTCGTTATAATCCATCTGCATTACCATGCCGGCGCCCCCGTCGATGTTGTACCTTGAAGTTGTACTCTTGTAGACGTTCAAGCCACCTTGCCAACTGTCCTTCCGGATTTTTAAATCTTAAGAGCCATGCAAGCGCGGCATGGTCGGTACGTAGTGAAAACTCTCTTCCATAGAGGTATTTATGGAAGTGTTCCAACGCTCGGACGATTTCCAGCAACTCTCTCTTTGTGACGCAATAATTTCTCTACGGTTTAGAAAGTGTCTTGCTATTACTCGTTCTTCACCATTTTGAACTTGAGACAAAACTGCTCCAAGACCAGTATTGCTTGGGTCTGTGTCCACAATGTACTTCCCTTCGGAATCTGGGAAAGCGAGAATTGGCTGAGAACATAATGCAATTTTCAAAGTCCTAAATGCTTGATCACACTGCCTCGACCACTGGAAGTTTCGTTTATTTTCTGTTAGCTCATGTAGTGGTTTAGCAATAGTAGCGAAGCCTTTCAGAAAGTGTTCGTGTTTACTCTTCGGAACTGGCCAGTCTCTTACGGTGTCTACTTTATTAGGATCCATGCTAACACCCGCTGCCGAAACCAGATGGCCCAGACACTGTAATTCCTTTTGGAATAGAGAACACTTCTTCGGGCTCAGCTTCAGTTGGGTACCGTGAATTCTAGTTAGAACTTCCTTAAGGTTTTCCAAATGGTCTTTGAAAGTCTTCCCGATGACTATGACATTGTCCAAATAAACAAGGCAAGTTTTCCATGTCAGGCTTCGGAGTACCAGGTCCATCAATCTTTCAAATGTTGCCGGTGCATTACAGAGTCCAAATGGCATGACGTTAAATAGGAATAAGCCACTTGGGGTCGAGAAAGCGGTCTTTTCCTTGTGTTCTTGATGAAGACCCACTTGCCAATATCCACTCTTCAGGTCCAATGTGGAAAACCACTGTGCTCCGGACAACGTGTCGAGTGTATCGTCAACGCGTGGTAATGGATAGCAGTCTTTCTTTGTAACGTCATTTAACCTCCGGTAGTCTTCGCAGAAACGCAATCCACCATCCTTCTTCGCTACCAGCACTACAGGAGAGGACCAAACACTTGACGAAGGTTCGATTACTCCTTCTGTCAACATATCCTGTACTAACCGAGACATTTCCTCTTATTTAGATAATGGAGGCCTTCGAGGAGGTTGGCGTATCGGTGTTGTGTCCCCGGTATTAATGTGATATTGCACAAGAGAGGTTCTTCCCAGTGACTGTCCCCGAACTGCAAAACAATCTTTGAATTCATGTAAAAACTGTCTGAGTTCTTTTACCTCACCACTTGAGATGTCGTTAGAAGATCTGTTCAATAATTCTTGCAGTTCCTCTGGTAATTTGGAATTATCCGAAGCACTGGATCTTCGTTGCGTCATTCCGACTACCCAGGTCACGGGAGTCAATTTGCCTAGGACCGTATTGCTTTGTAAAGTGATAGCTTGATCCAAAATATTCGCCACACTAATAGGTACATTTCCGGTTTCGTCAGGTTTTACTAAACTTCTGGCAATTAGTATGCCCGGTGTGATGACTACCTGGGGTTCGAATATAGAGCACTGGTTGCCCCTAGTATCTACCTGGGTTCTAACCATGATGATCTTTTCGGAGTTTGGCGGAACAGTTACGGCCACTTGGTTTATGACGTCCATCGATTTTTCTGCTTTCGTCATTGTTGATAACATTACCTCTTCGCCTCCGATTCTCAAGACATTGTTTTTGAAGTCGACTATGAATCCGTATGCGTTCATAACGTCCACACCGAGAATTGCTTCAACCACAGTGTCTGCAACAAGTACTTGATGATTAAACTCAAGTCGACCGAGGCGTAGGTGTATTTCCACTTTTCCATACACTTTTACAGGCCGTCCAGTAGATGTTCGCAAGCTACAAGAGCACCAGATTGGGTTGAGATCTTTCACCACGTCGGGGCGCACAACAGAAACTGTTGCGCCTGTGTCAACTGTAATCGAGATTGCCCTTTCTTGAACAAATCCGGTAACTACCAAGCTTCCGCTGTTTTTCTGAAATGTAGAAATTGCGTATTGTCTAGGGGCTTCGTTCCTCCAGTTAGTCAGCACACGCCCCGTTGTACCGACTATTGCTCGTTTCCCTTCTGCTGGATTCTAACCCGACAATCTCGTTGTAGATGTCCAGGTTTCCCACATCTATAAAACTTCGGTCCTCCATCCTTTCTTATTTTCTGTGGCGCCGACCGTCGAGTCTCTGTTCCTTGTTCTTCTTCCTCATCGTCTGTGCCGTCGCGATCTTTTAGCGCGCGCACTTTATGACTTGTCCAACCAGACGCTGATTTGGCGGCCTCAAATTGCAATGCATGTACCAGGGTGTCCGCACTGTTCTGGTGTCTTAACATTCGTAACACTTGCTGTAGTTCGTTATCTCGGACACCGGCAGTAAATGTCTGCATCGCAAAACTCGTTCGAAAATCTTCTGGCGCTTCAGGATAGGCCAGTCTATTTAGTCTATCGATACTCTTGAAGGCTCTCCCCGGAATGCTGTCGCCTTGCTCTCAACTGGGTGCAGTACACATCTCGCAAATTTTTATCACCATACCGTAATTCTAGAGCTTTTATCAACTCGGCATAGATTTTCTGGCTGTCAGGTGGCTCTTTCTGTAGTAATTCTGCCGCGGGTCCTTTTAATGCAAGAACGAGTGAGACTGCCTTGTCTTTCTCTGTCCAATTATTTGCGCATGCAGCAGCTTCAAATTGGCGGAGGTACGTTGCCCAGTTACTGCTTCCGTCAAAAGGTTGGAGCTTTGACATGAACTGTGCCTACTGCAGACTTTCTTTATTAACTTATTTTCTGCGTCTTTTTCTGTCTTTATTATTGGTACACTCTGTTCACAAAGTTGTTTTGGTTGTATCTTCAAGCACTGCTCAACTTCAATTTTAATTTGTTCTCTTATGTTTGCATTGAGTTTTCTACTGCAGATATTTTTGTTGACATAGCTTCTTCCACAGTCAAGACAGATTTTTCTAATTCAGATATTTTATTTGACATGGATTCTTCTACGTCAGATATTCTGGTAATCTGATTATTGAGCTTAACTCGTAAATCACCTACGTCACCACGTAGGAGACCCAATCCTGCGGTAGTATGTTCTTGCATCTGCTTTTGTTCATGAATTTACGCTTTGATGTCACCTGCTTCACGTTTACGTTCCTCTGCCTCCTGCTTACGTTCCTATTTTTGTCTATCTTCTGTTTCTAGCATTAGTGCTTTCTGACGTTCCTCAGCCTCTTCTCTTTCCTGTCTTCGTTCTTCTGTTTGTCGTCTTTCTACTTCTTCCGCCTCCTGTCTGCGTCTTTCCTCTGCTTCCAGCAGGAGGATTTTCTGTCTCTCTTCCGCTTTCTCTGCATCCTGTCGTCGTCGTTCCTCTGTCTGCAACAACAGCGCCCGGTAATTTTTCATTATCTGACTGGCATCCATTGTTTTCCGATTAATTACGAATTACACTCGTCTTGTACAAAAGTCCACTGTTTCCACTGTTAACCGTTCTATCCCAGTTCTGACACCAGTGTTACGACGGTCTACTTGATCGTCGTAGGTACTGTGGAAAACAAAATAAGTACAAGACAACAATCAAGTATATTGCAACTCACCGTCTGCGGCTTTTTGAAACAACGTCTTCACTATAAATTTGACATGTTTCAGGACACTTGTCCCATCCTCAGAACTTAAAATATTCGTGTATCATTTAACGTTGATACAGTTGTCAAATAATTAAAATATTAAAATCCAATATAAATGTTTAAAAACGAGCGCCACGGTTAAACGATGTACATCGTACGGTGACTGACCGCGCACTGAATTACGTCTGGCTCCCACCACGACAATAACGCATGGCAGTGTCGTACAATACATTCGACTTGAAAAGCAGTTGATCATTTAAAACACGCGGCTTGGTATCAGTATTATTATACGCTTTATAAATTTCGTACTCTTCAATTAAGTCACTATCACCAGCTTTAATTCTTACAGTTAAACAGTTCGTAATTAACAACACAGTCTCCTACAACAAATCAAATAAAAATTGTTCACACGCAATAAAATGTCACTACTTTTAAACACAATTGTATTACAATATACCGTCCGATTATAAAACACAACACTTAACTAATAACCACTTGAACGCGCACAGTAATTTCGCCCGACAATAACTCTCGAACCGCACTGAAAATATATCGCTGCTGTACTGAACTGAACGTCGTTGAGTACTGGTACTTATACCGCCCCAAATTACTAGATTATTCCATAATGCGCGATAGCGCCAGTATTGTTACGACGTAATTACTTGCGGCTTTGACACAGTCCGTGCGCCCGAGCGAAGTCTGACACAGTCTAGAAAATGGGTCAACAAGCACGTACGCCACACACGTTACATTCCGGATCACTCTGGAACATTCGATAAACACGTAGATTGTTCTGTGATGTCGTAACAGTATATTGTTCCATAACGTTACTGTATCTCAACTGAGTAAATTATTTTTTCTTTAGTAGAAGTTAAAAGTAATAACAAACACAAATGCTAATCATAATAGAAACTCTACTCACGCAAACATACAGTTAAGCAAAATTTTATGAAGAAGTAAATGATAATAGAATTTATTGTCTGTAAGGAAAACGCGAATCACACTGTGAAGCGTGAAGATGATAGAAAAGAATATACAAGTAAACAAAACAATATGAGAAAGCGACTGAAATTTATTTGAATTAATGGTATTACCTTACATAATAGCTTATGCAAAATAGAGCACACTACATGTAACTTAATACACAAACTACTCTGGTGGTATAATTGTTTACTTTGGTTGACAGTAAACAGATGCCAGTAATATGTATTATTGACAATAAGAGAGAAGTGATGAAGTTTGCCAAAGTTTGTCACTATGATTTAGTTGGTGACAATTAAAATTTTATTCTCATCGTATTCTTTTAAAGTGATATTTATTTTTATAAATATGTAACTGATTTGTGTATAAGATGTAATACTTAAGGTAGATCCGAATGGAATTAAAAGTCATGACTATCATTGATATGTAGCTAAAACTGTCTAAGGCTATAATATTAAAAATTATTCCAATTCTTTTATCCCAATACTCTGTCATTTTTTAAATAAAAAAGTTTATATAAGTCAAAAAGCCAGGAATGGAAGAGGAGAAAATATATTTTGAACTGGTTTAATCATTAGTGGTGATGATTACGATAGGCTTAAACAGAAAGTATATGAGAAACTGATACCAATGCAGAGGTTGAAGAAATCCAAGAGAAAGTAATAATAAATATACATATTTCTTCTTCTTACCTTTGTTTTCTACATCCGCATCTGCCGTTATGCGATAAATATTAATAATAATAATGAAAAAGAATCGTATGTTACTTTTAAAAATGATTACTATATTTTCATCGTGAATGTTGTATATCTATGTATGATTGAAGTACAAGATGTAAATAAGGTAAAAAAGTTGGAACTGACATAAAATACATAGGCTATATAGTATTAGTTATCCGATTTATTCAGCTGTAACTAATTAATTAATTACGACCGTAAAATTACAATATAATCACGCTAATAAAAGACGACACGAAGTAACAATTGTCAAGTGATAATTGATTATATTTATATTACAACCAAGGAATGCCAAAAAAGTAAAATCGATACCAGATATGAAATAAAATAATTGTGTTTAAAAGGGCGATGCGACAATTTTAAAGTACTATTACAGAGGTATGGTTTATAGTTACATTACGACGAGAACTGAACTCGGTAATTTTTTGCTTAAGAAACTTAGATAGGGGAACATGTCAATTACTGAAACGTTTTGTGCAAAAAGGATAAAAGTTTCTAAAGATAAAGTTTTAAGTATAAAAAAGTTTATCATTTAAAGTTTAATTTTACTCAATATCGTCTAATTCCAACGAATTTTAATAAGAGAAATTGTGTTTTATTAAAATATATTTAATTAAGACGTTTCAGAAATAGGCCCAGTCCTTCTTTCCTGATTTTTCTGCTAAAATATAAAAAATTTTACGTCCGGCTTTTAGGCTAAATAAATCAGTCAGAAAAAGTTCGTCATATTAATGCAGCTTTGTCTCTGGACATAAATCACACAATATTCATTGCAGATATTTGTTTCCTTTCATTGTTATGTTTTTTTATTAATGCATTTTTTCCTGTCGTCAGCCTGATAGTATCCTAAAGCGTAGAAATGTAGTAATTATTTCTGAAAACGTGAAAAACGACTTTTTTGATGTAACAGAACACTTACGTTGCCACTGTGCGCATAACTCTTTTAAATTCAGTACGTAGGGAGGCAGTTCGGTTTCATATTATTACTAGCTGTTACCCGCGGCTTCGCACGCAAATATTTGACTTTTAATAAGTATTTTAATATAATTTTTATTGCCTATATCTATATGGTGTTCTGTCAGCTCGTATAACAATTTTGTACTCATTAGTCAAATTCTCTCCAAAGCTGTTTTCAACACTTTTACTATTTTAACTTGTATAAATTATTATGTTGGTGGAACAGCCTTTGTTGAGATTTAAAAATACCCGTTTATAAAGCCTATTTATAAAGTATCTGTTAAATCAAAAAAGCTAAATTCTTTATTTTAAGTGTTACTGTGTTAGAAGCATTGTATAACACATTAAACGTTATGTTTCCTCAACAATGGCTTTTATTTATTTCAGCAATAAATTAAAAACCAAAAACCGTTGTCACCTAACCTCACAAATGAAAACAATTATTATCGCTTTGCATTAAGTAATATTACAATTTACAATTAGTACACTTCTTCTTTTCCACATCGTAATATATCGATACAATCGCATATTATATAAAACATCGAAAATGTACTGCAGGAATAGATAAATGTACAGTTCCGATGCCGCTAAATAGCTTTTGCTTATTTACTTGTTACTATGGTAATTAATTCTGGTCTCCATGGCATGTTGACATCTTTAGTAGTAGTATTTAATATATTTCATTACTTATTCAGTGCATCATCAGAAATACGTGTAAACATAAATTTTATAATTTTTTAAGGCAATTACAAAATATATAGACCTATCAGAATACAAAATTAGAAAAAATATCGTTACAATCGCATATTAAAAACATTAAAAACTGCAGGAATGGATAAAGGTACATTCCGATGCCGCTAAATATCATTTGTTTATTTACTATGGTAGTTAATTGTGGTCTCCATGGTGTTGTTGACATCTTTATTCGCGTCAACGAAAAGGCATAATTAAAAGGGCCTAAATCGTGCGAACGGGGCAAAATATCAAATTCCAAGTTAGGCAGTGGTTTTCGCCTTGTGTCAAAAGGTTACCTGTGCAAAATTTGGTGGCAATCGGTGTAACGGTGTGGATTTGTATTCAGTATACATAAATTCTCAGAATTTGAGTTACACACACACACACATATATATATATATATATATATATATATATAGTAGTCGGAGGACACGACTTACCTAATGTTGGCACAATAGGCGAATTCAGGAAATTTCAATTTATAGCCATTAATAGCTATTTTGACCATCCTGCTGCCGTCAGTTCCTAGGAAATAGCCCTACGATTTTAATCTTTAATCTATATATTTTATTGTAAGAGTTACGGCAACGTTCGATACAAACTCAGAGTTACGCACAATTCTGTGTGTTTCCTCTGTTCCAAAGCCCGTTATTTATATATTTGTTGTGAACCTTCACAGTATTAGAAGTGGTTGATTTAGCAGATACTATGTGATACAGAAATAGAAAAATTATATAAAACTTAATTTTATGCAACATGGAATAACCTCTATGTAAAATTCTTTTAATATACACCGTTCGCAAAGGTGAATTTTAAACGTAAATTCCCAACCTTGTTTTGTAACTGTGAAATTCTCATCTATTACCACTGACTGGCTGTTAGTGCTTATGAGAATTTAGTTTCAAGCAAATTCAAATTACAATCCAATCTCAAACTACAACGGAGGAGAATTAGATCCGGTATCAAAATTCGATTTATTACCTTGTGCATTAGTACTGTCGAATGCAAATGGGATATACCGTGGTGCTGATGTATTGTAAAATTTGTCTACGAAGTTATTCCTCTTATTACAAAAAATAAACCAGCTGATTCGTGCTACTTTGATTAAAAAAACAACACGTCTGTTTACTTATTTTGACCATTACTATATAGGCCTGTCACATTTTTGAATGTCTATCACCATTAAACTATAAAATAAGGTCGTAGTAATGTCGCTGTCCGTAATAAAAAAAAACAATTTTGTGTTTTTTGACTAATTTACTAAAAGTTGTGTTATTGTGCGTAATATACAATTAACTGTGTAACTGTAAATCTGTGTCACCGTCAAATCCACATTTTACGCCCTTTAGCAGATATATTTCTAGTTCTTTTCTCATTGTTATTGTGAAATCACACATAAAATAAAATACTGCATATAAAGCACTTCACAAGTCTCTACCTCAGTCCAAGTTCTTCTGCTACACAAAGTTTCAAAAGTTTGGTTACCAACAGAAATAGCCTCATTGTTCTACATTACTTCTGCAGTAGGAAATTGTCTTTTTTAAGCGAGTAGTTTATACCAAACTGCTTGCTTCTGAAAGATAGTAACGTACACGTATTTTGTATATAAACGTTTTTGTTATTTACACACACATCTCTTTTCCATATGTCAGAATAGTATTATTTCAGAAAAATAAAACTATTTTAAAAATATCAACAACATTAAATATTTGCATTCTCTTAAAAAAAAATAAAGCATTATATTTGTTATTAATAAAGCAATGAGAAAATAAGGACTAATTAAAATAATTATAAATATAAATGAATAAAATTATTACAATTATAAAACGATTATAAATTAATACATTTTCTTTGATGTTTACTTGAAAATGCAGATTAGTTAAATTTTATTTAGCTGCAAATAAAACTTGACTAACAAGGTTTAAATAGTAGTAATTTAAGTTTACAGGTACACCATGTCGAACTATAATTTGTAATTTCAAGATGTTACGGATTTATACGTATTCATACGGATTTATTTTCCGTATGTAAGAAATTGCCTTGATTGCAGAATGTATGCAGTAATTTATTTTGTTATCTAATGAAAATATTTTTCGATAATATATTGTTTTATATACTAACCTGTACAGGAAGAGACAAACGCTCACAAACGTATGAATTACGTTTATGTCAGTAGTTAAAGTTAAAAGAGATGATTTACATAATGTATAGGGTTATGCGACATTTAAAAGAGGCACAAACGTAGATTTGTAGCTTACTTTACTCTCAATTTAATTTCAACTGATGCTGTGTTGCGTTTGCGCATCTGTTTAAAGGTTTCTGCAGTTTGAGCTTCAAGTCACGCTCCGTAGTGTTTGCTTTACAAAATAGATCTTTATCTTCACCAAGTCATAATGTTTGTTTTGTAACGTCAAGTGTTTTAAGAGTTTCCTTTCAAAGTGTTTCCGAGTTTCCTCTAAGGACAAAAACTTTTATTAAAACATCTCTTGTAGAATTTGGAGTAAGTAAGAAAGCAACTGCGTTTGCACCCTACATCCTTCGTTATTGTGTGAATATTTTGGTGTTAATTTAAATAATTATTACGTTTAACTCTCTAATTAATCTGGAAACAATTCCTGTCTCTTATGTTTCGCGACGACGTTCTAGACATACGAGAACATACGTTCTATCCTCGTACACTCTGCCGTCACAAGGATGCCCTGCTTTTGTCTTTCCTCAGATTGTTTTTTTTTTGCCCATACATTGTTTAATCCTTCATGTTTTGTTTTATAATAAGTTATAAAAAGTAACTCTTAAATCTCCCACAAGGTAAAGTAGACTTACATAACAAATATATTCTACACAAGCATGTTACAAACATTGAACACACACACGCACGCGCGCCCACACACACACACACACACACACACACATATGTATAATAGTTTTTATAATTAATTGAGATGTCTGCGACGATCTAGTGATACTCTTAAGGTAGTTAATTAGATAACGCAGCTTGGACATTTCCCAAGTATTATGTTTTATAATTATTAATTTGTTTCTCTTTCACTATGAAATTCACATCTATTAGTAAATTATTTTCAGGTAGTTAAGTCACTTTATAAACGTTATTTTCTTCTTTAGAATGTGTTATTAATTATACATGAATTCATTTTCCAATAAAACAATACAACATTACTAAGTTTTATGTTGGTAATTCCTTGGAATGGGATACAATTAAAGGCAAGAAGAAGAAGAAGAAGAATATCAAAAAGAAGAAGAAGAAGAAGAAGATAATGATGCAAACGTTTTTTATGTTTTTGTTATTAACACTTATCTCTTTTATATTTTTTATTATAGAGAAGAAAAGAACAGAAAGTTACAGTTCAAGTATAGTTGTAAATGAATTCACAATGGGCTAAATTTTATTAAGAAATTGGAAATTGGAAACTGCTAACACTTCTGAACATAACATAAGGATAGTAAACATATGGTTGAAAGTAACAGCAAAAACACTGTTGAGTCAAGAACATTGTGGTTTTAGAAATCATAGGACCAATAATGATATCTTTGTCGGTACTAAAGCAAATTATTGAAAAATGAAGATAATTGAACTTACAAACACATATAGTATTGGTTGATATTGAGAAAACGTTTGATCATCTGAATAGAAACATACTGCTGGAAATACTGTATGAAAGGAGTGAAAGAGAGAGAAACAGAGAGGGGAGAGAGAGATAGATAGATAGATAGGTAGATAGAGAGAGAGAGAGAGAGAGAGAGAGAGAGAGAGAGAGAGAGAGAGAGAGAGAGAGAGAGAGAGAGAGAGAGAGAGAGAGTGATGATACAAGGGTGGTTTTGTGACGTCAAACTAGCAGATGTGCAATTTACTTTGTGGAACTACAGATTTTGGGCGTTAGTAGTTTTGTTTAATACTGGGTAGTTAAAAAAAAGTTTTTTCAGCGATTTTGTAAAAACAATAACGCACAGACCCTGGCTCATAGATTGCTGTGATTTATGTTCAATTAGAGAGGGCTGTAAAATACGATCAGCGATTTGGAGATTCATATTGTGCGATTTATTACAACAGGACTCGTTTCATGTACGCGTAATTACCAGTAACGGACCTAAAGTTTTATAAGTGTTCTAACCAAAAAGACATCGGTTAGAAATGACACAGTAAAATGCATTTGGTTAAGTCAACTGAAAATGTTTTGATGTTTCTAACAGTAAATTTAAAGTTGTCTATACAAATTTTGCTGCCACATAGTTTACACTTATTAAATGATGTTAAGTGTTTACAGTAAAGCAATTCTGACATGCAATTAAATCTGTTTCTTAAGTTTACTAAATCCTTAAATAGATAACTTGTTTAAGTTTTTTGTCGTGGTTAGAATGTATTTGAAACATTGTCCTTTGCAGACGAAATTGTACGAATTTCTATTGAGCTACAGCGATATTTTTATGGAAGTATGTTGGTAAATTAAGTTACTGGTATGACTACTTAAACGTAGCGAGAAATCAAGTAAATTATTCTATAAAATAAAATTAATGATCGTTCAATAACAAAGAATATTACTAACTTATATACAGAAGCGATTACTGCTTTACACGAGCGCGCACAGGTACACGCGATTCTGAATGCAGCTTTGTATCGTGATGTACAATGAATGACCTTTTCGTTCAGCGGAGCGTCTTCGTTAAGGTACATCTTCGCAGGTGATTGTCGTTGTGTCAATGTGAAGTTTAATCGACATCTAAAATGATTATTCTATTTTGAGCATAGTAGTTATATGTACTGTTAATAATTGATCAAGCAAGTAATAAGCTTCGATAATTATTATTGTATAACTAATGTTATTCTACGTCAAAGTGTTCGTTATTTGCGATTTATATATTAATTTAACGATATTGTGGACACCGTTAATGTTAATCATAAGAAATAAACCTCATGTGGATTGGGAGGGAAAGAAAACGGGAAAGGGAAGGCAGGAAATTTGTACAGGATTCCTGTCGGAAATGGACGCTGATATAGTTTCATTTACTTTTTCTAGAAGAATCGTTTGAGCTGACACGTGTTGTTTTTTGTTCCGTATCTGACGATTATTAGGGCCATAAGTCAGCTTTCACGTGTCGTTAGTTTTGTTACTTTCAGAAATATTGGTCTGCTCTTGTTGTCCCAAAAGTAATGGCTCTGCTTTCAGTTTGTCTTTCTTCCTACTTTTCTTAACTTTTACATTATTTTCTCTTCAACTGATTACTTCTGATGAATACGTGTAAATATGTTATAACTGTCAAGCAAATTTCTGTTTTATTTTATTTTTAAGTTTCTTGATGATATTTATTTTATCAAGATAGCTGTTATTTATTTCTGTCACTTTATGAGACTCTCTTAGCATTAACTATAGCAGGAATTGAATGCGATCATTTTATAATTGAGTGGATTGTCTGTTTTGGAAACGTGGAAAATCACAATTGGCAATCAGTTTCATTAACAAAAGGAAGTGGAAACTGCGCTGAAAGTAACCACATTAATCTCGTAGATTAATTTCGAGAAGAAATAATCATAAGTATAAATAATCGTGCAGAATTCCATTTCTACTCAATCTCTTGTTGATATTATGTGGCATTAGGCAGAAAATGTTGCTTAGTCTGCAACAGTCTACATTACTGAATTATGCTCAAGAAGAGGAGGGATGATCTCTTTGGTCCAAATGGAATTTCTATATACGGTGTATTTCTGTGTAAACAATTATTAGGGCTACATACCTGTCCAATTGTATATTTTGTACATTCTTCCTGAGTTTACGAATCAAACTGTTTTACGTAATTAAAGTAGGATTAAAATTTTCAAATGTGACTAATAATATTGTTAGAATCATTAACTCCATTGTGACTCCAATGATTTTTTAGAGTTATCTCGACGATCCTCATTTTCGTCGTTTCAAGAAATAAATTTATGCAACACTTAGAAATAGCACTCGAGTATATTAAATCGTTACAGTCGTCTTCTTAAAATTTTATACGTCTTAGTTGCAAATAACTGATGAAATAGACAGTAGTTTAGTAGTGAAAATTGATGAATTGATAGACAGAATTATGTCTAATTATAGTTTCATTATAGATTTCAATAAGATTACCACAAGCACGCGAGACGCCACATGCACGTTAGAAACACTGAAACACAGTTAAAGGTGAGTAGAAAATGTGAGAAACGCAGTTAAAATATTGCAGAATTGTCATAGGCCAGGAGCGACAGTCATAGTTCATGCAACCTGTAGTCAGATATAAGGATTACATTGTTAGTCAGAGTAAAGTGAATTCTCTAGTCAGTAATTTTTACCGGAGGTGCAAACAATAAATGAGCACATATAACACTATAATGCAACACGAAACATGTCACCTCTGTAGTAAAAAAAGAGACAGTACGACTATTGATTAGTAGTAAGTATAACCCTATGGTGTTTATATATATTGTAATAAGACGAAATCGTGGTGTATTTATCCTTTGTCAATGATGTTGAGATTGCACCTAATTTATCGTCTCAAACGTTGTTCGCTAATTTGTATGACGATGTTTATTTTAGGGTCTAGTTGTTCGTTTTATTATTATTGTTGAAAGCTCGTTTTTATTATTAAGTTTTGTATTAGTGATTTATTCCACCCAATTCAATCTATTATTGAATCCGGTAGTGAATAAATCGGTTCACTTACTATTTTTATCGTCGTTTAATTATCTCAGTTTATATGGTTTAAAATGTTTTTTAATTCACTTTCTTGAGTTCCATTCTCTGGAAGTTCCGTTGACTCTTCTATCATCAGCTATGGTGAGTTGATCAGTAATGTCTTGCCTATACACTAACATAAACATAACATAGACATGATATTTACTGTGAGTTATAATGTGTAGCAATGTATTGGATGGAGCGGTTGGTAAAAATCATTCGATTTGAATGTCCGGTTTTGACTGCTTGTACCAACCGTTTCTGGTTTCTCACTAAGCTGTATTTCTATTGTTACAATAAAAGTCAACACTTTTAAAGGTTCATAAAACAATGGTTGTTTATTCAACTCAAGAACAATTAATATTTGATACAATGAAATGGTTTATCTTCCTTTTGTAAAACAATTAAACTAGAACATGGACTCCAAAACATTTAAAATCTCAGGATGGTATGACTGCATTTGGCTAGTCGATTATTTTTCGTTAGTGAACGAATAGGTTATAATGTTTTATAAAAATTGTAGTAGTAGGTTCTTTGAATCTGCAAAATACACATATATAATAAAAAGTACTACTATAATAATAAGTAAACTAAACATAAAATCATTGATTGTTAATTTAATATAATATAAAATATGAAAACTGTTCATTGTTAATCATTGAGGTTAATACAGGTTCATGTAACCTGGTTTATTTAAAATTTGTTAATTAAGTTTCTTTGATGCTTTAGTGATTTAATATGTGATAATAATTATTTAAATCCAGTATCATGGTTCTGAATACTCTCCTAGATTGGATGTAACTAACACAGGTAAATTAAATTCATTTGATACATTTAGGTAACACTCTTGTGTCACTCTAAGTTCGATTATTAAAATAAAATATAAAACATTCTTAAATTCTTAATGGTTAGGGTTCAGTTTCCCTTCATTGATCATTTGCGATCATTGTCTTTTCTTATGCTAATACATTTGAATGATACAAATAATTAAAATTGTCGTTATTGAAATTGTTCAATTTTATCATTGTTTATCTGACTTTTCTAAGTTCCCTTCCTTTAGGAATTCGGGCAATTTATCGATTAATTCAAATTAATTCGATTCGCTACTAGCGTTCTTTAATTTATTAATTACTTGACAAGTATATTATAATGGTTATTTTCATTGATACTTGCGTAACTGGTCGTTCGAAGAATTAACACTTTTTCACAACTTTTGTAATTAATTAATATTCTTTAATTAAATAATTAATTTTAATAAATGCACTGCACTCACTCCTATACGCATATAGTCCGTATTAGTTCACTTGAAAATATACTGCACTGTCTTCTTCTGTTGTTCTAACCTCCACTCAAAGTTTGAGGTTAGTGAGTGTGTTTACAGCTGTTCGCTGTCAAAAGCACGTTTTTCTGGACGATCGACTTGCGTGTAGTCGCTCTCGTTGCTGGTGAAAAACTGTCCCTGGTTCTCTGTCGGAATTCTTCACTTCGTATTTTTTATAGGGTCTGATTGGTTAATAGTTTTTATTTCGTTTACACTCGGTGGGCTTCGTTAAAAAAGACGCTTAGAGTCGCGTCAGGAGGCTGGTTCCAAGATACGAATTCCTGGTTCACCGACCCACGCGCAAGGGCTCAGCACTTCTCAATTATTTTTGTAAGTCAAACATCTTATTCATAACTGCACTGACGTTATTTTTATTATCAATGTTTTGCATACCCTCATCATATAGTTCAGATTTGGGGTTGCTGAAATCGCACTTGGTATAAATATATAATGTTCATTAAGCTATTAAATACTTTAAATACATTGTTTTTATCCCATATTTTGATGGTGATAACGTATCCTTATCGTATTATTCACTTTTCCCTTAAGATTATTTACAAACAATTACACAATGTCTATTTTCATAGGTTCAAGTCCTATGCCTAATGTTATACATTTTGTTTATTAATTATATTATACTAATATTAACATTTAATTACTTTCTATTATGGCCTATGCATACTGCATTGTCGTTGTTACTACTGATAGTGTCCTTTTTTTCTTATATCCTGGTTTTATTATCTTAACTATGGTTTGTTAAGTATGGAGTTACTTTATTACATGATTAGTACTCTTTTCATATTATTCTCATTGTTGATTAAATGACTCTTATTATAGTTTTGATAGCATTGTTCTGATCGTGCAGCAGTTCATTCTGCATTTATACTGGTTATTACCTTGGTTTAGATGTTATTAAGATTAGTTGCAGCTAGTTGTTAACATAGTTTTGTTATTATTATTGTTATTATTGGTATTTAGGTAGTTATACTTCTTAAATTTACTCAATTGAATAGTATTCTGCCTCACTCAATGTTGTTAGTTGAGTTCATACTCTTTTATAATAAGTTTACAACATAATTTTGTTGCATCAGGCATCTTTGCTATACCAAGCATATAGTTATATTGGATTACATTAATACAGCTTTTATATTTACTTATTACATTATCTATTGTATACAAAACGTTCCTTATATCATCTAGTTACTTCACGTTATAATACAATTTAGTTTAATATTGTTTTGGCTTTGTTTTTCTTCAGTTTTAGTGAAAACTGGTTGCCCAGATTAGGTTATGTTACATACTAGGTATACAGCACTGGATTGTTGTTGGTTTGTATTTCTGCATTATATTTGATTGATTTGCTTTCATTTAATGCTGGTACATTTGTTGTCAATTATTAGAGTACCTTTTGTATATCTTTTATTGTCTTAATTACTGATAATTAGTGGTGTTTTCTAACATCAATTCCACTGTACATCTGGTTATTTATATTTTGGACATAGTCTTCTTTTTATGTCTACACATCATTTAGCTAAGAACTTATCCTATTACTATTCATTCTCTTTGTTATTCTTTATGTACAATAATTAGTCCTTATTGATTACAGTTTATTTTACATGGACAAGGAATGTATTCATTAAATGAGTTTGGGTCAGTGTTGACTTTACCTTACAGCTTAGGGATTTATATCATGTTGTTTATTCCATTTCTTCTTTCTTCTTTTATAATAATTCTTTCATAGGTTTATGTTAGTTCATTATATTTCATTTTATTTCCCTTCTTGTGTCTGATCTGGATATCTTTCTTCTTCTCTTCACTGATCTCTCTCTCACTCTTAGTTAGCTTATACATGGTGTTGTCTTCACTTGTTTCCTTCTCATTGTCTGATAAGTTTCTTTCTTGAAGTTGTTTTCATGGGTTTCCTTTCCACTGTTTGTTCTTTCTTCTTTTTTGAAGTATTTATTCTTGTTTCCTTCTCACTGATTCTTCTTGGTGTTTCCATTGTGTCCTTCTCACTGTTTCTTCTTTTTTTTTCTTGAAGTAGTTATTGTCTGATTCTTCTCACTGATTCTTCTTGTTGTTTCCATTGTGTCCTTCTCACTGATCTATTGGGTATGGTATGTAAGTCGTCTCGTCGTTAGTCTTCTTTATTGTATTTATTCGTACATTTACTAGTAATTCCTCCTTTATTATATTTCACTTGGTTTAACTTATGATACTTTCTCTTTTTTATCCATGGTTGTATGCTTGACTTTGTAGGTATTCCTAATAGTAGTGGCTTTCAAATTATTTTTGGTACGTTGGTGTAGGTAGTGTCATATGTACCATTACATATTGCCTCCCTACTAGAATTGATTATTTCTGATATTCTTCTTTATGATTGAAGAAATTATCAATTTTTCATTTCACTTTTAAGTCACATATGATGCTTTCATATTTTTATTTACTTTTACACTTGTCTTTGGTTCATTGCATTTTCTACATTTTATCTCTCTTCATAATTCTGGAATCTGTTTAATTATATTTTTGGCTGTCGTGTTTTCCCTTAAATATTTAGTTTTCCTAACATTTTTTCCCTATCATGTGAGCTGGGGCAGTCCAGAGTGGCTCATCTGGCATACATTCTCTGCTGACCATACTACACCTTCATTGAGCTCAGAGGAACTTCATCTCTGCTCATAAAAATGATTGCTGGAATATTTCTTCAGTCAATTCATTAAATAACAATACTTATAAGTAGTCGATTTGCGACTAATAAATACACTCTTAGGGTTATTCACTCTTTTGCCTTCTATATTTGATTATACACTCTCTTTTTGGATTCCTTCTTCCATTCTGTAGATCTTCATTAGTTAATGTTGCTGACAAATATCATGTGTAAATATTCTTCATTTTTCCTCTTCTTCTTGTGACAAAATGTTCTTCATATTGATTTTTTCTTTCTTCTTCTTCTTGATCAGTTCTCCTTCTCATAATCTCCTCTACATAATACTCTCTTTTGTGGTCTTCTTCTCTTTTCTATTAAATGTCATATTTTTTAACATTTTATTCTGGATAATATTTTTTCTTATGGTGGTAGTAATAATTGTTTAAAGTATCTTAAGTGTATTCAATAGTTGCTTGTTTTATCATTGTTTATTTATTAGATAATCGTTTTTCTTTCTTTCTTCTTATTATAGCCTTCTCTTATGTTTTTTCCAAACTCTCTTTGGTGTTTTTCTCCTCTACTTCTTCAAATGTTAGATATTTTACATTTATTCTGGATTATATATTTTTCTTATTGTTGAAATTTTTTTTATTTGATAATCAGTTTTCTTTCTTTCTTCCTATTATAGCCTTCTCTTATATATTACTCTCTTTGGTGTTTTTCTTCTCTGCTCCTTCAAATGTTAGGTATTTGAACACTTATTCTGGATGGTAATTTTATTTTTATTGTTGAGATTTTTATTATTTATTTGATAATCATTTTTCTTTCTTTCCCTTTTTATTATATCCTTCTCTCGTTTTACTCTCTTTGGTGTTTTTCTTCTCTACTCCTTCAAATGTTAGGTGGTTGAACATTTATTCTGGATGATATTTATTTTTTCTTATTTGTTGTGGACCTCTTTATTATTTGAAAATCGTTTTTTCTTCTTTCCTTTCATTATTATAATAGCCTTCTCTCATATTACTCTCTTTGTAGTTTTTCTTTTCTACTCCTTCAAATGATAGTTGTTTTATCATTTATTCTGGATTGTATATTTTTCTTATTGTTGAGATTTTTATTAATATTATTTGATAATCATTTTTCTTTCTTTCCCTTTTTATTATAGACTTCTCTCGTTTTACTCTCTTATGTTGGTTTTCTCCTCTACTCCTTCAAGTGTTTGATATTCACACTTATTCTGGATTGTATTTATTATTTCTTATTGTTTATATTTTTATTATTTATTTGATAATCGTTTTTTCTTTCTCTTTCTTATTATAGCCTTCTCTCGTTTTACTCTCTTTGTTGGTTTTCTCCTCTACTCCTTCAAATGATAGTTGTTTTATCATTTATTCTGTATGATATATTTTCAATGAAGCTTGATTATAGACTCCCTTAGTTCTATTGGTAATGGGGTCCATAAGTTCATACGTGTTGTTTTGATTATCTTTTATAATTGTATAGGGTCCAGTATATAGTAGTAGGAACATTTTTGCAATTCCTTCAATGGTACTGGGGAGTTCTCGATTTGTTAGTAGTACTAGTTCTCCTAGCTTATACTTGATTACTTTGGGTTGTAGTTTCTTATATTTTTCTCGTATCTTGTCTGCTCGTTCGACAGTCTTGTTATAAAATTTTACTTGATCAAATGTGTAATCGTTGCATGGGGGAAATTCTATCAATTCAGTAATTTCTCTAGGTGGTCTTCTCTCAAACATGGCTGTAAATGGGGTTGTATCTATTGCTTGGTGGTATGCCAAGTTAATAAAATCTTCTGTAGCTGGTAAATACTCTTCCCATTTTCTTTGTTGTTGGTGACAGTATGTTCTCAGGATTCTCCCTACTTCTCGAAGAACTCGTTCAGCGGGATTGTTGCTAGGATGGTATACTGAGGTCTTGAAGGTTTTCACTCCATTATTTAGCAGTGTTTCTCTCCAACTCTTCCACTTAAATTGGGTCCCATGGTCCGTGATTATTGACCTTGGTGCTCCTACTTCTGTCATGTATTTGTAGAGAATTATTTCCAGCAGTTTCTGGGTTGTGGCTCTATTGATTGGGTAGAGCTTAGTAAACTTAGTGTAGTGGTCGAATATACTTACAATGAATTTGTATTGTCGTCTTCCCCCAGTTTTAGGTAATGGACCGCAAATGTCTACAAACACTTTTTCTAGTTTCTTAGATGAGGTGATCGGTATCATTAAACCTTCTTTCCTTTCGTTGTTGCACTTTACCAACTGGCATAGGTGGCAATTTCTAATGTAGTTAGGTACTCTTCTGTTATTATCTTTGAAGTATACATGTTCCTCTAATGCTTTGATTACCTTCACGGCTCCCATGTGTCCATATCTAATGTGGTAATCCATGGTGATCTCCTTCTCGATGGTTTTAGGTATTACTAATTTCCACTGGTTACATTAGTGCCTGTCCTTTATAAATAAAATGTCTTTGTACATGCAGTAGTATGGGGTGATCCTGTCGTCTTGTTCAATTAATCTTTTGCAAATGTTTCTCATTTTCTCGTCACTTTCTTGCTGGTGTTTTATTTTATTTATTATCTCGGCTATTTCTGTTCTGTCTTTTATAATATGGTATACTTTTGCTACCGTCTCCCTTTCTCTCTCGAAAGTTTGGTTTTGTACATTGACTCTAGTGTGCTGTGTTTTGGAAAAACTTGGCGGTGTGTTTTTTTTTTCAACGGAGAACGGATGGGTTGAATGATTAAATTACGTATTATCGGCATCTTGCCGACGTAAGAATTACGTTCGCCATGTTATCTTGCCACCGGGCCGATCCGCGCGCTCTCTGAGTCCAGCGCTTCATACTATTTTTTTTCAGCAACTGTACTGACCAGTCGTCTCTCTGGAGCGACTCAGATTCGGCCAACTGTATTCGGCCATCCTCTGGAGCGAGACAGATTATCGTCTACTTCGGAAACCCTGCACAATTATATAGGTAATTACTTACAGGTTCAACAAATCACACTACCCCATTCACCCAGCAGAACCCACATTTCGTGACATGCCCAGTTTACAATCTCCGGAAAATTTACTTATGCATTGAACCCCATTGAATCAAATAAATCACTTCAAATAATATTTTTAAATATTACACTCTATAATATATCCAAATATAGTCATTCAACATAATAATAAATAGTTATTCACAAGTTTTCGTCAAGCACTTAACCCCCTTTGACAGGAACTAGCAAACCTTAACAAGTTCGTGATGTACGTTCATTTCAGCAAAATAATTAACTTACGCCCCATTCTAATACAATGAATTAATTATTATTATTATTATACTATTAATGATATAATGGATTAATATCTGTTAGCCAGCGTTAACATTGAAACACACATAAACCAATTTAGCCTGGTGCACGCCACGTGCTGATAAATTAATACAATATATCGCCCAACATCCGCGTTAATATTAAGTAAATACAATTTATTTTTATGACATAGTAAGTAATATCTCTTAACACACTTACCGGAAGGTCGCGTAGTCTTCTACTTATACATAGTAACAATAGTAGACAAAATTTCAAATCGAGGCTGTCAGGCGAATACGGACGTTACTACGCTGAACGGTGAGAGACGACTGGTCAGTACAGTTGCTGAAAAAAACAGTATGAAGCGCTGGACTCAGAGAGCGCGCGGATCGGCCCGGTGGCAAGATAACACGGCGAACGTAATTCTTACGTCGGCAAGATGCCGATAATACGTAATTTAATCATTCAACCCGTCCGTTCTCCGTTGAAAAAAAAAAAAACACACCGCCGAGTTTTTCCAAAACACGGCACACTAGATAGCACATCTGCTGCTATGTTGTACTTTCCTGGTACGTACTCCCAATTAATGTTGTATTCCTGTAACGCTAGTGTCCATATTGTAAGTCTCCCATGACTCAATTTGCAGTTCTTCAGAAAGGATATTGATTTGTGGTCTGTCCTGACCGTTAATGAGTAACCCAAAATGTAGGTTCGGAATTTGTTACATGCAAATACAATGCTGAGTAATTCCTTTTCTGTAGTGTGGTAGTTACGCTCACTTTTATTTAGTACTCGGCTTGCGAAACTAACCACAAGGTGATTCCCTTGGTCGTCTTCTTGATATAGGACTGATCCTAGACTCACGTCGCTGGCGTCGCAATTCATATAAAATGCTTTTTTAAAGTCTGGGTGGTGTAACATTACTGACTCCAAAAATTTGTTCTTGATTAGTTGGAAGGTTGTATCCTGTTCTGTTCCCCACTTCCACTTCTCTTTAGAGGATAGTTGGTGTGAAAATTCGGCTGTTAATTTTGAGTAATTGCTTTGGAATTTCCTATAATAGTTGCAGACTAACCACAAGGTGATTCCCTTGGTCGTCTTCTTGATATAGGACTGATCCTAGACTCACGTCGCTGGCGTCGCAATTCATATAAAATGCTTTTTTAAAGTCTGGGTGGTGTAACATTACTGACTCCAAAAATTTGTCCTTGATTAGTTGGAAGGTTGTATCCTGTTCTGTTCCCCACTTCCACTTCTCTTTAGAGGATAGTTGGTGTGAAAATTCGGCTGTTAATTTTGAGTAATTGCTTTGGAATTTTCTATAATAGTTGCAGATACCTAAAAATGATTGTAACTGCTTTTTGTTCTTGGGTGTTGGGAATAATTGTATTGCTTCTATTTTTTCATGTGATGGGGTGATGCCATTTTCGGATAAGTTGAATCCCAGGAATTGTACTTCATCGGCGATGAATTTTGATTTTTCTAGCTTTAGCGTCACATTATTTTCTGCTAGTTTCGATTGTACTTTGTCAATTCTGCTACAATGGTCTTCGCAGTTATCAGATGTAATTAACAGGTCGTCAACATATACCGTAGTGAATTGTAGGGCCTCTTGTCCTAGATTCTTGTCCATACACTTTACGAATACGGCCACTGAATTTACAAGACCAAAGGGTACCCTTTTAAATTGGTTATTGCGCCCTTCGAATATAAATGCCATGTATTTTCGGCTATTGGGGTGCAATTCCACTTGACAATAACCGCATACGGTGTCCCAGGTACTGATGAAACGGGTAGCGTAAAATTTCTTTAATATCTCTTCGATCTCCCCTGGTGATGTTCGATCATTGATTATAATTTTGTTGATTTCTCTGGCATCCAAACATATTCTCACTTTGCCATTTTTCTTCGGCACTGCCACTATAGGATTTGTATATCGGTAATAATTATACTCGATAATATCTTCTTCAATGAGTCGGTTTATTTCTGTTCGGACTGCTTCTTTCTGAGAATAAGCGATGGGGTAAGATTTCTTCTTAAAATCGGCTGTTTCCTTAAATTTAATCTCACATTGGAAATTTTTTATTTTTCCGGATGTATCGGAAAATACATATCTATATCGCTTATAAATCATAATTAATTCTTCTATTTGATTATCGGTTATTCTTCTATCACATTTAGCTGTTTGGAACTTTCGGATTTCATCTAACTTTTCTTCCCATAAGTCATCTCTTTCACTTTCACAATTTATTTCTTCTCGGGGTATTGCATTCCTATAATTATTTTTCAATCAAATATATTGGAACTTACCGTCTGCGGCTTTCCAGAAACAGCGTCTTTATAAATTTACATGTTTCGGGACCCTTGTCCCATCATCAGAATTTAAAAGTACTTGTGTATCATTTAAATACGATACACTTGTCAAACACTTAAAATATTAAAATCTAATATAAAATAACTTAATATAACATATTATAATATTTGCAACGAGTACGAAGGTTACCGATGTACATCGTATGAAAACCGACCGCGCACTAATCTATGTCTCGCTCCCACCACGACAGTAGCGCAAGGCAGTGTTGTACAATACATTTGATTTGAAGACCAATTTATCATTTAAAACATGCGGCTTGGTACCAATATTATTGTGTGCTTTATAAATTTCGTATTCTTCAAGAGCGTTCAAATATCGCCCTTTCTTATATATGTGAAGGGGTTTCAAATTAGTTTTAAAATTTGTGTAGCTATGATTTTCGGAAATGAGGTGTTCTGCAAATTTTGACTTGACACTGTCCAAACTGTGAAAATGTGTAGGCGGCCTATGTTCTAAAAATCTTTTTAAAAAACCACGTCCTGTCTGGCCCACATAAAAAGCGTCGCAATCGTCACATATCAATTTGTAAACACCAGTTTTGTGTTCAAGGCTGGTGGTTCTGCGGACACGAAGATTATTCATAATACTATTAGTGGTCTTATAAGTGACCTTGATATTACTGGTTTTACCAAAAATTGACCCAAAGATCTGTGGCATAAGGTATGTGTACGGTGTTGCAATATATTTGCGTGTTGTATTTTCGCGTTTTTTTACGTCCGATAATGTTGCTATGTCCTTTCTTATGTTTCCGAAGGATGTCATTCACCATATTGCCATCATAACCATTAGCGACAGCAATGTGTTTAATGGTGTCCAACTCTTCACGGTATTCTTTATCACCGAGGGGCAAAGATAAAAGTCTGTAAATCATACTGTGGAAGGCAGCTAATTTTTGTGATAAAGGATGAAACGACTTAGCATGTATTACAATGTCAGTCGTTGTGGGTTTTCTATATATGTCAAATTGCAACTTTTTATTATTATTGTCCTTAGCAACAGTCAAATCTAGAAAATTCAGTTTACCATTTTCTTCACTTTCAAGCGTGAACCGCATTTTGTTATTGATATTATTCAAATGATTATGTAAATTATCAATTTGTCTTTGTGTACCTTTGTATATTAAAAAGGTATCATCAACATACCTGCCGTAAAATATTATGTTACTCCTGTGTTTGTTATTAGTAAGAATGAATGAATTTTCGAAATTATTTAGGTATATATCTGCAAGAAGACCTGAAAGTGGAGAACCCATTGCTAACCCATTTTGTTGTCTGAAAAATTGATTATTGTGGGTAAAGTAATTTTGATCAAGAACTAACTCCAAAATGTGCATCAATTCATTTATATTATTAATATCCAATTTATTAGTATTAATAAGGTTAGTCCTAAGTATACGCAAGGTCTCCGCTACTGGTATATTCGTATACAAATCCACAATATCAAAGGAAATAAGTTTGTGGGTCGGTTCAACTATTAAATTTTTAACTTTATTCACAAAGTCAACGCCATTAATCAGACTATGATCATTAATTATATGTATATTGTGTTTTATTATGGTGACTAACTTTTTAGCTGTTTTATACCCTGGAGCAGTAGTGAAATTTACTAACGGTCTCAAGGGGATAGCATCCTTGTGGAGTTTGGGTAATCCTGTTAAAACGGGTGCTTTTGAATTTATTGGTTTTAAAGATCTTCTTGTTTGTTCATCAAACAAATGGGTGCATCTGTTTATACATTGATTTAATTGTTTTACATAATTTTCTGTTGGGTCCGAATTTAGTAAATCAATGCTGTTGTTAATAATGAAATTTTGTATTTTATTGTTATAATCTTCACTGTCCATAATAACCACAGTATTGCCTTTGTCAGCTTTAGTGACAAGAGCTTTATTGTCAGATAATTTTTGTTTTAATCCTATTAAAATTTTCCGTTCTTTATTATAATTATTATTTGTTAAAGGAATAGAGGAATGAACATTATTATACCGATTTTTAATGATTTTATTAAATTTTTCGTTTATTAAGAAACGTGTCTAGTCTTGATCCTTCTGATCAACCATTGCCTTAACAACAGTCTCTGCATTGATAATTTCTGCAATAATTTGCTTACGATCAAGACTCGATTTGTGTACAGGAAGATTATAATTCAAACCTTTACTCAATAAATCAGTTTCATCAGTATTTAAAACAAGGGACGTTAAATTCTGTAACCGCGTATGAAATTTGTGTTTACATTTGATATTGTTGGATGTCGGTAACTGATCATTCAACAACCTTTGTAGTTTATCTGATTGTTTTATACGCATTTGATAAACTATTCGCCTGACGTCATTGTTTATAAAATCCAGATAATGATTCAGTACGGCTGGATGCGTGTTATCTAATAATTGTAGATGTAACTTGTATAATGTATAATTTAAGTTTGACTTTTTAGTGTATAGAGATTTAATTTCTTCTTTAACTCTATAAATTTCTGCGTATTTTTTGGTTTTTGCTTCATCAATAGATGAACCTTTAAGTCTAATAATAGCATACTTCGGTATAACCTTGTTCTCCAAACACGATTTGTTGAACTTAATGTGTAAAATATTTTGTGTAATTGGACTTTAATATTTTGAAATTTTCGTACTAAGTTTGCACGACTTGCAGTATTCATGTTTAAAAGGAATAAATCCCAAATGTTTAGTACCAAGCCACGTGTTGTTCAATCAAATATATTGGAACTTACCGTCTGCGGCTTTCCAGAAACAGCGTCTTTATAAATTTACATGTTTCGGGACCCTTGTCCCATCATCAGAATTTAAAAGTACTTGTGTATCATTTAAATATGATACACTTGTCAAACACTTAAAATATTAAAATCTAATATAAAATAACTTAATATAACATATTATAATATTTGCAACGAGTACGAAGGTTACCGATGTACATCGTATGAAAACCGACCGCGCACTAATCTATGTCTCGCTCCCACCACGACAGTAGCGCAAGGCAGTGTTGTACCAATACATTTGATTTGAAGACCAATTTATCATTTAAAACATGCGGCTTGGTACCAATATTATTGTGTGCTTTATAAATTTCGTATTCTTCAAGAGCGTTCAAATATCGCCCTTTCTTACATATGTGAAGGGGTTTCAAATTAGTTTTAAAATTTGTGTAGCTATGATTTTCGGAAATGAGGTGTTCTGCAAATTTTGACTTGACACTGTCCAAACTGTGAAAATGTGTAGGCGGCCTATGTTCTAAAAATCTTTTTAAAAAAACACGTCCTGTCTGGCCCACATAAAAAGCGTCGCAATCGTCACATATCAATTTGTAAACACCAGTTTTGTGTTCAAGGCTGGTGGTTCTGCGGACACGAAGATTATTCATAATACTATTAGTGGTCTTATAAGTGACCTTGATATTACTGGTTTTACCAAAAATTGACCCAAAGATCTGTGGCATAAGGTATGTGTACGGTGTTGCAATATATTTGCGTGTTGTATTTTCGCGTGTTTTACGTCCGATAATGTTGCTATGTCCTTTCTTATGTTTCCGAAGGATGTTATTCACCATATTGACATCATAACCATTAGCGACAGCAATGTGTTTAATGGTGTCCAATTCTTCACGGTATTCTTTATCACCGAGGGGCAAAGATAAAAGTCTGTAAATCATACTGTGGAAGGCAGCTAATTTTTGTGATAAAGGATGAAACGACTTAGCATGTATTACAATGTCAGTCGTTGTGGGTTTTCTATATATGTCAAATTGCAACTTTTTATTATTATTGTCCTTAGCAACAGTCAAATCTAGAAAATTCAGTTTACCATTTTCTTCACTTTCAAGCGTGAACCGCATTTTGTTATTGATATTATTCAAATGATTATGTAAATTATCAATTTGTCTTTGTGTACCTTTGTATATTAAAAAGGTATCATCAACATACCTGCCGTTATTTTTCTCCCTAACGTAACAAATGATCCGGTCGTGAGGGGCTTCTTCGCTTCCAATTAACTCCTCCGTCAATTGCACACAATTTGAGCTCAGAGATACTTTTGCTCTGCTCATATCTATTACAGCTGCGTACTTTCTTAATACGTCACAACCTATCAACAAATTAAATGGTAACCCACTGGCTACTAAAAAAATTATAGGAAGTGTTTTCCCTTGACTAGTGACTTCTAGTTGGACCTGTTTTCTTATGGTCTTATTTTGTCGTCCTGTAGCTACGATTAATGTGATATTATTTATTGGTAAGGTCGGTATTGTCTCCTTACTTCTACTCTGTATTTTATACAATTCTAATTGATCGATTAGTGATACATTGGCTCCTGTGTCGATCATGATTTTTCGTAGTTATGCCATTCACTTCCGCAGATATATAAGCGATCTCGCTGTTATTGTTGTTATTTTTTGTGACTTCTTCTTCCATCAGATCTCCCCTGATATCCTTCAGACAGTGATTACGTATAATAGTAAATGTGTTCTGATTCTTCGTCTGTTGTCGTCGTTCGTCGTACCCAATAGATCGGATCAGTGAGGGTTTTAAGTAAGTTTTCACTGCCGCTGTCCGTTTAAAGAGATAGCACTCTCTTCACCGCTCCTTTCAGTTGTGCTAGGCGTTCGATTCTCTCTTCCTTCGGGTCTATTCGTATTGTTATATTGTGGTCCATTATTGTGGTTTCTATGTACATCTTCGCTACTGCGGCTCCTTTGTGAGTCATAACCGGACTCTCTATTTCTTGCGTCCTGGCTATACTGATTACTATGTTCACTAAAACTTCGACGTCCCTGATAGAAGCGTCTCCCTCCATTTTCTTCGTCAGCACGAACGTAATTTGCTCTCCTAAAATTTCCTTGGTTTTGGTTGCTTCCGTTATTCGGTCGGTACTGGTGATTATGATTATTTGGCCGATATGGAGTGTTACCATTCGTTGGCCGGTACTGATTTCCGTTGTAATTAGGACGATGATTGTTGTTGGGATGATTGTGATTATAATTATTATTATGATTCGGCTTGTAATTCGTGTTGTTTCTATTTGGTGGATAATTATTTCCATTACTAGTCGGTATCGCATTCTGGTCGGCACTATCTCTGTTCGTGTTATTATAGTTTCCCCGATAATTACTCCTGTAGCCGGTCTGGCCGTTTCTGTCAAAGTATGTGTCCTGTCTCTGTCGACTCCTTCGATAATATTTCTCTTGTTCGTAATTTTCCAACAATGCGGACATAGTTTGGATTGTGCGTATCTGTCCGTTCAGTCTCGCTCTAGCCACGCCCTCTTCAAAGTGGTATGCCAATTTAGTAACAAGGCATTCTTCAGGTATTTTCGGTTCAAGGTTCCTGGCCATGCACACTTTGCCCAGGAAATACGCTGTGAGTGTGGTTCCCCTGTTACGGTCGTACTTTCCGTTACAAATGTCGTCGCGCACTATATTCTGTGTTCATTCGAACCAGTATTTTGTTTTAAATAGTGTCTTGAAGTCGGCATAATTTTGTACCTCGTATCTAGTAGCCGTCCACCAATTATCGTACACGTCTTTAAAGTACTCGTCTAACATACTACGTATAGTTGTCCACCTAGTTTCACGGGTACGGGCGATATTCTCTTCAACTCTTTCTATGAACTCCATTGGATTTTTCTTATAATTTTTGAAGTTCATTGTTTCTCGGTTATCCACGTTCGGTATTCCTGTCATCTGTATCGGCTGACTCCGGAATAATTGATTTCTTCTCTAAAATTATTAAGCTCTCGCACCTCGGCCATCTTTTCTTTATCGGTGTGTACTTGTTCCCGAACATCGTTCACGGTGGCGGTGATTTCCTCACACCTCGTTCCCAAGTGTACCTGTGCTTGCGTCAAGTTTTCTTGTTTCTTTGCGATGGATTCGAATTTACTTAAGTGAGATTCTTCAACGTTATTAATTTGGGTTTGAAGGTTCTCTTTAGTTTTCTGTAGTTCTTGTTGGTGCGACTCGCATTTCTCATTAACTTCGGAAATTTCCCGCCTTACTCCGGTTATTTCCTCTTCTATCTTCGTATCTAGTTTCACTTTATTTTCCTCGATCCTCTGACCGATAACTTCCATCTTCTTGTTACTATCTTCGATGCTGTCATCTATCTTCTTACTCAATTCTTGGGTATCTTCCTTCAATGAAGCTATGTTCTTATTCGTCTCTTCTGTTTTCTTGTTTAATTCAGCTTTGAAATCATCCTTTAACGATTCGATATTTTTATGATTGTCGTCCATCTTCTTATGAATCGATTCCATATTTTTATTTAATTTCTCATTAAAATTTTCCTTTAATGATTCGATATTTTTTGTTAATAACTCATTATTTTTCTGGCTGTCATCCATTTTCTTATTTATCAATTGAATATTTTTATTTAATGACTCGTTATCCTTCTGGTTGTCTTCCATTTTTTTAATTATCGCCCTCAGTATTTTCAAGAAGTTGGCGTCTCCCGTTTGTGTGGGTCTCTCAGGCTGTTCCTCTTGTTGTACAGGTCGGTTAGGTTCCGTAAGAGGTAATATCTCTTCTAGATCTTCGACTGGCGTTTATATATATTGTAATAAGACGAAATCGTGGTGTATGTATCCTTTGTTAATGATGTTGAGATTGCACCTAATTTATCGTCTCAAACGTTGTTCGCCAATTTGTAATATGACGATGTTTATTTTAGGGTCTAGTTGTTCGTTTTATTATTATTGTTGAAAGCTCGTTTTTATTATTAAGTTTTGTATTAGTGATTTATTCCACCCAATTCAATCTATTATTGAATCCGGTAGTGAATAAATCGGTTCACTTACTATTTTTATCGTCGTTTAATTATCTCAGTTTATATGGTTTAAAATGTTTTTTAATTCACTTTCTTGAGTTCCATTCTCTGGAAGTTCCGTTGACTCTTCTATCATCAGCTATGGTGAGTTGATCAGTAAAGTCTTGCCTATACACTAACATAAACATAACATAGACATGATATTTACTATGAGTTATAATGTGTAGCAATGTATTGGATGGAGCGGTTGGTAAAAATCATTCGATTTGAATGTCCGCTTTTGACTGCTTGTACCAACCTTTGGTAAAGAACATGGACTCCAAAACATTTAAAATCTCAGGATGGTATGACTGCATTTGGCTAGTCGATTATTTTTCGTTAGTGAACGAATAGGTTATAATGTTTTATAAAAATTGTAGTAGTAGGTTCTTTGAATCTGCAAAATACACATATATAATAAAAAGTACTACTATAATAATAAGTAAACTAAACATAAAATCATTGATTGTTAATTTAATATAATATAAAATATGAAAACTGTTCATTGTTAATCATTGAGGTTAATACAGGTTCATGTAACCTGGTTTATTTAAAATTTGTTAATTAAGTTTCTTTGATGCTTTAGTGATTTAATATGTGATAATAATTATTTAAATCCAGTATCATGGTTCTGAATACTCTCCTAGATTGGATGTAACTAACACAGGTAAATTAAATTCATTTGATACATTTAGGTAACACTCTTGTGTCACTCTAAGTTCGATTATTAAAATAAAATATAAAACATTCTTAAATTCTTAATGGTTAGGGTTCAGTTTCCCTTCATTGATCATTTGCGATCATTGTCTTTTCTTATGCTAATACATTTGAATGATACAAAAAATTAAAATTGTCGTTATTGAAATTGTTCAATTTTATCATTGTGTATCTGACTTTTCTAAGTTCCCTTCCTTTTGGAATTCGGGCAATTTATCGATTAATTCAAATTAATTCGATTCGCTACTAGCGTTCTTTAATTTATTAATTACTTGAGAAGTATAGTATAATGGTTATTTTCATTGATACTTGCGTAACTGGTCGTTCGAAGAATTAACACTTTTTCACAACTTTTGTAATTAATTAATATTTTTTAATTAATTAATTAATTTTAATAAATGCACTGCACTCACTCCTATACGCATATACTCCGTATTAGTTCACTTGAAAATATACTGCACTGTCTTCTTCTGTTGTTCTAACCTCCACTCAAAGTTTGAGGTTAGTGAGTGTGTTTACAGCTGTTCGCTGTCAAAAGCACGTTTTTCTGGACGATCGACTTGCGTGTAGTCGCTCTCGTTGCTGGTGAAAAACTGTCCCTGGTTCCTCTGTCGGAATTTTTCACTTCGTATTTTTTATAGGGTCTGATTGGTTAATAGTTTTTAATTCGTTTACACTCGGTGGGCTTCGTTAAAACAGACGCTTAGAGTCGCGTCAGGAGGCTGGTTCCAAGATACGAATTCCTGGTTCACCGACCCACGCGCAAGGGCTCAGCACTTCTCAATTATTTTTGTAAGTCAAACATCTTATTCATAACTGCACTGACGTTATTTTTATTATCAATGTTTTGCATACCCTCATCATATAGTTCAGATTTGGGGTTGCTGAAATCGCACTTGGTATAAATATATAATGTTCATTAAGCTATTAAATACTTTAAATACATTGTTTTTATCCCATATTTTGATGATGATAACGTATCCTTATCGTATTATTCACTTTTCCCTTAAGATTATTTACAAACAATTACACAATGTCTATTTTCATAGGTTCAAGTCCTATGCCTAATGTTATACATTTTGTTTATTAATTATATTATACTAATATTAACATTTAATTACTTTCTATTATGGCCTATGCATACTGCATTGTCGTTGTTACTACTGATAGCGTCCTTTTTTTCCTTATATCCTGGTTTTATTATCTTAACTATGGTTTGTTAAGTATGGAGTTACTTTATTACATGATTAGTACTCTTTTCATATTATTCTCATTGTTGATTAAATGACTCTTATTATAGTTTTGATAGCATTGTTCTGATTGTGCAGCAGTTCATTCTGCATTTATACTGGTTATTACCTTCGTTTAGATGTCATTAAGATTAGTTGCAGCTAGTTGTTAACATAGTTTTGTTATTATTATTGTTATTATTGGTATTTAGGTAGTTATACTTCTTGAATAGTACTACTTCTTTACTCAATTGAATAGTATTCTGCCTCACTCAATGTTGTTAGTTTTTACCTCTTCTTACTAGGTCGATTGCGCCCTTCACTTTCATTTGGTCACAGCTGATTGCATCCATAGGAACTAGTAGAATCATTGTTTCAAACTTCGAACTTAAGTTATATGAAAGTGATTATAAATTTTGTTATGCGGTGGACTCTCATGCGATATCCTGCTGAGAGCGCAGCGAGCAGAAACGACTCTTTAGAGGGCCAAGCGTTGCGATCTAATGCTTCGGTTTCTGTTACATATGAGAGTAGTTTTTAGTCATCCCCGAACAGATTTCCGAAGCCGCCGTTTCGATGTAATGTATGGCAAGCGATGCGAGCGCAGAGGTTTGTCTATGTGTTCAATATTTAGAGTGTAAATACGCATAAATATGCACAATGAAAGTTGATTGTTCGCAACAGTAATAAACATTGGAAACAACCGTACGCATTACCATTCCAGGCGTGAGCCTTCGTGCCTTCAGACGCCTTTGATAGACGCAGTCTGTGTTTGTAGCTGATAGGACGACGTTTCCAAACGTAATTGACCTGGTTCAAATTGTCCCCTTGGTCGCAACTGACCGCGGTCCACATACAATTAATTTTTGAAGCAACATTTTCTGGAACGCTAGGTAATATTTCTATTTACTTGGCATTTGACTTGCTATTGTCTATAAACATTCTATTACCTAACAGCCATACATCCTATTTAAATTATTTGTCTCATTTGCTTCCTATCTGAGTTTTATAGTTATACAATTTATATTAAACTATAGTATTAACTTGATATTTATATTGAGATTTAGTCTTTAGCTTATCTATCAGTTATCGCTTAATGTTAATTTTTTTAGTGATTACAATTTTTACAGACAATTTTTAATTTAAAGTATAAGTTAAACTTCTCTTTACTTACATTTTTTTTAATAAAGTAAAAAAGTGGCTTAGAAATATTAATACACAGTTCAGCACAAGTAGGTCGATACACAGGACTAAACATTTATTGATAAGTACTGTGGAACTTGTGCAGACGTGCTATGTTTCATGAAGTGTTTTCATATTTAAGAATTTTTGCACTCCATTTTAGCAACTTTCATTACATTAACAACGAATAAAAATCACTTCTCTACGTGACATCAACCTCATGACGGTGCTTCAACCTCGTGATAGTCGATCTCCAGCGCCGCTAAATCTTCTCTAGCGTCACTGAATTCTCCCTCCTCCATACCTTCCCCAACGTACCAGTGAACAAAGGCTCGCTTGCGATACATGAGGTCGAATTTGCGGTTTATTCTTCTCCAAGCCGTATTAATGGCGGTAGAATTTGAAAGCATGCAGACAGCTCTAATCACTTTAGCTAAGTCGCCTCCGGGGACTGTCGTTGGCGGCTGATAGTTGATTCCGACCTAAAGAAATCAAAACCAACATATCAAAGTATATATCCGTATACATATCAACTCATAATTCTTCAGTATCTGACGTGCTACTTCTTTATATAGTGATAATAATCGTAGGCTATACTTCATGTAATATATACGCGAATATATGTATTGTATTAGCTCAATCGATTTCACACTGTATTTATGTAGGGTATCACTATGAAAATATTATTATAGGCATGGTCGATGCAAAGTGTACGTGTGTGTGTGGGCGCGCGTGCACGTATGTAACGGCTTTATTTGCAGATGGGCTTTCCAGACACACTTTTCTTTTCAGTTTCGAAATCGTAATGGGGCCAAATCTGTTTCAATTCACCCGGAATATTGCAGAAAGTTGCATTTAAACAATCGGCTTCAAGACATTGGGTGACCGTGAGGACAGAGGTAAGCATTTAAGCTGCTTTAAGGTGCACACGTTAGAAAGTAGAAAGTTAATACTGCTTATAGTAAATATGTAATAAGTAATTTGACCTTCTCAAATGTATCTTTTCATCTTTACTGATGAAACATTTACTTTCATAATAACATTAATGAAAGTTGTTTTGTGGGCTTCATTCTAATGTATGTGAGAGTATGTCTGCGCGCGCGCGTGTATGTAACTGCAAAGTTTACGTGTTAAAATATGTGTAACTAGTTAAGGAAACGAGCACTAAATACCTTAAATCCAGTTGGGCACCAGTCTACAAACAAGATAGACCTCTTGCTTTTGATATTGCTGATTGCAGAGTTCACATCGTTGCCAGATACGTCGCCCCTGTATAGCAGACAACACGCCATATATTTACCGTCACGCGGATCACACTTCACCATTTGATTAGCTGGTTCGAAACACGAGTTGGTTATCTGAGCTACAGAAAGCTGTTCATGGTAAGCTTTTTCGGCGGGAACTATGGGAGCATAAGTCACTAACGGGAAGTGAATCCGTGGGTACGGTACAAGGTTTGTTTGGAATTCAATAAGGTCGACATTCAGAGAGCCTTCAAATCTCAATGAGCAAGTCACACTGGACACCACCTAAACACACAATTAACACAATTAGTGAGGAAGCAAAGAAATTACGTAATTATGAGTATGTTTAGATGCGATAGTCTAATGATCGTGTCTTTGATTTATACATTTACTTACCCAATCAGTTGCGAAGACTTGAACATAGTCATATTACAACCTACCTACCTACATACTTATTTACTATATACACAGGGATAGGCACGACAGAGCTGGTTAAAAATTAATAAATTATTATACATTCAATCGTTAAAAATTGTCGTTATTAAATTACAAACTTGAAGAAAATTTAAATGAAGCTATTTAAACTCTTAAGTTTTTAAATACATTTATCAATATAGGCTACAGTATTTAATGAAAACAAATAAATACGTAAGTCTTACACGACTACATGACAAACAACAGACAATCTTTTAATCGAAATAATATAGGCTATGTGAACTAGTAATATATTTGTATTATATGCATAATACATTCAGTAGCAGTAATACTATTTGCTTTGCACTATACACGCGCGCATATGTGAGTATTTTATTTCATAATACCTATAGGCCTATATATATGTGTGTGTTATTGTTATTGTCGTCGTCGTTGTTGTTGTTATTATTATTATTGTTATTGTTGTTATTTTGTAATTCGTTAATTCGTGAGTTTTTTGCAGTTATTGCCATAATATTGTTATAACGGCCTCGTGATCGTCGTCTATGAACCGTGGAATAATTAAACACCAAAGAAATCATTAATTAAACTTTAATAACAATTTAAGTAAGCAAAAACACCCTTATGCAATTCTTCAAGTTTACGATCATTCAAAACAAAAATGTGACAAACAATAAATTTCACCTAATAAAGACTGATGTAAAAAATAACGTAAGATAATAATTAGATGATGGAAACACGACTAATCGCTTCGCTCCACAATACGTTAGCTAGTTACAACTGGCTGGTCACTTCTGTAACACGGCTTTTGTACTCAGCCTTGTAGGTTAGCAGCCTTGCTTATACTCGGTTTTTGAACGTAGCGAAGTAATGTTATTATCTGATTGTTATAGTTGTCGGTAGATTCTTGACCGACCTTTGGAAAGCGTAGAAACGTCAAGAACCTGCCAGAGCGTTGTGCCATTTTTCTGCACGCTATGTCACGTATAGGTATTATTTCCTGTTTCCTCAGCGTCACAGTATTATTATTCCTTAAACGTAATTTGAGATACTGAGGACGCAAAACGTTGGGAAAAGCAGCTGCGATTTTAATAAGATGACAAAAATTGCCTACAGCTAGAGCGTATGTAAAGACCTAGACATATAAGAATCTGTGTATTATGTGTTTGTGTGCATGAAATTCAATTTACAGACGTTTACAATCATGTCGAAATATGGTAAATTAAAAATGGTGTATAATTTTTTCGTAAATACAGAATTATAATATATTAGCCTAAATATTCTAATACAGTATGTAAACTAATAGAACATACCGATGTATGACGTGTCGAAATAATTACGACATATATGAGCTTTAAAAAGACGCCAAACACTATTCTACGTGTTAGCTTTGACGTAGAATAGTGTTTGGCGTCTTTTTAAAGCTCATAAGTGTCGTAATTATTTTGTGTTTGGACCCATTTTGAAGGAAATTGAATATAGAATCCAACAAATGTATCATAACTTATGCAAAATCTAGAATACAAATTTTCATAGTTTTGTCGTTCCATGCATAGTAGGTGACTCATCGAAGCGCCATTAGAGACAGGTCAATCTGGTCGTGTGTGTGTGTGAGTGCGCGTTGGTGGGCGAGGGTCTCCTAATCTCTTAGTTGCCTTCCGAAAACGTAAGGAGTATAGTTTTGTATTCGGCTTTTATACATAGAGAATCATGTTACCAGATTGTCATATATGTCGGTAGATTAACTGACTAGGGTTCTGAAGGCGTAAATACAACAAATCCGTGAACATAATGTTTTAGATACACGTCTGGCATACTATAAACACATATCGACGGACGAACACATTCGTACTGGATGTTTATGCTTGCACTCTCATAAAAACACTATGAATGAGAAGTGAAGCGAAACATTGGAAGACATCGTGGAATTTGCAGAAAGTTAACTGACAAAACGTAAACTTACTTGCCCCATAAGACGGTTGAGGTTCGTGTAAGTAGGCCTCTGCACGTCAAGGTTGCGAGCACAGATGTCGTATAAGGCTTCGTTGTCAAATATGAACGTGCAGTCTGCGTATTCTAATGTCCCGTGGGTGGTGAACACGGCATTGTAGGGTTCAACTATAACCGGTGATATCTGAAAAGGTATTCAATATTACCAGTGTCAATCAAGTTTTTTTTTTGTATGAGAAAAATTCTAAGGCAATGTAGTGCATGTCGTTTGACAAGCGTTGAAATATTTCTTAGCCTAATATCCCATTGAGTGACAACTTTTATTAATGACATTTAACAAAGTTTATTTGTTTTACTAAAATCTGATAACGGTAGTAAAAATTAAATGTAGTTAACAGACAAATTAATGGCGTTGTTTTGTTGTTACCATATGGATAATTTTATAACCAGTGGAAATCTAAACACTTCCAATAACAGTTAGTATTGACTTTTGATCTGTGGTCACGATTTATCCAGAACTCATTTGGACAACTAACTTCAAACTCTGTATTCATTTATAAATAACCAGTTTCAATTAAAATAAATAATAATAAGAAATCCAGTGTTTTTGCAACAGGCAACCAAGATCTTAACGATGGAAGAACTTGAATCAAGATTCATATTAATGGAAGAACAGGTCGAAGTAATAAAGAGAAAAATTAATGAATACATACAGTTGGCAGACAAACGGTATAACAAACTTCTAAACTCTTTCTACAATTGATAATGTCAGTGAAACGTAAAAACAAAAGAAATAAAGTGAATTCCTCTACGCTCAATATCTTTTGTTAAGCGAAAAATAAATAAAGGTTTACTCTATGACCAATTATGTTTGTGAATTAAATTTTTCGTTTTGCAGCTTTCCGTTTAAACATTATCTTTGAACTAAACATTTGCAGTGTATACAATTTGCTTCCTCTAATTATGTACATCTCTAGAGGGCTGCGTAAAAATAGTAATGTACCTTATATGCGTAACAGAAACAGTAATTTTTAAAGAAAATATGTATAAAAACGAAACCAACATAAAACTTGATTTTGTTTACAACCCAGTCAGAAAAACATACATATAAATCTTCAGCTTTGAATGACGGATTGACGTGATAAACTACTGTATTCAGAAAAGAGTATATAATATAATCACGTTAACCGTAAAAATAACTGTTAATACATGAAGAAGCATTTATTTTTTTATTAAATTCAAATTAAAAATTAAATTACGGCAGAGGGGGAAAAATGTATACGTTAAAAAGCCTTCCCAAAACTATATGTTACTTCACATTCTGCCGGAGGTCTCCTGGACTGATGGCTAACGTTAATATTACTAAAAGTCATTATGCCAAACAATACTGCGATTTTTACGTTAAAATCACAATCTATAGATACGTTAAAATACTTAGAATTCAACTTAGTACTTAGATAAAATTTATTTCGGGTTTATAGAATTTTAATTGTATAAAAAATGTCGCTCAACAATATATTTGGAAACTGAAAATCGTATGTGGTCTATTAACCACTCAATTTATAAATCTGATAATACGCTTACACCTATTTTCTTGCATGGAAGGGTATATGATATCACATGGTTAACCATACCTTAGTAATTTTTAATGGCTTACTCTGGAATTTTCACTTCAAGTTATACAGAAGCCACATTTTGAATAAAAGAATTATTAATTTTTTTATGTGCATAAATCAGATTATACGACAGCCTAGTAACAAATTACATTTATAAGTTTATATACATTACCGGTAAATTATTACTTACAAACCAATCCATAAAGGAGATTTACTAATTTCTCGGATTTGGGTATAGCAAGCAACTGCTGAATTTACTTAACGGATATTTACTTTCTTCCTTATATAATGAAATGTACACGTCAGTATATTTCTACTGTTTCGAGTTCATAGTACTCATATTGACAGTTTCGTAGAGATATCAAAAACACAGAATTACTTATGTTACAAAAGTAATGGATACCACTAGTTATTTGAATTGCCAATAGAGTGCGTGACAGTCGCTCTTTGATTCGAAGCGGGGATCCGTGTATCACAAATGTTAAATATTATAATATATTTAGTAAGCCTAAATTAATTACAAACATGATTTTGTGAGAAACAGATACTAATCGATTTAGTAAGAATATTATACATATGCTTTAGAAGTCTGCATAGGCCTAGATGTCAAGTTACTTTTAAATTAGTTTCCTGTTAATAACGTGAATTTGTTTAGAGGTTTAGCCCTCATTCATAATTTTAGTGAGTCCGTTATGAAAACACCAAGCTTCAGTAGGCCAAGTCGTTATAAATGCAGACTTCTCAAAGCAGCTTAGAAAAATTGGTTCTCAACTTGCAAACGATGTCCTGGATGCACGGAGATAGTGACTGGGTACGGTTTGCGTTATAAAGGGTTCACAAGTCCAGTGTGAATCACCCAAGACAACAAGCACTGCTTATCAGTTGAAAATTGTGAGAAAAAGTCTTATGACTCATTATATTAATAACGTCTAGTACACGGTTTTATGAAATCTGTACTGCGTGCTTTGTAACGTATGATATACTTTCTGTGACGAATATGTAATAGGTAAGGAATATTATAGTGAAGTATGCCACTATTTTAGAGAGAAATGCGACTTAGACACAACAGAAGTATTAAAAACAACATGTGGCCGTATAAATGTGTATTCGCGCGTGCGCGCACTAACACGTGTCTTCTAACGTACGCGCGCACACAGAACACACACACACACACACATGGACCTACGCGTGTGCTTATTAGAAACCGAATTACTTTCCAACGACTGCAGGAGATACAGATTAATAAGGACGCCATTACTTGACTTGCGGTTTTCTAGTGGAATATCCAATTTGAAATCATCTGAGTGTGACACAACAAACTTGATAATAGCGTCTTATGCCAGGCTGACTATTTTGGGCAGTGTATCTGAGGTTATTTCCTTACGTGCTCTAGGTGACTGCTAACTCCTTCACTTGCACAAGAAATTTCAGTATAAAAATTTAAACTGAATTTGCTGGGTGTATGTTGTAGTTCAACTGCTGAAAGTCGGTCACATTAATTACGTAACAGTTCTTACAGAACTTCCAATATTTATGCCTTCTGTGATGTCAAGGGACTGAAGGAAACATGGAACATGGAAGGACGAATTTAATCTGAAAGTGAGTACTTTAATCTTACTGTTTCAGATTTAACTCACCTGTGGAGCAGGATACACAGCAAACTCGAGCTTGCTTTTTTTACCGTAGTCTTGACACAGCCGTCTGAGCAAATTGGACGTGTACCCCGATCCAGTTCCCCCACCGAAGGAGCGGTGCAGCAGGAATCCTTGAAGCGCGTTACACTCCTCAACGACTTTTCTTATCCTGTCTAAAACGAGATCCATAATTTCGTTTCCGACGGTATAATAACCCCTTGCGTAGTTGCTGGCCGCGTCCTCTTTCCCCGAAATCAGTTGTTCTGGGTGGAACAACATTCTATAGGCACCAGTGCGAATTTCATCTGAAACAGCAATAACACACCAATTTAAAGACTGAAATTTCCTTGATAGAGAAAAGTAAAGCGCATGTGTAACAGCCAATGTGGTAGGAAAGAGAACGAAACACGTTACTGATACAGTGGGCGTTTTACAGACGTGTACAGCTGATGGTCTCAACTAATCTGACAGGATTTTCTACAACGATCTCAGTCCATCTACAGATTCTGATGTCCATCTATCTTCTGTAAAAAAAATATTTTAAATATATAATACCTCTTATCTCTTACGTAATAACCTTTTTAATATAAATATAACTATGCCTACTGACACAATTTATATTCCCAGTACATTCACTATTGTAGGTGTTAAATTTCTAATAGGTTTGAAGTCAAGTACATGGTTTTTATGTATTCTTTTTTAATTTTTGTTAGTATTATCGTGAGTAAAAACGAAATAGAGTAGTAGACACTTTTAGTATGCAATGTAAACAAGCAAAATGCGAACGCTGTGTGGTCAAATCATCACAAAGAATGATAAATAGATTTCCTTTTACTATTCACAATTGTTAATATTCACGACAGTGTGTAGTCACAGTTTTACTATACTTCTTTTTGTTACAAAATTTAAACTTCTATTTTATTATAAATGAATAATATTTGTAAAATAATGTACAAGGTATTAGAAGATGAAAATGAAGTGTTCAGTACATAAAAATGAATTTTGTGTAAACAGAATGAACTGGCCCTGAGGAAGAGAGTGATGAAGTGTTTTATATGGAGTGTTTTATTTATGCTTTAGTGACATGGCCAGTGAGAAAACTGGAGAAATATTGGGTTAAGGCCTAAAAGTGGATTAGGAGGCGGAGGCGGATTGAATAAAGTAGATGGATAACCACTGAAGAGGAGTTCAAAATGCAAGGAGGGTAGAATACCTCTACGGGTTATAAAGAGGAGATTGAGGGGTTTCTGAAGTTTCCATGTTTGGGGTATCGTACGAAGAGATGAAACATGAAGTTTAAAGTAAATACAAACGAACACAGGAGGTGGTACCTGATATCTACTACACGGCAGAATACGATATAGTGACGACGATAACAATGCACATATTTTCAAACTCGGAATTAGAACGATGTCATTTTGATAATTGTATCAATTATACAATTTGGTAAAATCTATCGTACCGTCTTAACTTTTGGTAGGTGCTACATTAGAATGTATAATACGCGTGACTGCTGGTTTATTATAGAGGAGAGAAGAAACTGAGATTACATTACAACTTAAGAGAAAAACGAATTTAATTTAAATGATTTTTATACCTCAAAGAAAAAGATTAATGTTTTTATCTTTCTTCTAGTGGCAGATCTCATTCTTTCATATAGTTGGTCGTATACATTCCAAGTATTGTATGATCATGATTACTTCAACACTAGCTTATTAATCTAGATAAAGATATTTTATACGATGGCACTCTATTATTAGCCATGATGGCAATATTCAAAATTGTTAAACAAGCTGAATGAACTTTGTTAGGATAGAAGGTGGCCAAGTAGAGAACAAAATATGCAGTTGGCATTTGTTTCCTGTCTACCTTTATAAGGATGAACAGAAATATTACTGATTTTCAAAGTTAAGACCATTTTTTTATAGAAGCCAGAACGACGTGAAACACATCAGATAGGGCAATAAAGCACGTATGGAACTTGATTATAATAGGGTTAGACGAATTTTTGTGGGGCCGGCTCCTATCGCTGTTTATCTTTGGCTTATCTATTTAAAATCAGCTTATGTTTACCGTAATGGAGTTGGGAAAAACTTTCCATACGTTATTATCTATTAAACATATTATAAAAATGAACACAGTTTGAACAACAATTCAACAATTTCATAACATGAGCATATACGTAAGAGTAATAACCAAAACGTGTACAATTAATGAACCATCTAATGAAATCCGATACTTGTATTTGTATTATACATAGTACATAGCAGTGAATGCATATTACATCAAACTATAGGCTTATCCGTCGGTGCACTTATATTCAATTACACGTGAAGTAAACAGGAAAGGTTCCCCCATCTGCAAACTCATCTATCCACTGGTGCACACGTGGTTCTCATAACATATTTGGTGTTATGGTTACCAATAAGCCACACGTTTTAATCTCTGTTTCATTACCGGATGAACATAAACACTGGCGTGTGAGTACATATGGAAACTCATTCGATTACCGTATCAGGAAGCTGTATACGTAGAATAACGACTATGGCTTTGATAGCGCACACCTAAAACTAAATGGCATCAAGCATAGCCTATATATTAAACTGCAGCCAGCATTTCACTTACTGTCACTGCTGAATAGTACATCAGAGTAATATACGTATAATGAACACATTTACATTTGCTCACATTATTCTTGTATATATTTATTATTATTATTAATAACAAATAACATCGAATAAATAATAAATATCGAAGCATTCTAAGACATTCAAAAAATATATAATATATTCTTGTAAGAAAAGTGTTACTATTAATAATAATATTGAATAGATCAAATAATTTGTTTAATACGAGGCCTCGTACTATGTACACGCATGCATATAAAAAACTGTACATATAACATAACACCAATAACATAAACATTAGCTAATCGTCATATTCTTCCATGGGAGGGCTGTATCGATCTTCAACATGGAGTACGTATATACAGTACACATCAGTGTAATACACGTTAACAAGTTTTACGTATCACCTTCTCCAAACCACAGTTATTTCTACTATTAACTAACAGACTATGAATATTAAATAAAAATATTCGCTAACGCCATATCAAGTGTAATAATTTGTAATTGGAAACAAATACAAAAATATTTATTTGTTAAAGCAAAGAAAGTTAACGTATTTACTAGGAATAAGGCTGACGACGCTGCAACTTCACTATCACAACTGAACCTCAAGGCGAATACAGTCGGTGAAAGTAGTTATTAATGACCAAAAATATTCGGATATTGCTATAACATACCTGAATAAAGTGGAACATCATGGAGAGTGATATTTAAGTGTTTATCGCGTATCAAATTATTTTGGACATTACTACTTGTTTTTCATATCAATTAAGTACTAATGCCTTGTATCGCTTTCTTTATGCGTGTGCATAAGTGACTTTGTGCGTGCAAACACTCTTGTGGAAGGTATCTGACGGCCATTGTATAATGTTTACAGTCAGAGAGACAGGATATACACAAACACATTATCGTTATATAGGTTAAAATATATTCCCAGTTACTTGCGAGACCTGTTCCTGCCGTTAGTTTGCACGCCTGAAACATGTCGCGTTAGTGACAGTACTGTATGTCTTGAGACAGTATAGACAAAGTAGACATTACAGAGAATAATACAAAAAGTGGAGAAACAAACTATACTAAATCAAGAAATTACCAGGATACATTTTTGTATCATTTGTACTAAGTCAAGGATTAAGATCAGTGAAAGTCAAGAAGTGGAATATGTAGCTTACACTATTTCCCCCCAAAAATTCTGCACTTGAATCTTTCATCAAATATTTTGACAACATATTAAGGAATAACACGTATGTGTAGTCTTATTTTTTCTAGAATTATGTGACTTACAATTTTTAACCCGTACAACTTAAGTATCTGAGTTAAAATTATCTGCATAGACAAAAGGTTTATGCTTATTCTTGTTTGAACCCATTAAGTAATATTAATATCTCCTTTGATTACGATTACCTACTTTCCCTTGTCTGCATATCTAAGTTGTAGTTTCCTAATCTGCTGTTAACTTTTATTTTTACACATTTGTTGTTGTTTACTTCAGTTAAAGGAATAAGTATTTAAGTATTGATTGAAGAGTATTGTTTCTGTTAGGTGTCAGCGAAAGTTACAGTGTCTTTTTAACTTTTTCCACCATTAATATTGTGACCGACCAATATTATTTCCGTTTGCACTTTTTCACTTAATTATTGTAATTATTTTTTAGTCACTGAACTCGGGTCCAAATACTTCCTCTCTCTCCCTTCCTTCCTCCCTCCCCCTCTCACTCTGTCTCTCTATTTCACACACACACAAACACACACACACACACACACACACACACTTGTGTGCTGGAGACCATAAGCTGAGTGAATGTAAAGCATCAAGTAATGAGTTTAAATGTATCAGTTGTATTAATTAAAATAAGCGTATAAAGGATAATAAGGTTAATGAGCGTCATTCGTCCTTCGATAAGAACTGTTTCTGTTTGCAACAACTGATAAAGAACTATAAACAGAACATTGATTATTAATGCCATTTCTACGGGCTGCTAATGCAAGGTCAACACATCTAGATAAGAGCAACATAATTCGATGCATGCAGATCAATTTACAGCATTCCAGACAGGCAACAGATAACATTGTTGATATAATACGACAACAAAGGGTGGACGTTTTGTTTATTCAAGAACCATATGTTATTTTAAATAACGTTGTCGGGATACCAAGGAATTGTAGAACGTTTACTGCTGGTACGGGTAAACAGAGAGCCGCAGTTGTAATTATGAATGATCGAATTACATGTTTAATGATTAACCAACTACAGATGAAGATACTGTCTTTTTACATTTAATTTATGGTGGTCAAAACTTCTTTTTGATGAGCATGTATTTTGGTATGCATGATGATGTCGGAATTAATATTAATAAAATTGAAAGTGTTCTTAGTTTTGGAATGGGAATTGGCGTTTTGATTGCTGTCGATAGTAACGCCAGGTCAAAATTGTGGCATGATTTTTTAACCAATAGAAGAGGTAGGGCGATACAAGAATTTTTGATGAAAAACCAACTGTTTTTAATGAATGATGATAGTAATTTTACAACTTTTGAATCACGGAATGGTAAAAGTAATATTGATTTAACTATAGTTAATTATCAGCTGGTTTCTCTAGTTAAGGACGGGAAGATCAGTGAAGAAGAGAGCTTTTCGGACCATAGAATTATTACTTTCAATATAGTACATGGAAATTATGATATTGCGGAATTTCAGTATCAGGGGTTGCGATATGTCTTCAATGAAGGTAACTATGAAGCTTTTGATCGGAATTTGCTTCAAGAAATACTTAAAAAATTTTATGTTTCTACGTGCAATAATGAATTAGGAAGTCTGGACATTGTATTACAGTATAAGGTTTTGGAGGCACAAGATATTGATCAAGTCGTGAAAAAATTTGAGGATACCATAAAGACAGCATGTGACAAGACTTAAGAAGCGTACAACATTACAGAAGACTGTTGGAGGCAGATCGGTTCCGTGGTGGTCAGATACACTCACAGTCATGAGTAAAAGAATTAATGCATTAAGAAGAAGATACCAAAGGACTAGAAACGACAATGTCCTGAGAGAATGTCGGAAAATGTACTACTTTGAGGAAAAGAAGAAGTATCAATCAAGTATTAGAAGAGAAAAAATACATTATTGGAAACAATATTGTAATTTAACATCAGTGAATCCCTGGAATGCGGTTTATCGTTTGGCAGCTGGAAAAATGAGAAAGTGTTCCACTTTAACAACTTTGCAAAAACCGGATGGCTCCTTCACAACTGATTTGGAAGGTACTATGAATTGTATGTTGGAATACTTTATTCCCGTGGATGACGGCATAATGGATAATGAGTATCATAGGCATATTAGGAATCAGATTAAGGATCCAATAAGTGTAGAAGATGACAGAGAGTTTTCACAGGAAGAAGCTTTGCGAGTTTTGGAAAACATGAACCCTCAGAAGTGTTCTTGTGAGGATGGAATAACAAGTGGAAATTTTATTGCGGGTTTTTATGAAATTTCCTCGGTTTGTAATAGCAATCTATAATGAGTGTTTGAGAAGAGGTGTCTTTCATAAGTTATGGAAAAGAGCAAAAATAGTACCAATAGTTAAGCCGGGCAGGGAGAACAGTACTGAAGTTTCGAAGTTTCGCCCTATCAGTTTATTGAATGTAGGAGCGAAAGTATTAGAAAAACTACTTATAAACAGAATTATGCACCACGTGTTTTCTAAAGATTTAATGCAGTCTAATCAGTATGGATTTACAGCCCAGAAAAGTACAGTGGATGCAGCTATGGCAGTTAAGGAATTTGTTGAAAGATGTTTGGTGGATAAAGGGGTTGCTGTTCTCGTTAGTCTTGATGTCCGGGGTGCTTTTGATGCAGCGTGGTGGCCGTGTATTTTGAATACGCTTAAACAATTCGAGTGTCCTAGGAACTTGTATTGTCTCTCACAGAGTTACTTTGGTGGACGAACGGCAATTCTATCTACGCACAATACATCAATGGAGAGGGATGTCAGTAAAGGTTGTCCTCAGGGATCTTGTTGTGGGCCAGGATTTTGGAACATACAGTATAACTCGTTGCTCAATTTAGACTTCACTAAACGTACAAAAGTTATAGCTTTTGCTGCTGATTTAATTGTGTTAACAAGTGGAAAGCTTAAGCTTAAAGCTTAGAAGCTGAAAATTATGCCAATTTAGAGATGGTCAAAATTTCAAAGTGGGCTACAAATAACAAAGTTTCTTTTAACGAAAAAAAATCAAAAATACTCTTAATTTCTCGTAAAAGACTTCAGAATTCAGAATCAAGCATTTACCTTAATTCTAAAAAACTTCAACAAGTTGATAAGTTAAAATATTTTGGTTTCATTATTGACACAAAATTCAATTTTAATGAGCATATCCAGTATGTGGTCGAGAGGTGTACAAAACTGATTCATATGCTATCAAGATCTGCAAAATTAAACTGGGGGTTGGGACATGAGGATCTTAAAACAATATATAAGGAGGCAATTCTCCCCCTTTTATCATATGGAGCACCCGTATGGATAGACGCATTGGAAAGGAAAAGTAACCAGATGAAGTTCAAAAGAGTGCAACGTCTCATCAATATTAATAAAATTGCGAAGGCTTTTCGTACAGTGTCGCATGAAGCTCTGTGCATTTTGACAGGACTGACTCCAATAATAATATAGTTGAGAGTAACGTTGTGCTTACAGAGTTGCTAGAGGTTGTGATGGTGCTAATATTTTGATGGACACAGTAATTCCGTTCAAGGAATGGCCTCATCCGGCAGATACAGTTATTATAAACTCGAGCCATGAAAGTAAAGTATACACAGTACAAGCATATACAGTTGGCAGTAAGCACAACGATGGGGTTGGGTCGGGTATAGCCTTGTTTGTTAGTGGTGAGCTCAAATATGAGATGCAGTATAAGTTGGGTGTTGGGTGCTCTAATAACCAGGCTGAGCAATTGGCAGTCTTGAAGGCCCTGGAAAAGATAGCTGAATTAAATTATATTATAACTAATTTGAGAACGGCAGCTGTTTACACCGACAGCAGAGTAACTCTGGACTCACTTAGGAGCTCGAGGAATCATAACAACTTGATAGAAGAAATAAGGAATAAGTTAAGAAGTTTAAAGGCGGACAACTGGTCAATTGATTTTGGTTGGGTTAGGGTACATTTGGGTATTTATGGTAATGAACTGGCTGACAATCTGGCTAAAGAAGCTGCGTCTAGTAACAGTATGGTATGCTATGAACTAATACCAAAAAATGCAATGATTAACAGATTCCGTGAGGTGAGCCTAATGGAGTGGCAAAGTGAGTGGGAACAAACATCAAATGGAATGCTGACTAAATTGTTTTTCCCTAGTGTGAAGCACAGACTGTCCTCAAGGTTTGCACTGTCTCCTAATTTTACCACAATGGTGACTGGTCATGGCAGGCTTAGAGCCTATTACTATCGTTTTAAAATAAAAGATGATCCAATATGTGTTTATAATGACGGTGACCAAAGAGTGGAACATTTGTTATATGAGTGGAATATGTTGAATGAAGAAAGACGGGTTTTCAAAAATAGTGTACTAAGGAGTGGTGGACGATGGCCTCCAAATAGAAGTGAATTGACTTCAAAATATGTTAGACAGTTCATTAAATATGTTAATAACATTGATTTTGATTCTTTGTAGTGTTTATTGTTATTGTGCTTGTCTATCTATTTTGAATCATTGTATGCGTTTATTATTATGAATTAACTTACATATTGGTTGAACAGCTTCATCACGCATACATACATACATACATACAATTTTAACATGTTAATAATGTAGTACTAATTCATTGTATCATTGTAATTGATTTATTTTTATTTTTATTGTTTATTTTGAATCTTTGTCATTGTTGTTTTGTTGTTGTAATAATGGAGTTGTCTTTATATGTATTGAGAATTAGCTTGTAATAAGTTTATATAACTTATAGCATGTAGTATTACTTTATTTGTAATGGAGCATGCTGATAAAATAAAGGTATTAAACACACACACACACACACACACACACACACACACACACACACACACACACACACACACACACACACACACACACACACACACACACACACACACACACACACACACACACACACACACACACACACACACACACACACACACACACACACACACACACACACACACACACACACACACACACACACACACACACACACACACACACACACACACACACACACACACACACACACACACACACACACATATTTTCAACACATTTTTTTTGGTTGGCGAACTTTTACGACCAAAACATCAATAACCCTGTTGCATTAACTTCCTGCCTTATAGATAAGTCCCGTTCCGAAAGGAATAATTGGAGGACAAGAACTGTTTCAACTAGCTGTCGAGTATCGTTCAGCCAAGATCCGTAACTGTTTTACAACTCTCTGTCGCTTTTTGTACGGCCTGAAGAAGATCCCCGAGGGTGGGATTCGAAACTTTGCCGACGATGGTGCTGTTGTATACCAACCGACCACGGTCTAACAGTCCGGTTTTTAATCATTTCGATAATATTGACACCAGCCGTACGAGCTTACGACAAAAATAGCTTTTATGTATTATTGTAAGTACGAGACAATTTTACTACAAATTTTAACATAGTCCGTGATATGAGCTAATGAAAAATTAACTTTTTCCGATTAGACACTACCATCGTAGTCCTTCAAGTCTTCGACTGGTTTGTACCCTCCCCGCATATACCCGTAGTGCGTGTGGTACTGATTCTCTCACAGGTATATGGGACCTACAGTTTAACGCCGGATCCGAACGGCATAGTTGGGGAAGGTTTATACTAAGCAGGATACCTCCCGCTGGTTTGCCATTGCCTTGCGAGGGGGAACGGTCGTATCTAAATCAGATGGCCCCCGGCGGGAATTGAGAACCCGCGCCGACAGCGTAGCAGCGCCACACGCTAGCCACTACGCCACGACCGCTAGACACTACCATAACGGGCTTGAATTACATAGGAGTCCAATTAGAGTCGCTTGTTATTTCAAGGTTAGTTTGATTTTTTAGTTGTCAGTTTTTCTTAAGATTTAATACGTTTGGCACTATTCACTCTTCAAACCACGTCAGTACAGTTTGAGATTTTCATGTCATCAACATAATAGGTATATATTATTTCATAGTTATTATAAGCATTTAATTTGCAAGGCGCTCAGTACGTTTTAGGCATGTTTCATAATTTTTAAAAACGTTTCATACCAAATAAAGAAATACAAAGACTAGACAAAATCTTCTTCACTTAGTATTCGTCATCGTCTTTCACGATATACATAGGCTTCACGTTTGTGTGACAGTAGAAATTTGTTCATTATCGTATGTCCATCAAAACATTAGTGACATCAGTGGAAGTTAATTATTATTAAGAACAAGCTCATACCCACCGATACATGTCGGTTCCAGATCGACTACAACCGCACGAGGCACAAGCTTCCCATGGCCTGTTTCGTTGAAGAATGCCGCGTAACTCTCGTCAGCAGACCGTTGTAATCCCCCGTACATTATGCCGTCTGGCATGATTCCATGCTCCAAACAGTACAGTTCCCAGCAAGCATTAGCCACTTGCACACCTGCTTGTCCTATATGTAAGCACACTACTTCTCTCTGTAACAATAAGTAAAATTATATTTTGAAATTTTAATGTATATTTTAAAATACACTTGGTCAAAAATGAACACATTTATGTTCACTGTCAGCGAGAACATGAAGCTGACATAAAGAATGATTATTGCTAAAGAAGGTTCTTACTGTGTACTTACGTCTTAGGTAGAAATGTCTATATACTTATGTGTGTATACTAATGCAATATAGAAAACAAACGACATACAATAGAAGGCATTAAGTTACTCTTTTTTTGTAACTTGGTTTTATCAACGTTGTCGTGTTTACTTGCTGAACTGCTACTTGTCATGTTCCGGACTAGGCCTTTCAGTGTTTCCACCATTTTCAAGTCCTGAACTACAAAAATGGTTCGTGGTTTAGGACTTGAAAATGGTGGAAACACTGAAAGGTCTCGTTCCGAATATGACAACCAGCAGTTCAACAAGTAAATACGACAAATTTGGAATTACAGAAACTGCTAATTCCAATAAGAAGATGAACTTGGTTTTACTCATCAGTAGATATTAATACTTTAATCACGCCAAGATTAAATAACATATGCATAACAGTGTTGTCCAGCAACGCTTCTTATAATTCTCAATGTACATGAAATGATAAAGAATACATATTAAATGCATACGGTTACAGTTATTCACATTCTAAGAAATTTCGACGTATTAGGTACAATTTTATCTCATTTTTTAAAACAGTTGTTATTCTAAACCTTTGATTAAGCCTACGTGTTGCTGACTCCTGATTTATTAAGTGAAAGGCAAATAAAAGAGTGCTAAGACTTTTACGGCTGGAGGCGGTTACTTCATTAATATTTTTTCCGGCACTTAAGGCTCTATTCAATAGCCCGACGTCTAAACGATTACCGTGGTGCAGGTCAGTTGCTGGAAGATCAGGATCAGAGGGTCTGGATTAACTGACCTTTGATGATTATTACCACTGCAATCGTCTAAACGTCTTGAGTTTTTATCAGAGGACCACAGCCCAATACTCCGGAGGACAATATAAGTAATCAATAGAAATTCAGTACAATTGGGTTAACCAAAAGATCTCAAATGTTTCATATTTCCAGTAGTAGAGGTTGTTTATACCTATACCTAGTTATCTACTAATGTCCAACAATCAGTAGACTTATTGTGTCTCTGTGATAGCTGCTAAATCATTAGTATTATTAACACTACTGTGCCTCTTGATATATTTTCTATTTTAGTATATGGCAGAAACTTAGTATATGTTTGTTTGTAATCTTTGTCATTTTTTCAGTTGATATATTTACTTTTCAGCATGTCACCATCTCTTATTATTTAAATTTTTTGGATTAAAATCTTCAACTATATTTAGACTTTATAAACCCTGTAACTAACATTCAAGGCAATCATCTAATCAACTATTTAGTTCGCATACAATTACAAAATCGCTAAAATCTATAAATTAAAGGTTCAAAATCACTTTATCATTTCTCTTTTTGTAATAAATATCGTAAACGTTACATGGTATGCGAAGCTTTATATTTAAAAATACTAGGGCATTACGAATACAGACAATTATTGAGGGTTTGTGACGTGTTCGCCTCACACACGATCAATTCTATAAAATCTTGTACTACTACACAAGATTGCTTACTTAATACGCTGGTTGGCCGTTTTCTGTTAAAGATCCTATACTTATAAATTAATTTTTAAATTTTTTGCTAAATAAACTTCATCTACGAGAGACATTTTGTCATATGTGTGATACTTCTGATTTGACAGAAATTCCTGTTACAAACCTATTTAGCAATTATTTGTTCTAAAGTTTCTAACGATATTGATTACCAGGATTGCTATTAGGTTAGCACCTGTAACAGAGGGAAACATGCTTTATAGTCTTCTGTTGAATACCTTGGAATTTATCATTCAGTTAACATAGGCCTACATTGTTTTCTCAGATTATTAGTACATATTTTGTGACAGTACTTTAAGAAGCGTGTTTTACCAATAGTTTTTTGTTTTATACTTTGCTATAAGTAGACAAAACAATAAACGCCTTAATTCGAATTATTTCAAAAAAATTAAGTCTTCTTTTATCTAGTTGTCCCTTCGGAATCTTACTGCCTTATAGCACCTGGAAATCGGTTGTAATTTATTTTTGGCAAACAAGTACCGTTTTCTTAGGATACAAGCACACATGTCGTGACGGTACTTTAAGGAGTATATTTTATCAATAAATAGACGTACTTATGTATACACACATGACTTTACCATTTATTAAATATGTACATTATGTAGCTGCGAACTTTTTTGATAATAAATATACTTTGACACTATGTAGTGAATACCTTTTTAGCCATCGCCGTGTGATGTTTGCACTTGCACAGGCCACCTGGTTTCTTAACCGTTAATTTGGAACTGAGGCATGATTGTGTGTACTGAAGTTACCTGTAAAGATATAAAAAAGAATTCGTTAATTTTCGGAAGAGAAAAATGTTCTATTTACACAATGTATTTTAACACTGACTTATGAAGAAATTTAATGAGTTTGATCTTTTTGTACGTGTAAGTATAATCGGGTAGGATAGTTGCAGAGCGTGTGAGCTAGTCGCTAAGTGAAAAGAATAAAGGAAGAATGGCGAGAGTAATTGAAACGGAAGACTATTAACTGTATTTTTCAAAGCGGAAATTATGAAATTTTTATGTGTACACAAGAAAACTACACTTTAATAAAGCTAAACAATTTCTATAGTATAAAAGGTGAATATAAATGTAACACAATAAACCTAAATAATATCTTCAGATATTTTGTAATGCATTGTCTTTCTGTTAAAAGTATGGACGAATTTTAGTTTAAGAGAATTAAATTTTTGTAATTCCTGTTGGAATCACAGTTAGCAAGTGTCCTTCTAACATGATGATGCATTCTATACGTTAACTTTTATCATTGTCATGTTTTGCCTTCTGTCTGTTTCGGTTCTATAGGCCTATAGTATTTTGTCCGCTCGTACCAAATCGCTCACCAAGCTGGCCTCTATTATTGTATCCACTCATAACCTTCTCTTCTCTCTGTCTCTGTCTGTCTGTCTATTTGTCTATATGTTTCTCTGTCCCCTCCTCTCTGTCTGTCTGTCTATCTGTCTGTCTGTCTGTCTATCTGTCTGTCTGTCTGTCTGTCTGCCTGTCTGTCTGTCTGTCTGTCTCTCTCTCTCTCTCTCTCTCTCTATCTCTCTCTCTCTCTCTCTCTCTCTCAACTCTCTCTCTATATGAAGCGATTACAATGAAATGGGGACAAGAGAGTAAAATTACAATATGCTTTAGTCCAGTGAACAAACATGACTGCCATTGAACACAGCACCTGAAAATAAAGATCACAAAGATTCGCACTGCGTCCCACAGGGGGCGTGTGCTGCAAATATGACTTAAAATTCCAGTGGAATAAATAAACTCTGATACAGGTAGATAAGAATACGGATACGTTCAGTGGATGCTAAATAATAATTATTTACGGAAAATTAAACCAAATTTTGTTACTTTCTACTTATAGTTTCAAAAACTGTATGATATAAAATGTGTAAATATGCTTTACGCATGTGCCTAAAAATACGTGAGAAATATGTTTTTGGTATATGAGAGAAAATAAGTGTATAAAATTTGTTAAGTTATTTTATCACTTTACATTATAATTTACTGTTGTATGTGGCTTGTCCTGTGTGTATCGTGTTAGATGTCTGTACTGTTTTGATTGAAAATAAAGTGTAAAATTTCCGCAGGCAGTTGCTACGAGACAGTCTGACAATTAAGTTCTATAATTAATATGTTTAGTTTTTGTAAAATATAGTAACTATTATTACCACAGGTTATCAAAAGGCCGTCTCTGAAAGTAATATAACTCTCCGCCGATAGACCAATATAGGCCTACTTACAATATAGGTTCGAGTAAAAAAAATAATAATTTCTCTTAATTTGTGTTATGGTAAAAATGCTTTGTATTCTTTTATGTTTGTCATAATTATCATGCTATACAATACGCTGTTATAGATGTGTATACTGTAAATGGTTACTACTAACTAAATGAGTTAAAAAGCGTCTTGATGTACTTAGTCAGTGGCGTATCTTGAATGTGGTGTTGGAGGAGGTCTAGGGAGGGTCCAGGGTCCGATCGAGTCCGCTTCATAAAACAGAAAAAAAACAAGTTAAGACTAATTAAAATTACTATCTTAAAGTGGATGGAAAATGTGTTTTACCATCCTAAAATCTATCGCATTAAAGTACACGGTAATAACACAATAAAAATTAAGATATTAACAAAATTCGTCATCTTTTTCGATCCTCTGGGAGGGGGTCCGGTTCCGTTCATCTCCCCCCGTAAATACGCCCCTGAATATAGTACACAATACGATTGATAAAATACGTCTTCCCACAACTAGTAACGGGCTTTCGACAACATAATTTTGAATTTTATCAAAATCAGTGTAACGACTAGAGAGTCTGTGAAAAATATCGAGTGATTATATTAATAAAAATTGTACCTACGAATTTTTCATGTAGACTTTTAAATGTTATATTGTTATCTTTCTTAATAATGGTTACCATTATTTAATTATCTCTCAAAGTCTCTAATTCTGCCCCAGCTACTGGTTTATAAAAAGATATTGCCATTTGAATTAGACATGGGAATATTTCTTAACCTAGGTGTTAATGCTGTTGCTCGTACAGTAATTGGACATGTACTGGGTCTCTGAATATAAAATACAATATACAAGTTACAGTAGACTACGATGTGTGCATTCTTTCAAAAGCAGGACTTTCGTTGTGTTTATGAAGGTGTATCAAAATTATTTTAAATGAAAATGTCACAGAGTATATTACAAACAGTCTCAATTAATTATTCGCATTACATATTTAATGAAACAGAAAACTACTGAGAAAACTCGTAATGGTTCATCCAAAACTAATTACGCCTGAGCGTAAAAAATCGTGTCCGTTTTGATACAGAGGGGATCATGTGCGTGCTAATAGCACATATTTTATATTGTTTTATCGTCTTCGTTGTGAAAGTAATTTTCTTTAATAGAAAAATAAATTGTAACTAGACCCATCAGTAGCGAACGATTCTACGTCGCATCAGGGGGTCTGGTAGTAGGTGGAAGTAACAATAATAATTAAACAAGAAAAGTAATTTTCAGATAGAGACAATAAGAAAAAGTAAATTTAGCACGCACTTTGAATTTAATAAAGAATCCGTCACTCTTGGGGGGGGGGATTCTCAGGCTCATGATAAAATCTTAACACATTGCAATCCATATTTCTCATTTTTCGAAATATTTCTTGGCGTCTCATATGACCTTGTGATTTAACGTTAACACAAAGTAGGTCTCAAAATTTCTCTTATATCAAAAACATAAGTTTGACCGACAAGTTTAAATTACAAATGTTTTTCTTTATTGACCTAGTAATGAAACAAGTAATAAACATTTTTATTAAATTATTCCTTTAGCAAGGTAAAACTTGTGATACACATAGACTTTGAAAAAGCCTTTTAGCCATTATAGTACTATCGGTTTTACGTGGTCTGATACCTACGATCGCATAAAACTGTTTCAGTTCAATTTTCCGCTACGTGGTGATGTTTCATAAAATAAATTTTAATATCGTGTCACATCAAAGACGCTACTGAATTGAAAACAACAAAAATCTAATTATACTTTCCATGCTGGCTATAACCGTTTTCCTTTTCCTCCACTGAGTACTTGTACTTACTATTTGTTCTGGATTTAATTTCTCGCTGTTGTCTATAATAATATAGTAACCAGAAAACGTCTGAGAAGAACTGTGTTTGTGGACTATGACTTCATTCTCATTTATAATTCACTTTTAGTTAGCCTATCCAGTTTTAAAATTGTAACTGTTTGTATGAGGAAGACGAACGGGGCCGGACCCAGAGGGTCGAAAAAGTTGACGAATTTTGTTAATCTCGTAAATTTAGAATGTTATTTACTTTTTCAGCTGTGTACGCTTATATAGTAGTGTACTCTTTTTTAAATACACAAACAGGTTTATTACACAGCATTAGCTTATAGGGCTAGGTTTGAAATATGAAATATAGCAAAATCGATTAATTCAATAAGTATCTTGCAATGTTTCAATAACGCTTATTTTTATTGTGTTATTACCGTTTAGTTTAATGGGACCAATTTCAGGATGTTACCATACGGTTTTCAGCCAGTTTAAAGAATTGTAATGTAATGTGATTAGCTTAGTTTTTGTTTTGTATGAAGCCGACAGGACCCCAGACCCCTCCCCCGAAGACCATATTCTAGATACGCCACTGAGTAGTGGTAGTAGTAGTAGTAGTAGTAGTAGTAGTAGTAGTAGTAGTAGTAGTAGTAGCAGTAATAGTAGTAGTAGTAGTGAATTTTGTTATAAAACTAGAAGAAAGTTTTGCTTTTTTTTTTAGCAATTATGCTCGTATTTGGCACAATATTACGGATTGAATACGGTAGTGTACTGTACATCGCTTTGTCACGCGTCTCTGATAATTGTGTCAAGCTGATAATTCAAGTTACGTCATTGGTAGGCCTACTCTGATCTTCTCAAACAATAAAAATACGAGTGGATAGAGCTATCTGTTTTATTATTTAAACACGTACCTAAAATGTAAGACACAAAATTTCTTAAAAGTGCGAGTCGCATACACATTACATAAGAGTGTATATGTAAGATTGTATTGTAATGTAAACGGGAAATTACACATTGTTAGCGTGTAATATTAGTGAAGACTCTTCAGACCTACTTAAGTTATCAGTGTATTGCTGTTCAGTACCCATTATCTGTCTAGGTTTTGTATATAAAAATCTACCCTTTGTTTATAATTAATAAACATTATATTACCATTGCTATTTTTCAAACTTCTTTAGGGTTTTTTGCACGTGTTTGTATCTTACATCAGAGAAGCTTATACTTAGTCCCTAATAAGTTACTCTTTTTGTGTGTTTGTACTATGATCATTAGTGTACAGTAGAAATTTTACATAATAATTAATTTTAATAATCAATATTTATTTAATATCTGCTGATGCCAGTAAAAACTATCAGAATACAGAGTAATAAAAAATATGTTTTTCATTTTAAAAAGGTTTTATATTATTGAATTAATGAATATAATATATATATATGATTGGACACACATACATGTCTGAAGTCAGCAGTGGGGTATGTTCGTTTGGCTTCTAAGATATTCGACTGAAGAATTATAATAAAAGTCCATATAAAACAAAACGTAGAGAAATTTTACACTAATTTTACAATTTCTGATGCTCGCCATCTTCAGTGAAGAAAGCAGTAAATTCTCAGATGATATCAACGCTGAATACTACGTCTTAACTACTTCCACATCCTGTTCTTTGTTATAGAACTTGTACAAACAGTTTATACGAACATGTTTGCTTTCAGATGTCAATGTTTCCATCAGACATGTGTATCCGCTAGCTACTGTTTACATAATGTGTAAACAGTGTGCTAATTCATTACCATGTGTAAACTTGGCCTTCGTAATGCGTTTGTGGCTGTCAATCTGGAAAGATACTATGGTCCTTACATAATCTGTTTACTATTATTTTAGACAAAACAAAAAAATCAATTGACTTGTCACAGATGAGTATAATTTGTAAGTAGAAACAGGAGAAATTCTCTCTATATTCCGGCATTTTGATGTATAATTAATTATAGCGTGTAACTCAAGTATATGTGGCGTATATGGGATTTCAAGGGGGTGGGATTAGAGATGGGAAAAGTACACCATTATGAGGTAGCAAAACAATACATTACAACAGTATTACTATCCTTGTTATGTCACTACAAAAAAGATTTATTACAACCGTTAAGTATCAGTATGCAGGTACTCAATTTATCTTCAGAAGCTTATTGCTTAGTGCTTAAAACACGTTAAGTAAAACAGTCTACAGATAGTATGTATGCATTATTCAACAACACCATTATTTTATTTTATTTTATTTAGAACGTTATTATGGCTCAACTCTTTACAAAGAAGTGAATAAGATTTTTGCAAACACTGCCACATTATCTCTATTGGGTTTGTACGAACAGTGTCTGCTGCCTCTTCTTTTTTTGGCTTTGGTTGCCCCTTCTAACAACTTTCAAGTTCTAGTCAGCCATTAACAAAACAAAATAAGAAATTAAGCTAAACTTAATTTACTTTCATGCAGGTTATTTCTTTTATGTTTACCTATTTCATTTTAATTGAAATTGTACATGAAACTTCTGAAGGACTAACCAATTTGATTGTTTGGGACACTCACTTTGGTTAAGGAGCGCGATTTCTGTTTTAACTTGACCGTTTGGCATTTGTCTATCTGTCTATCTGATTGGGGAATGTCTGACGTTAACTTCTGAAGGCATCCAGCAATATTCGTGACACGTCCCATTTGTGTCGACACCCTATAGACTCTACCCCACAGTCCCTTATTAATTTTGAGATTGATCCCTCCAAAAATCGGACCAGGAGGCAAAAATGTCAAGGATTAAAATTTTGAAAAGCCGCAAAAATTTACCTGAGGTGCCAAGTTGCGGATAATTTTAACTATAACCGGAAATATACTGTTCAGTTCTTGAAATTATAATAATTTTAGGACTGTACAGTCCAAGAAAAGGAATCAAGCTTTTAAAAAAATTGTAAACATTGAAAACCACACCAAAGAGAATTTTGAACGGAATACAAATTTATGTTTATTTTGAAAATTTTCAATTTTATGGGCAGCTAGGAAAAAATGGAAATCGTTGAAAAAGTTTTAAAAGTTTATGTGGTGCATCAAATTATGAGGAATTTATTTGAAACATGAAGTTGGTACCTCTAATAATTTCACAAGTCAACGCTTTCAAAGAACTTGTAAGCTGTGTTGAAAATGAAAACTTGGTTATCAGTTATGTGTATGTGTGTTACAGATATCTATAGAAACACAAAACATAAACAAATTTAAAATTAAGCTTAGGCATACATAATTACTAGACATAATTTAAAATGTAATTTAGGCATTGTAATTGCAAATTTAACTAAAAAAACACTGTAGTAAACGACAGTTTTAATGCTTATGATAGTCATATTATTAACTGGATTTTATCTAATAACAAATGTATTTCGTTAAAAATAGTGAGCGTGTCAGGCAGTTCAGAAAGCTTAGTATTTCTATCTTCTGTTTACTTGTAATTGTCTTGACTGTGACATTTTTCACCATTATCACAAAAGTTTAGAATATCTTATGGAGTGTGAAACAAGTAGGCCTACATTTTTTTTCACAGAGAGACTGCATTTACCCTCTATACGTCATCTCTTGTCTCATCTTCTTGGTGACGTAGCCCCGTTAAGCCGAGATTGGGGCGGTAGTAAGCAATCCCAGCGCGAAATATGTTGGGAACTTACAAGAGAAGGGGTGCTTAAAATGAAGACTAAGAGTTGTACACGCATTTTATACCAGCGTCTTGGCCAGGCAGAATGAGTACATCTGCAGCAGGGCAGCAGAACGTTTTGCTAGTTGAAGAAACGGGAGAGTTTCAAGTTGGCGGTAGTTCATTGTCTGAGTCAGTAAGACTACTACTGCGAGTGGGCAAAGATCTTGACAACCATGGCGAAAACATCCTAACAGTGTTGAGTATACCAATTAGAGCAGTTGATCTACGAGGATAAGGTTTACGCAATAGGCCGGCTTTGTATTTATGTTAATGGTTATGGTTAATGAAACTTAGATGCAACCAAACGTCTAGCCATTCACGATATCTGCTTGCCGCGCTTCTGAAAAAAATGCCACTTGGAGTTTCTGAACTGCATGTAATTTCTTGTTCAAATTTCAATACGTTTTCGTCATACAGACCATTCTGCGGCAATTATATTATGCTTAACAAGTAATGGAAAGTAAAGTCGGTTAAAGGAAGTTCATGGATAACTAGTGGTATTTATAAATGTAAAGTAATATTTTTGTTTCTGGTTAGAATTAATGAATTAAATACATTCGAGTCAAGTATAACCCTATTTGGTTTTAGAAAACATATCTGTGTATTGCTGTTACTTTTTAACTTGTATTTCTTAGGACTGTTGTTTGGTTTTGTTACTCAAATTTCATGATTTTTATGATTTGGCGTAATTACAAAGTTTATTGATGTACGAGGGTAAATCAAAAAGTAAAGGCAAATTTTTAAAAAGGAACTTTTTATTGTGAAAACAAGATGACAAGTAACATCATTTCTCTAAATAATCTCCCTCAACTTCTATGCACTTGGTCCATCTCTTGACAAGCTTCGTAATTCCGTCCTGAAAGAAGATTTGTGGCATCGTGCACAGCCACTCGCGCACCGCCTCCACAACCTCGTCATCCGACGAAAACTTGGATTCACGCAGGTGCTCCTTCATCGGACCAAAAAGGTGAAAATCACTTGGAGCTAGGTCAAGACTGTACGGCGGATGCTCCAGCAGCTCAAAACCAAGATCTTGAATGCACTGGATCGTTTTCCCCGCAGTATGAGGACGGGCATTGTCCTGAAGCAAAAGCACACCTTTTGAAAGTTTTCTTCGCCTCTTTGTTTTGATTTTGGGTTTCAGATCTCGCAGTATCTCACAGTAGCTGTCACTGTTTGACCTTTAGGAGTGTAATGAATTAGAAGTGGACCTTTCATATCCCAAAACACTGTCAACATCAACTTTCCTGCAGAAACTTGTCTTTTGAACTTTTTTGCTGTAGGCGAGGATGGATGTCCTCCACTCTGTGGTTACTCTGTGGTTCGAAGTGATGGACCCGCGTCTCATCAACGGTTACTATGCGACTGAGGAACTCTTCTCCTTCCTCTTCTAAACGCCTTAAGTGTGATTTCGAAATTTCCAAAGGTTTCTGTTTGTGCTGGTCTGTCAGTCGATGTGGTACCCAACGAGCACACACTTTGCGATAAATTAGTAATTCGTGGATGATTGCAACTGCTGAACCGTGGCTAATGTTCAACGCATGCGCAATATCATCAATTTTGACACGACGATCATCATGAATCATTCGCTCAACTGTCTCGATGTTCTTGTCCGTCTTCGAAGTGGATGGCCTACCTGAACGCTCTTCATCGCAGATAGATACACGCCCATTTTTAAAGCGATTTATCCACTCATAAATTTTGTGTTCACTAAGACATCTCTCACCGTACTGCTGCTGGATTCTGCGAATAATCTCCTCAGGTTTAGTCCCTTCAGAGTGCAGAAAACGTACCACTCCCCTCATTTCTTCCTTGGTGCACACGGACAACGGGGCACTCATAATAAAATGCCCTGAAATCACTACGAATGGAGCTGAGCACTGAAACAACACAGCTAAAGAACAAAAAAACTTTGAGGTTATGATATGTCATTGTTCAGTCAGTGCTCCATCCATTGCAGTAGGGAAAATAAAATTTGCCTTTACTTTTTGACTCACCCTGTAGAAGTAATTATGTTCTTAGTTCCATCTAAAATGTATATTAAAGTGTACTGGATAGTCTAATGTCCTCGAAATTAACGTGGATAATGTAATACATGTAAAATATTTAGAAATATATGAAATATGTATTTAATGACATATTTGTAAAAGTATTATTACTTACTGTTTCTTATTGCAATGCATATTATGTGGGGATACATTCTTTAAAAGGTAACCTACCTCTATCCTGTGCTCTGTTACTTTTAAATAAGTTTTAAATATTTAACGATAACTGCAGTTTAATCACGTTTTGCGGCACACTTATTTTTCACGGTGTTATCCTGAAACATGTAAATATTTTTTCGTTTATTTACAAAACATACTAAACCGTTTGTCAACATTTCGGATGTTATCTGAGAGCTCATGTAGTCGTACAATATTTACAATGACCCTGATTGCATTGTGTAAACTGTCCTACTTTCTCAGCCTCGTTTCGGAAAGAATAAGGAAATATACGGTTGCCGGGTGGGCAAACATACGAACACTTGTAAATCGACCCGCCCTATATTCAACGAAACCTTATGTTTCCATTGTAGACTAAGTACTTGAAAGAGATCGGTCGTCACCAATCCTCTTGCTGTGTGCCGATTTGCGCTGTTAAAGTTCAGAACCTAATTATGTAAATATCAATAATCGATTACAAATATGGACTGTACTCTCATGGTAAATCCTATAAGGTGAGAAATCCATTAAAACACGGATGCCTATAATTTTAAGAGGTATGCAGGTGGGATCGACTACGTAAAAATAAGCAGATAATACAATACAATGAATATAAGAAATACAGGGTGGGGAAATGAGAACACAACAATTTGTATTAGCTAGTGTTTGGTTACTATGGCAAAAATAAATACAATTTTATAACCTCAATTAAATTATGCCATTTCAATAAATATGGCTCAATTACATGTTGAACCTCATGCGTTTGGTGAAGAAACGTTTTCTAGAAGTAATAATACTTTTAAAACAACACAAAGACGGTTTATAAATCATTTCAACGCTGGGAGGCAATGTAGAATTCCAGATTGCTCAACAATATCGAACTGGGTAAAAACGTTTAGAACCACTGCCTTGACACAGAAAACAATTTGGAGGAAGTGTAAGAAAGGTACGCGTGCCAAAAAATGTGGTAAGGGTAAGAGCTACTGTCACGCGTAGCCCAAAAAGGTCTGCTAGGAAGCGCGCTATGGAAATACAGATTTACAGTAGGTCTCTGTGGAGGATTGTGCAGATGGAAGATTTCTATTTCCATCCATACAACATTTAAGTGGCCTAAAAACTGTTTGAACGTGATTAGACTAAAAGAGTTGATTTTTGTAATAAAATATTGGAATTCATAAATCAAGAACAAAACTTTCATGAACACTTGATTATGTCAGACAATGCACGTTTTCACCTTTCAGGTCATATCAATAAACAAAACATGCGCTACTGGAATTACAGTAACCATCAATAACTTTATATTATACCTATTCATATCCATCATGTCACTGTTTGTGTGTAGTTTTCTTCAATATATTTGTGCCAATGGGAGTCACTTAATGGATGTTATTTTCAAACGATGAACATGACTAAGTAAATGGCATCTTATTACATTTGTGTTTATACCGTATTTGACTTAACTTACTTAGGTTTTAGGAATACAAATATTGTAAAACGATTTGTAATACTCATTTGTCAGTTCCATATATAATTCGGTTACAGAGAATTAAAGTTGTTTTTCACAAAAATGTCTCAGATTATATTAACTATCCTGAACTGAGATAGTCTGATCAATAACATGTGTTTAGAGAATGATATTATGAAAGTTCTTTACATTATCTAATTAATTACTAAAGCTTTAAATAATTTATTGAGAAAGAGGTGTTTGCGTGCGTGCGTGCAGTGAGTGTGTGTGCGCGTGCGCGCACGAGTTCGTTGGATGTGAGTGATCTCGTTATCCCAAACAAAATGGAGAATACTTAATACAATTAATTTGTAACGACTGTTACTAGTCATGAGTTCAGTGTATAGCTAAATATACTGATAAAATTAAAACTATTGATTAAAAGTAAAGAGAACGAAAAGAGGCAATCAGATCCCTGACACATGGTGGCTTAATTAGCCCGAGTTACATGCGTTTGGGAATACGAGTACTGAACTAATATATTTTATGAACTAAACTTTATTTTCCCAGACCTTGTCTTCAAATTGAAAACATGATTAGTACAGTGATGCTAATTTGTATTCATAATTAAATTCGTTATCGTTTGTTTTGTTTCCTAAAATGTCAAAAAATTAAAATTCTCGTATGCTGAGCAACAGTAAAGTAGTGTTGTACATTCATCGGACTTTCCGTACTATATAGTCAAAGATATTGATTTATTCCTATGTTGTAAAAAAATGTGCGTATGATTTACAACAGAGATTTGAGTGCTCTTCTGAGTGATATTCGTACTGATATTCGAATTGATATTGTGGGGTCTGTCCATCTATCCACAATGTCCTCTGTTGGGAGAAGATTTTTCATGCAATTGTTGGTTGGAAACATTTTATTTCAACTTCTTCCTACTGCCCAGACTTTGCTAGTTGTAACACTCAGAAAACAAACTAACAAATTTGTGACTGACTGTATCTATGAGACTGGCACTGAGAGTGTGTGTAAGAGTGATGAAACTTCATCGTGTATACTGGTGTCCAGATGAAGGGGAGTCTCGAACATTATGAAATACAAATTACCACGGGATCTAATAGTATTTAGAATGTTCTAGTTTTGTATTGTTCGAATCAGGTTCGTGAAGTTTCCTTCTGTCCGGCAATATAAATCACTAGCCGACAGATTTTTACCAACTTGCTATTGTTAAGGGGTAGTACCTGTCCCTTGTGTGTGTGTAATAAGGTGTAAATTGCAGGCTTGTTTGTGTGTGTAATAAGAAATGTTGAAGCTTTTTTCGTTGAGGCTTGCCACAAAAAACGGGGTTGGTTGACATTACATTAATTTATATATTTTTGAAACCACGAGTAAACATTTACAAATTTGACTCTTTTTCACCTCTCAAATCTGTTATATTAATTTTAACACAACATTATTATTTGTTTTGTTTCACATTTACTGTAGATCACAATTTTATTGTATGGAAAAATCGAACACTTAATTTTACATTTTAGATTTTAGTTCTTAAAATCTTAATAGTTCTTAGTCATAAACCTTAATAGATCTTAAAATCTTAGTTAGCTCTTAAATTTATTATTCGTTAATAGCACATTTTCTGAGAATTTGAATGTCGCAGTCTCACTTAAAATTAATGTTTTTCTTACAATATATATGTATTTTTTTAATTTTGCTGTAATTTGTAATCAGGTAATAACATAATTCACCTTGTATAATCATAATAAGCTTGTATCTTGTAGGTTATACACTATGGTCTTGTAAATTGCAGATTGTTAAGGCTTTACATCGAAATTATTAAGGTTTTTATTTATGAGTACAACCTTATTGATTTGTTCCGTTTACATTATATCAACTTCACTTTACATACGACATAGACTATACAGTTTGTTATCCGCTGCACTCTCCTTGCTTCCAATGTAAATTAAAGAATGTCTTTTTTCCATGAAATATATGCAATACATTCGTTACACATGCTTGTTACATGTCTGACATGCATACAAGTTTAAAAATAATTAAAAGTCGAATTTTGATAATATTAACAATATTTTGTCTTTTATTTACTTACTACAAAAGTTGAAAATATGCCGTTGTTAACGTTTAGTTCAAAACTAATCAGAAATGCAATGAAGAGGGCTACAGTGGGCATTTAGGCGGACATATGTGTATCCCTACGTATGTAGAGGCAAGTAGACCAAGTACAGGCTTTTGGAAAAAAGATGAGCTTGGTAATGTAGAAAAAACGGTTCCGGTAACAGATTGCATTACAGAATTGTTTAAGCAAAAATAACGTATCAGTGACACGATTACAGTTTAAGAGGGTACATTGAAAAAGAATATTGTCGAAATCTTATAAGACGAATTGGTGGAATAGTTTAATAGAGAGAATATTTATTCGACTGTGGTATTAGATAGAAGAAATCGTTCAAAATCTAGGAAATATCCAAGTAGGATATTTAGAAGTAGATTCTTATTGGATGTAGCAGCAATGGGTTCTGAACCTTTAGGAATTTTACAAGAAAGATCAACTGGACAGCGTAACTGCTTCCTAGAGCGTACATAGATGCCACACGGTTTTACGGCACTATTATATATATATATATATATATATATATATATATATTTATAGAATAGTGGCGTATGAGATGCAGGTAGGCCACGGAGCAGCGCAATCTGAATTCGTCCCTATTAAAACGAATATGAGCTTTACTACGCAGTCTTTGATGTAGGTTGGATTACAAGAATGGATATAGATTGCAACACTGATCATATAGAAACAGCAAATTGAACGTACAGATTCTATAAGGCAAGTGGCTTCAAAGGTATAGGAGCAGGGGTACCTAGCTGTACAGTATGTAACATAACTTAATATCTCTATTATACCGCAATGAAGAACTTCACATCGTATTCTAGGGTTGCCAAGAAACGGCATAACTTAAGTACATGTTTTCTCGTCTACGGGCTGCTGAAAACGCGGTGACAGATAAGGTCAGTTAATAGATTTGTAAACTTTAAGGTAAAATTTATTCTGGTAAAATAAATTCCCTTCAGCGCTTCATATTAAGGGAAGTGAAGAGGAGAACGAAGAACTTGCATGGTCAAAATGAAACAGTATATGAAAGCTATACATCTATTATTATACGGTTTTCCTCGTATATTTCAATGCTCAAAGTGCTGGTAAAGAACTAGATATTATTTATATAGGGTCAGGATGGTGTCTATATTCTTTCCAAAAAGCACTTGTAGTTTATCAATGAATATTCAGTAGCACAACTTCCAACTACATCATTTAAAAATAAATAAATTACAAAAGAGAAACTTTAAATGACAAGGGAACAGGCACATCGACAACATAACAATATTCTCAAACTCACACCACTTAAAGTCAAGGATAATATTCTAAAACTGATAAAAATTGGATAATACAGTTGTCTCAGCTTCGTAAACGCCTTGAACTATGAATAATAGCTTCCGCGTATTTTCAGTTATCGTTTGACTCAGATTCGTCCGGTGCAATAATTTAAGATTTCAGCCAAATCGATTTGTGCAATAAATATTAAAAATTTATATAAATTAAATGGCGTTTACATGTGAAAACGATTCATAAATTTCCCACCTGTCCATAAATTTATATAATAAAATTTGAAAAAAATTTTAATTTTAAGATTTACCTTTTGTTAAAATGACTAATTTTACAACTTCCTCATTGATAAAATTGTCAGCTATAATTTTTTATGTACGTTAACCTCTACTTTCCATTATCAGAACTGTTGTATTAATATTATTTAAAACAAGACCTTACGTTATCTATCACCTATTTGTAGACGTGTTAAAATTGATTATTCAACAGTACTATGACCATTATTAAAGTATTAAAGAATGTAACAGCCTACCATTGAACCACATGAGGAGTTTCGATCCCACGTCTTCCATTTATATAATCCAGCGTTTATTTGAATATAGAACTATACTTTTATTCGGACTTAATTTTATGGCAAGTATTAGTATAACATATTGTAACATAAATTTGTTATAATTTCATAGGTGATTGAAACAGGTAAAAAATGAATTCCGTACATTAATTCTTCGTTTTACAAAATCGGTAATAATGTTCCTGTGAATAATCCTTACATGAGATGGTACTGTTATATCTAATGTATATTGCTCAAATCGAATATTATATACATTTTTTAATATTGAGTGTTTTTAAAAAGAGGACAAAAATAAGTGAAAAAATAATTTTTTACTTTTTTTTGACTACGCAACTCTATTTTGATACCGTTAGGCATTTTCTTGAGAGTATCTGCAATTTTACAGTTTCTTTTAGTTAAATATCTAACAATACAAACCAACTACGCGATCTGGAAGACCACTGTGGCCTGTTTCGTTCTCCTTTCAAACTGTCTTTCATGAGAAGCCGAACATAAAGTTATTACTGGGTTACCTTTTGGAATTTTTGGATGAACTAAGATTTGCGGACCAAGTCCGAAATATTCCTTGCTAAGATAGAGGAATATGAAAAGACTTGAAAACAAAGCGTCCAAAAATCTATAAATCATGGAAACGATTATTAGTAACTCTGAGTTAGGCCAAAAGACGTCAGCCCACGTTCAAGGGTACGTGGATATACTGGAAAAAGAGAAATAAAGGGGGGAGAGAGAGAGAGAGAGAGAGAGAGAATTACTGACTCCGTATCCTAAATTATGCGCTCTCCCGCTCACACACACATACACACACACACCACGCGCGCGCGCGCGCGCGTAATACTATAATCAGTACAAATAAACTGCCAGTTCAATGGAAAATGTGTGTGTGCACGCGCGCGCATGTTTGTGACCCGATATTTACACATGTCTCCTGCATGTGAGTAATTACTATTTGACGTCAGTAGCCAAGTCTTACTTAATTAAACAGCATACATGAACTATATTTTCCCTCAGCGTCTTAATTAATTTTACATTGTTCAATAAAAACTTTTAGAGCCCTATTTTAATTATAATGTTGTTAATTACTAATTACTGAGTTTAGTTAAGTATCTCTGCCTTTGTGTTTGGTGAGATGATAAGCCTATTAAATTTATTACCGTCTGTCTATAATTTTTTCATTGTTTGTGTTCTAATTACAATGGTAATGCTGTGTTTCAAGCGTCTGTGTGTGGGCGATAAGCGAGACATTTCCAGTACAACGGGGAATGATAACGTCATGTGCCACAGTCCACCCGAATGTCCACTACTATATAAGACGGCTGATACAATGCAGACGTTACAATTATCGCTATACTCCGAGACTGATCACAGACACGAGGTATGTATAACTCTCGGTCACTGACTAATTTTGTGTCTTGACTTTATAAGAGGCAAAGTTTGTTTGTATTTAGTCTAGTGAATAACGAAAACAGTTTAATTAAGTACCTTGCAAAAAGTAGTTATTCTCTAGTTACAAAAACGAATATTATCATTTTCAATAACTAGAGTCATGCAAGTGCAAAAATGGTGTTTTGTTCTATTTTTGTTGGTAAAAATGTAGACTTTTTACTGAAGAATCTATTATTTTTGTATCAACAATCTGTGACTAGGTTTCAAAAATTTCGTCCTTTCAAACATAGTAACTTCTTTAGCTTAGAATACGTTTTATGATACAATAATTTTAACTTATTGGTTATCTCGTCCTTTTATTACCACTCTCCTCCTGATTCACTGCCAGTTCTGCGTTCCTCAAGATTATCTCTTCCTTGGCCATCCAAAATCTCGTTTTACCCGTGGCTTCGAACTCGTGTGATCTTCAATACTCTTCTTAGGCCAATTCTGGTTAATGAGTTTCTTCCACATTGACTCATATTCACCTATCCTACCACTGGTATTATAAATTCTAACGTTTGTTCTTATTTGCTCATTGTGTATTCTATCCCGCCTAATACAGCCTCTAACATTCCGACGGAGTTTCACCTGCTTATGTTCCTGTATCAGCATCGCCTTTGTAAAACCTCATTAATGTGTCACTTCTTACTGTAGTCCTTAATATTCCACGTATTGAGCCACAAATTGCCTGAAATTTGTTTACATCTCTATCAATATCCTATCCTTTTTACAAAACACTTCGCGACACTCTTTGAATTATTCTAGCATTCATAACCACCTTCGCTCATGCTGTTCTCTCACAAAAATGCTTTTTGACTTTCAGGAATGATATATTTATGCTATAAGATTTTCTTGGTTTGAATTGTGTAGCGATACCTTAAATTCTTATTACCGTAAATTCTTGTAAGTTTGTTAAATCATCTGCGTCCAATATAACACTGTCCTTCCCTAATTTTATTCCAGGGTTTACTATTTTCTTCCGTTTTTAATAACGTCTTATTGCTTCACATCTCCTAATTACTAACTTGATAATATGAATATGTTACTACTTTAAACAACTTATAGTTAAGCGAAACGTTGTTAATTTAACTACAGTGTATGAGCATTTAACTTGTATTCGCTGAACGAAACGATTAATTTCTGTTTGCGAGACAAGCAGTCACGCTTTGTTGCTTGCATCGGTATTACTAAATTACTCAGTGGTAATACAATACGCCAGTATTGTAATTATATGAGAGTAAATTACATAAAATTATCCAATTATATAGCTTTACCACGATAACGATATTATAAAAGTGACATAATAATGTTCGCAAAGTAACTAACTCTATTGTCTCCATCACACGTTATTAGCCATACGTGAATCATACTAAGGAAAAATCAGCTACATAAGCTATGAAGAGTCCAAGTACTTCCAGTACTAAGTATAATAATAATTATTTTTAAATGGCGTATTCAAATATTACTTCACTTTTAAATCCTTTCAATAGTAACAAATGGAAAATTTTATCTAAGGACGACTGATACGCGTTTCTAGCTAAGTGTGAGAGAATTTCTAACAACTGAACTTAATGTAGCAAATTGACAATTTTTATTAATCGAAACAACTATAATACTAAAATGATGGAAATAATATTAACAATATTAGGGAATGATAATAAAAATAATTGTAAGATCAACAAAAAACGTAATGAGGAATATTACCATTAATATAAATAATGTTATGAAATGCTCCACGGAACATTTTTCTCATTAGATCTTTTTAAAAAAAATTCATTTTGAGAAAAATTAATTCATCTTCTTCTCCTTAATATTATTATTATTATTACTATTATTACTGTGAAAACCATCTTTCATTGTTAGTCTTCAAACATCGGACTTACCGCTTGGGAAGCCCGAGCTTTGACTATAATCGAATAAATTCCACATTAGGAATTTTTACGTCATATTTCAGACATTTCTAGTAATTGTATTAATTTTCAGTGTTTTATTTGGTTTTCAGTGTTAGAGAATCGTACTGTATACAGACAAACATGCAGATGAGTTGCTGCACTCGTGTGGTGAGGGGAGGTAGCGCCGTACACACGGTCTACTGGCGTGTCAGTCAGGGAGACAAAACACGTAGAATTGTGAAGCACGGACGCTTCTTCAACTTTGGCAACGCTAATGAAACTCCGCCGGCGAAATTCACTGCCGTCAACCAAACGTTCAAGAACATCTCCAAAGTTGGCCCTTTCTAGTTGTCTGCGCTAAGGTAAATGATGAATTTTTGTACATGTGTGTGTGAGTGTGTGTGTGTGTGTGTGTGTGTGTGTGTGTAAAATACACCTGCACGTGAAGTGACAATACCGTGAATGACACTAAGCTATAACTACATCTACATGTATTCCCATTTTTAAATAACAGATTAAAATCAATTGTTTTGTAATTATGAACAATATACATAAATTCAGCTTGCTAAGAAAAAACGAATACTGTTCGACTAACTGATGTTTTTTGTTTATTGGGTAATTCGTTAATTTTATTTTGAGTTTTTTCCGTCCATTAATTCGATTAGTTTTTTTAGGTAAACAGAATTGTACCTTTAAAAAATTTAGATATTTCTTACGTACGCTGGCAATAAACCTATTTAAAACTTATAGTAACTTATAGGCCTATAACTAAACTTTAACGACAACTGTATAGAATATTTTCAACGTCTAGCGGTATTAATATGCGAATTAACATACAAGCAGTATAGTATTAATATCTGCAAGGCGCAAGTCGACTGAGTGATGTCAGCAGATGACACTGACAGAGAACGTTAAAAAAATTATAGTTTGTACTTGGTGCGCCAGTTATCAAATTAATATAAATATAGACTAAAACATTTTGGATGGCTTCCTGTCTGGACAACTACTCGTAACACTAATTCGAACGTTTTGACGTGGAAGAAGAGAATACAGTGATTTATTAGTAAAATTATAAATTACCTTTAGGCCCAGATATTATGAATTGGGGTAACACTGTAAGCATCATTATGAGCATAGTGTTCACCTTCATATTCCTTTGTACTTACTTATGTGGTCACTTTATTACTTTATAAATGGACAGAAAATACATTTGTAAAGATCATAATATGTTATTTGTTCGCATAGTCAAAATAATATTAGTTGTTAGACTAACAACTAACAACTCCACCACCACCACCACTATTACTACCACCACCACGACTACAATTCACGATTATTTTTTTAACAATACTGATGACGACTACGGTAATGATGATGATGATGATGATGATGTTTGTTATTGGTACTGTTCTTTTATGCCCGTATGTACGGTCGTCAGCGTCATTCCTCGCCTCGTTAATGTTATTATTTCTTTTTATCCAGTAGTCTATTACATTCTTTAATACAAAATTATATTTTAGATTTTTAATTTATTTCTTTTCAGTAATATTTAATTTAAAAATTAAAAAAGCCATAGTGTATTATGTTAATTAATAAAAATGAATATAATATAATCAGTATTTTCACTAATTTGTGAGACTAATTTTGGTTGTTAATAGCCAAAGCATGACTGTACGGTCAGATGGTTACAGTTCCATCGAGTTCTTTAAGCAAATTGTTGCGTTACGAACTGAAAATATTCATCAGACCGATTTACGGTAGCACAACCAAAGTACATCAGTCAACCTAATTGTACCTATCAACTTACTCGGTTGGCGACCACTCTCCAAGAATCCTGCCCTCCCTCTCTATCCATAGACGCGAGCGCACGCACACGCACACACGCACACACACACATATATATAAAATTACTTTTCCAAGCGATCAGCAAACTTGCTTACGATGGCTGCAGGAATGAATATCCGAATACATACCCGTTTTGACATTCACATCATTAAATTTAGTACGTCAATAAAATAATATTGCCAAATAAAAATTACATTACGCACGCGCGTACACACAGTGTTCCATTTTGATTCACATTGTTCACCTATTGTATCGTGTTACTTTCCTTTATTTTCTTTTCTGTTTTATTACTTGTTACTCATTTTACAGTTAAACGTACTTTCTGTTGAATGTTCTCTATAAGTAATCAGTTTAAATTTTTAGTCTGTTGCAGACAAAGGAACTAAGTCTCTGCTGTGAAGTGAAATGGATTGGTTCATGTCTGCCTGTGTTTTGGAGGAGAAGAATGTTCGGGTCGACACTGTAAACACGAGCAGAGGTCGGCAAACAATGATTTCATATAGGCCTACTACACTACTCTCTACTGACTCATAGCGTTTAGATATGGTCGCTAAGCGACGTGTGTTTATATTGGTGATAATTATGTAAGCTGCTTCATCAGAGGGAATGTATCACAACAAATGTGCATTAAACGTTTTATATGTTCAGTTTATTTATGTGTTCGTTATTAACGCTCCTATTTACCTTTTGTAGTTGGTTCACACTGACAAACGTGAATACGATAAATAATTTAATATAATGTTCTTCCCTTTGCGGTAAAACTCTAAACGTCCAAACCAAATGTCACATTAAACATCTTACATTTAAACTTTATTTATACGGCCTAATGTTAGATTTTAAATAAATCAAATCAAAATGACATTACCTACGTATAAAATAATCCTACAGTGACTTTGTGTTAGGCGTAAATATACATGACATTCATGTTTGGTGTCATAATGTTAATAACCGATTATGCCTCTAAAAACACTGTAATCATATCATGTTGACTAACACTATGCAAACACACACACACATTATAGGTCCTTTTTCTCTTCACCTACGGAACGAAACCTGTTAAAAGTAGTTGCGTTATTAATTAAATATAATTATTTAATTATACCGTATAAAAACATCTTATATCTTAACTATTAAGGATTAAAATATAAATATGGGAATACGTGGCGACCAAATAGCACAGCGTTCAAAATATGACGTCATTTGTATTTTACGTTCTCCATGTATTTTACGATTTTTATGATAAAATGTGTAGCATACCTGTACTAACCTTGAGTTTAATGGTTTTGAGACTTTACGAATTTTAACTCCTTTTACATAAACATGTGTAAACGTATCTTATTCCTCTCCAAATTTTTAATAGCCAATATACTCTAAATAAAGTAAACCTGTCCAAAAGTATCATTCCAGGATCTCAGAATACATAAAACAACTGTGCTGCAATAATTAAAGTCAATCTGTTTGAAAACATCAAAACTATCAACTCACCAATACTGTGTTTTATACAAAACTTGTTTTAAGCGAGGCTTTGCAATAATGCCTCGTAAAAGGGCACTGGATCATGACGGTTCTGGCAAAATTGAATAATTCAATATTGTGCAAATTGACAAAATTGGCTCCGGTAAAAATTTAATCTCACCAAGAATAATGGTAATGCCTCCAAATGATTTTTACGCTACTTACGAGACCGTTAAGATCAGGTTCCTTTCTCCATGACTATCAATAAGTCTCAAGTCAAACATTACAGAAAAAACAGGAAGCCTGAACTTGTTATTATCACATACACCATTTATGTTGATTTACAAAAGGTGAAATAAAGAAACTGTGTATGTGAAAATGGATTTCAGAAATACTTGCAAGATTGTATTCAACTTGTAATAGGCTTAAGGTGTTTAAAGTAGTTTTGGAAACAACATAATAATTTGTTAAACATAACAATTTCAGGAAGCAGGCCTAGAGTGTAATTTTAGTTTTGTAAGTAAATTCATCACGCCTTACACATACTGTGACATTTTATACATTCATCATTTTATCATTTTCTGTGACACTTCAAAATTTGAAAGATTTTAAAAATAAGACATGCGATTTATTATACTTTAAATTTTATTTCCACTTACTACTTTCCAGTTTTCGGAAGAGTTAGCAGGATAAAAACGATCGGGTGCTTATGTTGTGTAAACAATACATTTTAAATAATGATTTTAAAAGCAGGAAAGACCAATTTTCAACGAATATCACGAAATTATCCGTGGTTGAAATACTTGCATTGAAATACTTAAACACATTGTGAAGATGACAAATGTCCATATGAAACACCTAAAGAGGACTCAGAGGGCTGAACTGTACCACAGCCACCTAGAGAGTAGTTCAGGTGGTCTTGCTTGTTGCCTGTGTTGGCACGGGCCTGTGTTCCCTAGATAAAATATCGTATTTAAGGTTTATATGTGAAACAGACAGGAAGCGCGAGAAAATACAATGCCATAATATCTGGAATTAAATATTTCATTACGACTTCCAAATTTAAATTAAATATTTTTAATAGAACGTTGGAGTTTTAACTTTCTAACTTTTTTAAAAAAATTACAAATTTAATAAGCATTTCCTGTTTTGTTAAGAAAACTTGTAAGAATTCTGTGTTTCACATCTGTTTCTAATTATTGCAGCTTGTTTTATTGTATGTTAATAAAAACATTATTGATTTGTTGCTTTTTCAGTGTTTCTTCTAAATACTCGAAATCATCTTTACAAATTTCATTAGAATAATTGTCGGTTAATTTACTGGCAAAGATGAAATTAAATAAGAAGTGCAGTAGCAGGAAGGGAGGAACGTTTCGGATGAGGTAGAACGTTTACTAAGCGCTTTAGACGCCTTCTTAGAAAAAATACAAATAATAACTTTGTAAAAAGAAGCTTCGGGCTGAAAAATCCCAAACATAGACCTACATATCGAATGCAGATTTTATTTTACTTATTTATATTATATTTTACTTTTAGGTGTTTACATTTGATATTTAGTCGACTGTATTAGAATCTGACTGCCTTCTTTTTTACTGATGCGAATTTCTACTAAGATTAAGTTGTTAAAAAAAGACAAGTGTTTCGCCTGGGATATATTCAGTGTAGAACGAATTAGGGCTACAATTAAGTGACGATCCAACACAATAGGGCTATGCTGATGCTGTTAATGCCTTGTTTCGATAGTCGATCATTTTACTCTCCGTTAGAAACAGCTCTAAAACAAAATCACACACACACACACACACATAAATATAATATATTTAATATTTATAATAACTTTACCTCAAGATGTTTTCCCTTATTTGGAACATGTTTCAGGAAACCTATTGTTCCCATCCACAGCCTTCTTAATTTTGAATCTTATGGAGAACTTGTGCTTTGATTGGTTGTTGTTATGGTTTCCTGTTGGTTTTTGGTATTTTAAATTGGTATTATTGTGCGTGACTGTGGTGTACATATTAGTATTTTGCGTATTTTCGATGTTGAGTGCTTGGAAAATTGTGTCATGTTTTGAATTGATTTGTATTTGTTCAGGTATTAGTTGGTTTGGTGTTTGTATATTTGAAAAATTTCCCATATGTTCATTATGGTGCCTTTGTGTGGTATGTGTTTTATTAGTGTCATGTTGGTTATGTCTGGCAATTCATGTCCTGCGTTTATTGCATGTGTGGCCAAATTAGATTTATGTAGTATATAGAAGATGCGTATATAACATTAAAGGATGCTGGATACTATGAATGTCTCTTTTTATTTTTAAAAGAAAAGTTATTCGTATAACACAACATATCAGGTGATGTCCTTATACTAGAAACAAAACTACAAATAAATCTACGATTGTGAACTTACACTAACTCACACGCGCAAGCGAAGAAATATGCAAATGGCTATACACTATTCGTTAGGCAATAAGTGGATACTAAAATTAAAAGTAAATAATTGTAAGTAGTTTATTAGATAGAAGCAGATTACAATTACTGCAGTACGGATTTATAATTGCCCGTTTTTCATATGCATTTTGTACGTAGGCCAACTACGCATAGTTACTGATCGTGGGCGAACATAACAACTGACAACTGATATACAAGTCAGAGATAATATTACGGAACCGATTCGACATTGCATCAAATCCTATTTGACCATCTGATTCTGTAAGCTGCTCTCAACAATAGGACTACTGTTCTGAACACAAGCCGCGTTCCGACTGAGTGAAACGTGTTACGGCTAAAGTACAGAGAGTTGCTTCTTCAAACCTTGAAAGTTGAACTGTTCTGTCCGAAAGTTAAGTGGTAACGCCATTGAAATGAGTCCCACGATTTACGATTTATTGATAACGTAATCAGACGTTTATATAATATGTATTAGTAAGTGAGTGATTAAGTGTGCATGTGTGGGTGTTTTTGTGTTGTGTTTGTTCAGTCAATGGAATTTTTATTCAGGTTATAGTTTTTACCCAAAACGTTTTGCAAACGGTGTGTGCGCGCGCGCGCGTGTGTGTAGGGCTGAGCGCATCTGACATTACGCAGCCTGAGTGCTTCGTATGTATAAACCATTAAAATAAGAATATTTAATTATTTTTTCTTATGTGGAAAAGACAAAACGCATAGAAAGTTGTACAATTAGTAGTTTTTTCTTCCATGTTAATGCTTACGTAGAAATAAAATAAATTTTGTTGGTACACGCTAATGAATAGAATAGAATACTTTACTACTTGGAATACTTTAATTTAAATGTCATACAGTTTTGTTAAATGAGCGAAGCGAGTTCTCTGTTTTAACTCGATCGTTTGACATTTCTCTGTCTGTCTATCTATCTGTCTCTCTTTCTATTTGGAGTATGTTTCACGATAAAGTATGAAAGTATCAACCGATTTTTGTAAAACTTGGCATGCACATCCTTACTTTAACCCTACAGACACCAATTCTCGAGATTGATCTCCAAACAAAATTGATAGTAAATTGAAGGTAAAAACGATAGAGGGCAAAACTGTGCAAAAATCGCAAGTGCAATGATAGTTTTAACTACAATTTGAATATTGTATTAATTTTTTGAAAATTAAAGTTTAGAAATACATTTTATGGGAGCTTTGAACAACATCCGCATCTTGCGTGAGCAACGTTAATAAACTGCGAAGACAGAAAGATTACGACAGAAGTAAATGTAACACAAGAAACTAAAAAAAAATAATAATGAGTAGGCGCTAGATAGTAGTAGGTCCGTCATTTAAAAACACATGAGCAGTGTCGGATTATCCTTAACGCTAGGGTATGCTGCACCACCGGGCACCAGGACCTCATCTGTCAGTGGGGGCACCATCACTGCTGACTAGACTAAGCGAAACAAAACTTATGATCACACTACATGATTGTTTGGTTTTTCCTACGCAGTTATTAACCATGGAGAGTGTCGAGTTGGAAAATCAAGCAAATGCTCTTATAGAAGTTTACTCGAACGATTGAATAACGATCTTCTAATAGAATTGAAGCACATTGTGCCAAGAGTAAAATTGCAAGAAAGACGTTTTTTTCAAATCGTTCCAATGAAAATGATAGATTCCATGCTACTACAGTTTGTCCCCTCAAAGTATTAAACTGGATTAGTGATTGTAAAAGGATTGATGCATTTCCTAATATATGCATTGCTTATCGTCTGCTTTTGACGATTGCAATAGTTTAACTGTGAATCTGAAAGATAATTTTCTGTATTAAAACTCATTAAAGACATTTTGACTTCAACTATGGGAGATGAGAGAATCTTCGTTAGCAAGGTTAATATTGAAACCGAGATACTTGAATCTCTCGATATAGAAGAAATTATACAAGACTTTGTTGAGGCAAAATAAAAATAAAAAAATGGATCGATTACTATTTTCTAAGCTTTAGTACTAGGCTACTATGCTTATTGTGATCACTATTTAGCTAAATACTTGTTGTAACTTGAGAGTTTAATAAAATAATTGTTAATTTCGAAATTGTGTATGTCATTTATTAGTGTAAATAATTGATAAAAGTTTAATTTTTAATCGGGAGGGGGGTTACCAGTTTGATGGCAGCATAGGGCACCACGCGGATCTAATCCGCCCCTGCATATGAGTGAAAAGAGTGAAAAAAGTGAAGGTACATTTTCTTCATTAATTAACAAATGTTGTAAGAAGTAAACATTACCAGACACAATTTTGGTAACGGCGCGGAACAAAATATGAACTACAGCCTTAAGGTTGCTCATACGTTTGTTGTGAACTACAGCCTTAAGGTTGTTCATACGTTTGTTGTGAACTACAGCCTTAAGGTTGTTCATACGTTTGTTGTGAACTACAGCCTCAAGGTTGTTCATACGTTTGTTGTGAACTACAGCCTTAAGGTTGTTCATACGTTTGTTGTGAACTAAGCCTCAAGGTTGTTCATACGTTTGTTGTGAACTACAGCCTCAAGGTTGTTCATACGTTTGTTGTGAGCTACAGCCTCAAGGTTGTTCATACGTTTGTTGTGAACTACAGCCTCAAGGTTGTTCATACGTTTGTTGTGAACTACAGCCTCAAGGTTGTTCATACGTTTGTTGTGAACTACAGCCTCAAAGTTGTTCATACGTTTGTTGTGAACTACAGCCTTAAGGTTGTTCATACGTTTGTTGTGAACTACAGCCTTATGGTTGTTCATACGTTTGTTGTGAACTACATGCTTAAGGTTGTTCATACGTTTGCTGTGAACTACAGCCTCAAGGTTGTTCATACGTTTGTTGTGAACTACAGCCTTAAGGTTGTTCATACGTGTGTTGTGAACTACAGCCTTAAGGTTGTTCATACGTTTGTTGTGAACTACAGCCTTAAGGTTGTTCAAACGTTTGTTGTGAACTACAGCCTCAAGGTTGTTCATACGTTTGTTTTGAACTACATCCTAACATGCCCACAATTTCAGATTTATGATAAAAGCCTACATAACAGGGAATGTAACATAACAAATAATAATCGCACGGTAGCTTCGTTTGGTTTCACGTTTTCTAGTAGGGTTAGTTAAGTAAAAACTTCATGGCATTGCTGAAAATTGAGAAAATAGAATTGTTTTTGTACTTTGATTTTTTAGAGTAGAACCTGGAGAACGCCAAGAAGTACAAGAATTACTTTGAAGAAATTGGGGAATTTAGATACTTGAGTAAATGTGTGGAAGTAAGGTGTAATGATGTTTCTGAAGTATGAGCTCTTATAAGGAAACGGATGTACCAGGGTCGTCATATGAAGCCGCTATTCGATATACTCACTGAGGACATGATCAATCAGGATAGGAAGGGAGCAAATTAAAGTAGTTAAGGTAATTACTTTCCTCAGATCTACAGACGATATATTTCTATTGGAATAAATTAAAGTGAAATATACAAGAACAATCTTAACAATCTGCTTCTTCTAAGTTGAGTTTGGTATGAAGATTAACGGAAAGAAGACAGAAGTAATTGGAGAGCACACCGGTGAAATAAAATCTGACAGCAAGGTAAGACAATCTGATAAATGAGTTCTATGTATTACTTACAATCAGATAATCACATACAATCAGAGAAGTCAATATTTTTTAAACCACCGTGTGCTGTTCACGTGAAGGTGCCATGATTACCGCTGCACGAGTCGGTGTACTTTCGACTTGCCAAAGTCTGGCTCATGATTCACGCTATCACGGTGACAGTTTTTGCTGCGTTTTATAACCTGCTATAATCATTTAATTTTGTGTCGCTTCTTACCGTGAATGATAGCTATGTTCGTTGACACTGAAATTCCATAAACAGTATTATGTTCTTTCTTCAATGATATTTGCTAACCAAGCTCATTGAATATACTGTAGGTGAGAGATTTTTAATGGAACGGAGTTTTTCCAGCAAGAAAATGCAGAACGGAGATTGAAAAGATACAGAAATTTTTAACGGAGAGCGCTCAACAAGATGAGCTGAAGGTATAAGATTACGAAGGCCCATAAATTCCATTTTTTTGGGCACAAAGAAGAAAGTTTTATTTAAATAATTTCTTCTTCTTCTTCTTCTTCTTCTTCTTCTTCTTCTTCTTCTTCTTCTTCTTCTTCTTCTTCTTCCATCTGGGAATAGGCAAAGGAAATGAATCCACTTCACCAACGCTTCCAAGATCTTCCTGTACTTCTTGCCAAACTTCTAGGCTTGTATTGCCAAACTTCCTTAGGCAACCTGCCATCTGGTATTCTAGAAATCTTTAGATTCAAAAATGCTAAAACAGAAAGATTCAAAAATTCTAAATAATCTTGAGATTCAAAAATATGTTGTAATTATGCATTTTTAGAATATAATATAATCAAACTATAAACAAATAGGTATAAATAGTGTAACGAAAACCTTTATTTACTAGTAGATAAATATGTGTTTGCGTAGAAATAAAATTGTTCATTAAAAAAATTTTTAATTAAACAATTTTTTTATATAATTAATTAAAAAAACAATTAATTAATTAAGTTTCGTGGTGTTCCGAAACGTTTATCACTTATTTTAATTGTTTTATAGACTTTTGTGTATTTGTTAAAACCTCTAGCCACTTATAGAATTGTCTCCAATAACAATCGATACTTGTTTATTTTCAGTTGAAGGTTATCTTCCTTCTGGTGGTGAGATTCTTGTAGTTAGTTCTATTTAAATTGAAGTATTATGTTAGTTGTCTATATTAGAAATGAAAAACTGTTTAAATAGGAAATATATTAATAATTTTATTGACAATTAGTTATCTTGACTCTTGTCGATATGTAAATCGATTCTCAGGGTATCGTTTGAATTATTACAAATTTTTTATATAGGTTCTTTGAACAGCTATGTTAGGGAAAGTCAGAGAAATAGGGCAAAGTTTGAAAAGTATAACATTACAAGGTAAATTCTTAAAATTAACAGTACATATATCAGATTCAAAGTATAGAAATGAATAAATATGTTGCGAACCGTCCTGTAGGCAGAAAGAGGCTGTGTTGATTTGAGTTGTGGGTAATCAGCAATGGCCGCCGATGAAATTGAAAGTCGTCACCTCGCAGTTTTGACGTTCAAATAAAGATGTTTTCCTTATGAATTTATGTCCTGGTGGCTGCAATTCTTCCTTCTTGTGTTGGTGGAGTGTTACTGGTTCAGTTTTGGTGTTGTATTCGGAAAAATAGTGTATATTTAAGTCAGGTTCACTTTTGTCGGTTAGTCATATGTTAGGCACTTTTATGGTTAAGTGTTATTACTGTTTTAATGGGTTTAAATGTTATTTCCACTGGTGTTCTGTGCTGTATAATGTTAGTTCAGTGTTGGTATATGTTTATTTCACTGTGTTGAACTTTAAAAATGTTTTTTACCGAAACTCTCGATTTTCACTTTCGGCTCAGACAATTATTCGCCATTACGGTATTCGTAACTAGGTTAAGATGGGTAAATTTCTCGTGTCAAGTGTCCCGTACAAAATTCAATAATTAACTAACTTACTTCCTTCATCTCCGACTAAAGTCTTAGCAAAAGCAATATTATTCATTCCATTGTTCAAATTTTATTTTGCATCCTGTGCATGTGATAAAGTTACATTATATAACTGATTATACTTTGGTTATTCTTCAAATTTATTAGCTAGTAGTTACTTAATTTTATCCTTCAGTTCATTCTGCGTAATTTGATACCAAATAATGCCGTTTTATTAAGTTTTTTATCTAAAAATGATATTTTTTCCTTCATTTTGTAATTTCTAAGTCCTAAGGTCTAACTTCCTGTTCTTTTCCAAATTCTGCCATTACCAAGTTATATTAATGATTATTAAATCTCATATTGTAATAAAAGGTTTATATTCCCTTAATTTCTTGCAATTAGATGAATTGGTTAAGTTTTAAAATATTATGTTGGAATATATGACGCCCCTCTGAAAATTTTTGAGTTCTGTCATTTCCATTTTTATCAATAATTCTGGCTATAATTTTACAAAGTCTTTCTTAGTTATGTTTCTTATTATATGGCTTTGTTTCTGATTTACATTATCTAAATCCCTTCAGTTTAAATGTATTTATGTACTTAGTTTCTCAGTTTTGATGATGTTTAGTTTTTAACATTTGGCCTAGATTCCTAACAGTTTTTATATATCAATTTTTATAAATAATACATATTGAGTTATACCCTCTCTGACATTCATTGATATTGTAACATAAATTAAACATTTTCTTCTTGTAAACAAAATAACAATTAGTATATGTTTCATACTATTAACATATAACAAATAATTCCAATTAATAGTTGTCTTTAACAAATCAGACATTTTTTATACTCAACGATTAATAATGATACATAACAAATATCATATATAAAGAATGTTGTTCCATTCTAACATCTTAATTAGTTATTAACAATAATACCTATAATAAATATTTTATAATTAAAGCATGTTAGTGGTTCTGACCTGTTTAAAATTGTTTATTCCTAATACATTTTTACATATCTTATTCTACATAAACAAAACCTTATTTACTATAATCTTAGTAGTGGGTAAATGAGGATTCAAACTCACAAAGGAATGCCGCCTTCTTAAAAAACAATAAAAAACACTAAAAAACATGATCTAAGAGATGACGCCGCCACCGCTGGACCCGCAGCATCCCGATGGACCACAGCACCGTGAATTTCCGCGAATAAATTTTTTTATTTTTTTAATTAAATTGATTTGCATATCAAGGGGTGGGATGAGGTTAATGGACCACCAGCATCCGTGAATATACTTTTTTATTTTTTTAAGAAAGCTGATTTGCATATCAAGGGGTGGTGTTGGGTGGGTGGTTTTTTATTTCATATCAGTGGGTGGTGGTGGGTGGGGGTGGTTCCAACTCGATGCATTATAGTGTATATTAAAATATATGATCAGGTGTACCAACCTTTGCATGAGTTCAAATTTGTCGTGTGTTATAATGTATATTAAATCTATATGATCAGATACCAACCTTTGTATTATTATAGTGTATAGATATTTTATATGAGCAGGGTTGTCAACATTTTTTTTCTCTTCTGTGGTGGGAAATTCAAACTATATGATCATAATTGATACTCTCTCTCTCTCTCTCTCTCACATTTGAATGTAAGTAAAACTATCTCTCTCTTGTCGTCAAACGTTATGTTCAAACCGTTTTCTCCTCTCCCTCTCTCTCTCTCTTTCTCTCTATCTCTCTCTCTCTCACTGTGTACATTGAGTAAATAATTTTAGCTCTCTCTCTCACTCACACGTTGTGTATGTCTCTCTCTCTCTGTGGTCAGTACCGCGCGCATGTATATGAAATTAGAAAGTTTATATTTATTCGACAAATATTAACGCCCTCTCTCTCTCTCTCTCTCTCTCTCTCTCTCTCTCTCTCTCTCTCTCTCTCTCTCTCTCTCTCTCTCTCTCTCTCTCTCTCTCTCTCTCTCTCTCTCTCTCTCACTCTCACTCAGGTCAACTGTGTCAACAAATAGTAACGTCCTCACTCTCACGCGTTTCAACTATGCAAGGTTTCATACCCTTTCTCCTGTCTCTCTCTCGTACATTGAGTAGTCGGTGTGATGAGTAAATAATTTTAGCTCTATCTCTCTCGTTGTCAAACCGTCGTCTTCATTTTTCAATGTATTAAATAATTAATTAATAGTTTTATATTGCAGTCAGTGTGATTGATCCTTGTTAGAAATATATATATTTGGCAAATATTAACTATGTATGTGTCTTGTTGTCAATGAACTACTTACCTGTGTGCTGTTACAGATGAAAAATCCATACGTTAACGGCGTAGCAATCTGGTACAATACTTCTGTTTAATGGGTACAGTTTACACACGCACATAGGTTCAGTGGTGTATAGCGAAATAAATTAAAATTACACACACACACACACACACACACACACACACACACACACACACACACACACACACACACACACACACACACACACACACACACACACACACACACATACACACACACACACACACACACACACACACATGAAAACGGTGGTTGAAATTCATACAAATCTTCTGATGTAACAGTTCACAAAAATAAATTAATTGTACACATGTTCAGAGGTGTAGAGTGAAATAAAATAAAGTCATAATTTGTTTAAATGATTAAATATATTTTAAAATTCATAATATAAAATTCACAATTAAATAAATACATTATAAAATTGAAATTCACAATTCATAATTAAATAAATACATTATAAAATTGATATTTTTTCGAAAGTTTATATATAATTGTGTCGTACTTGTAGGAGAAGCAACCTGCAACATAACAATACAACAACATTAAAATCATGTTAAATATCACACACACACTCACACACACACACAGATATAGTTGGCAGAATCAACGCTTTACGCGAGTAACTTCTTAAATTATGTGTCATTCTCTCTCTCTCTCTCTCTCTCTCTCTCTCTCTCTCTCTCTCTCTCTCTCTCTCTCTCTCTCTCTCATAAGTTAATGTCCATTCATCAAAACTTTGTAAATTAGAATCTGCACTACATTCAAACACACGCACACACAGTGATAAAAAAATTGTTTATTAAAAGTAGTTTGTTACCTTAACGAGATACAATTTCCACTTGCACTGTTTGGTTCCTCATGCCTCGAAACACGAGATGTAGGTCGCTGGGGCTTATATGACGGAGCTCTTCATCTGTAAAGACGCAAGCATATCTCTTAGGTAGATATACACGATAGCGTAGCTCAACCATCTTCCAACGTTACAAGCACAGACTTCCCATATCTTGTGTCCACATGCACCATGTTAACGATCGGATACTGCTTGTTCAATGTTAATTCTGCACACCGTTTGTACTCAATAGCAGAAACTGCATTGAATTTTGTGATAAACGACATTATTAGAAGTGAAGACGTCTGTATCAAACGAGGCGGAACTAAACAATGACTACAAAGAAGACTAGTGGAATGTAATGGTGGTGGTGGTAGTTATCAGGAAATTTTTCATCCCCGAGGAGGCAATAACTATTGATATCACAGTAAGAATTTTTGTTGTTGTTGTTTTTAACAGATGGTGTTTTTCATCCCCTGAAGCTTTGCATGTACATACATGCAGAATTATGACTGTTACATAATATATATATTAGGAAAGCCCACAGAAATAGTTATCGCCTGCAGGCATATACAAGTTTACTAACGAAATTAACAATGCTATGAGACACTCACATTAAAAATGTTTGTATAACAGAAAAATCATTAATTATCCATTCTCTAAGTGCGTACACATTATGATTTGTACATAGTGTAGAAGAAGAATTGCAATGTGTAAGACATAACGTACCGGGAAATAGATATGGTATGTCTTTTGGACAACCAATGTCATCAAGATTTATTATATGATTATGAATTATTTTCGATTCTAAAAAACGTTTTTTCTCAAGACCCTTCACAAACACATATTTATATATGTTCGTATACGTTGTTAACACTGAAACAACATTGTCGTACGGTGTCTCTCCTTAACCTCATCTCAGCCCATGATAGTTTGTCGTTAACCAACAGTTGGTTCTAGTGTATTTCGGATTCGTAACGACTGTAGCAGGAGGGGCGAAAATCCAATGTCTGCATGCAAAACGTGTTACGTCCATAACCGACAACTCCTTTACTATATAATTGCCGTTGTCATCATAAAAGCAGTGAAAGTCAATTATTACAGCAGTGTTTTCCATTATACTATAAAAAAAAAGAAACCACACATTACAAACTAATATTTATAAACACAAAGATCGTTACAATAATGATAATAATACACAAACTTACGTTTACTGCCGACCGAACTGAAGCGTGGAGAGAGAATAACTAACGATATCACAGTGAGAATTCTTTTGTTGTTTTTAACAGGTGGTGTAACGTGGAATTTTAGCAGGTGGGGGAGCAGAGTCGCCGTCGGCAATTAATTTGGCACATACGCAAGCGTATCACAGTCATTGTCTAATATATAGCGCTAAGATTTTAATAAAACAATTATCAGTTTTAAATAATAATTTTCGGAAACAACCCCCGACTTAAAAAATATAGTTTACCTTGTGGTATGAAATTCAAACTATTAAATTGTCTCTCTCTCTCTCTCTCTCACACACATTTCTGATTACTATACAACTAATTGCATGTATGTTCAGAGGGTTATACCGAAATAAACCAGTGTGTATTCGCTAAATCCTCCTTTCACTTTCTAATATGACACATGACACTCATTAGCGGTACCGCCGCAAGTAATTATGGATTAGAAAGTATTCACTTCCAAAACAAACACCGGGTTTCCCCTACCACCAGAGACCAATATATACTCAACAAATTTAGCGATAATTTCTCATTGACTCGCTTGCGTGCACTGATAAATCTATCACGACATTTTTAATAGTTGGAAGACTGTTTGTATTATTGTGCATCTCAGTATACGCAAGTTCCTGTGTGTAGTCAACATACGCTAGTTTTGGTGAGTGAGCATAATTTATTGTATGTACAGATTTTATTTTAACGTAAAAATTATTTGCATTAAAATATTATTTATTGAATTTAATACATGTATGTGTATATATTACACTTCTAATTGAAGATATATATTTGAATTTAATACATGTGTGTGTAAGCGTGCGCGTATGATCAAATTACAATTTTCTGAATATATTCTTAACGTACTTTTATTCTTAACGCATTTCTAATTGAAGATATATATTTGAATTTAATACATGTGTGTGTGTGTGTGTGTGATCAAATTACAATTTTCTGAAATATATTCTTACTGTACCTTTTATATTACACTTCTAATTGAAGATATATATTTTTAGGTATAACTGAATTTTATCGGTTTCACACTGACTGCTTGCGTGCGTTGATAAATCTATCTCAGCAGTTTTTTTTTAATAGTTGAAAGACTGCTTGTATTATTGTGCGTCTCAGTATACACAAGTTCCTGTGTGTGTATTCAACATACGCTAGTTTGGTGAGCATAATTTATTGTATGTACAGATTTTATTTAAACGTAAAAATTATTTGCATTAAAACATTATTTATTGAATTTAATACATGTATGTGTATGATCAAATTACAATTACTGTATTTGTTATATTACACTTCTAATTGATGATATATAGTTGAATTTAATACATGTGTGTGTGTGTGTGTGTGTGTGTGTGTGTGATAAATTTTCTGAAATTTATTCTTACCGTACCTTTTATATTACACTTCTAATTGAAGATATATATTTTTAGGTATAACTGAATTTTATCGGTTTCACACTGACTGCTTGCGTGCGTTGATAAATCTATCTCAGCAGTTTTTTTAAGAGTTGAAAGACTGCTTGTATTATTGTGCGTCTCAGTATACACAAGTTCCTGTGTGTGTAGTCAACATACGCTAGTTTGGTGAGCATAATTTATTGTATGTAAAGATGTTATTTAAACGTAAAAATTATTTGCATTAAAACATTATTTATTGAATTTAATACATGTATGTGTATGATCAAATTACAATTACTGTATTTGTTATATTACACTTCTAATTGAAGATATATAGTTGAATTTAATACATGTGTGTGTGTGTGTGTGTGTGTGTGTGATCAATTTTCTGAAATATATTCTTACTGTACCTTTTATATTACACTTCTAATTGAAGATATATATTTTTAGGTATAGCTGAATTTTAAGCTTGCGTTCTTGAGTTAAGCTGTTGTTGTAATCATAGGGAAATTCATAATGTTTCGTAATTGGACCTAACATGATTCATACCAACGTGTGCGTTCGTTGTGTGTGCGTGTGCGTCTGTGTGTGTTCGTGTGTGTGCGCGTTGCGTGTTTGGTTACGTTGCGTATGCGTCTGTGTGTGTGTGTGTGTACGTGTGCGTGTGTGTGTGTGTGCGCGAAAATAAACTTAATTTTCTCGATCTAGCAAATAGTTGGTCTAAGCGTACATGTATTATGTACAAATTGATATATAAACGTTTAAGATACTGCTTCTGTATGGAAGTCATCTATAAATATCAGGTCAGTGCGACACAACGTAATTGGACCTAACATGATTCATGCCAACGTGTGCGCTCGTTGTGTGTGCGTGTGCGTCTGTGTGTGTTCGTGTGTGCACGCGTTGCGTGTTTGGTTACGTTGCGTATGCGTCTGTGCGTGTGTGTGTGTGCGCGAAAATAAACTTAATTTTCTCGATCTAGCAAATAGTTGGTCTAAGCGTACATGTATTATGTACAAATTGATATATAAAACGTTTAAGATACACTAACATAATACCAGCGTTATAACAGTACCTTTTGTTTTTCAGTATTCATTCACTCTCACTCTCTCTTGAAGATCATGGCTAACCTTCAGCAGGAACGTGGAAAGGAGCAGACTGAACAAGGTAAAAAGTTCAATACCAATTGTCACAGTTAAGAAATTATTTTTGTAATTATGTAGCGTGCAAACTTGCTGATGCGAATTAACGTTTGAGTCATACTATGTCTATTGGTGTGTGTATGAAAAGTCTCACTCTTAACATCGTTTAGAAATTGACATGTAGATGAAAATTTTTCATGTTCCTTCATAGGTTTGTTACCTTCTTTCCAATCAACTAATTCAATTCCACAACAAAAGCATTTAACTCTATCGTCTACGAATGACATACTATGCCCACAAACATCGAAATTTCTAGGGTAGAAGTAGAACCCTGCAAACGCTAACTCGTCGGGGCTGATAAAAGTAACTTCTCAATACTTGAATGATTTTATTCTTTCACTTTCAATACTAAAATCAGGAATAGCCGCCATCTTTACGGTTTGTAATAAACTGACATATTACCCCGACGAGTGTTATGTATTTACTACAAACATGAATTTGTGTACACGTTATTTATCATTCCTATTGGTTAATAATACTCATGTTTCTATTGTTTCAGTTGTGACTCGGTTTTATATCGAGAGGAACAGTAGTGTCCGAGGGTGCATCACAACTTTCGACTACCTTCCAGTGAACGTCAACGCGTCGGATCATGACATAGTATTCGTAATGACCGAGGCACGTCCTTTATTGCTTGAGGATATTCAGGCAGAGCAGGCACGTTTACGCAATATCAAGTGGCATATTGCGTGCAGGATACGTTTTACCAAAACCGTGGTAGATGGTGACAGTGGTGAGGAGAAAAAAGTAACGAAAGACGCCGTCTTCCACGGACGTTGTCGCACGTTGCTCGCGGACGACAACGACGAGTTGAATTGTCTACTCGATGAATCCTACGATAAAATCTTCAATAGCATATCTAATTTTACCCGTGACGGGAGCGGATGGTCGGTGGATGCTGTACTGAAGCTGAAACTGGTTGTTGGACGGTACCAGCATCTAGCACCGTCCTCCTACCGTCCAACCCCGCGAAAACTCTCACACACCAGGGCAGTAGTCAACATCAAGAACCCCCACGATGAAATGTGTTTTCTGTGGTCTGTTCTAGCCCACATACACCCTCAAGAACGTAATAGAGACCGTGCTTCAGACTACATCCCATTCATAAACACATTAAATATGTCCGGTATCGAGTACCCTGTTTCGTTAAAGTCCATTTCCAAATTTGAAGCACAGAATCCTAACATTTCTATAAAGGTTTTCGGCTATGATATAGAAGACAATATCAGAAACGAATCAAAAAATGAGGTTTACCCTCTGAGAATTACCCCGAATAAGGACAGGTCGCATCACGTTAATCTTTTGCTTCTGACCGATACAAATAGCCGAAAACATTACTGTCTTATCAGTAACATGAATAGATTGTTATCATCCCTAACAAAACACAACAATAAATCATTTTACTGTGACTACTGCCTGCATCGTTTCACCACAGAACATGGTCTGTCCGATCATCTCCCCTACTGCACACCTTACGGCGAGCAGAAGACCAAAATGCCCACGGAGGAGGAGAAGTTTATGTCCTTTAAAAATTACGCGCACTGTCTTAAAGTACCCTTCACGTCTACGCCGACTTCGAGTCCCTCATCATTCCGCTTCAATCGTGTTCACCTGGTAACAACGTCCCGACGACAGTGCACAAGTTAGGTGAATTCTACTCCGTCGATAGCAGCGGTGCCCGTCAGAAAATAACTTCTCCTCCTGTATCGTCCACATTATACGAAGCGATGCATATTCCGTCAGGTTTCTCCTATGCTATCGTCGATCACACGCACAGCCTTTGGAGAGAGGCTAAAGTTTATCGGGGTGAAAACGTTGTAGACACGTTCTTCTCGTGGTTGATGAAAGACGTCGAGGATATGATGAAGGTGGTACGACATAACGTACAATTAATTATGTCCGATGATGACAATGTTGCGTTCACTAACGCCGCCGTTTGTCATTTGTGTGAGCGCCCTTTGACAGACGATGACAAGGTACGCAATCATTGTCATCTTACGGGGAAATTCTTGGGAGCAGCCCATAATAGCTGTAATCTGAGCTACAAGATGCCTCGTCATATCCCCGTCTTCTTTCACAACCTTCGTAGCTACGACTGTCACCATTTAATGCTTGGTTTAGGGAAATATTAGGACGAACGCGTATCCTGCATCGCGACATCCAGTGAGTGTTACGTGTCGTCCTCCCTGGGTCCCTTGCGTTTCGTAGACTCCTTTCAATTTCTTAATCGCTCTCTGGACACACTCGTTACCAATCTGTCCGCGTCCGGGAGCCAATTTCCTTTCCTGAGAGAGGAAATGCTTAGACGGGGTTTCGATGAACAGACCAATCTGCTCGTACGCAAGGGGGTATACCCATACGCTTACGTTGACAGTATTGATCGGTTCAACGAAACAAGTCTACCCGCTCGTGAACACTTTGATAACCGGTTGATGGAATCATCTATTTCGGACGCAGATTTCGAGCACACACAAAACGTGTGGAGTGCATTCAATCTGCGTACGTTTGGAGATTACCATGATTTGTATTTGTTGACAGACGTAATGCTGCTGGCCGATGTCTTTGAAAGTTTTCGAGACATGGCCTTACGCGATTACTGCTTGGACCCATGTCATTTTTACTCGCTTCCCGGACTCGCTTGGAACGCGATGCTAAAAATGACCGGGGTCGAATTAGAACTGTTGACAGAAATAAATCTACATCTGTTCGTCGAGTCTGGGATTCGCGGAGGCTGCGCGGTGATTTCCAACCGTCATGCAATCGCTAACAATCCTTTGATTCCAGATCAGTACGATGTTTCGAAACCGACCTCCTTCATTCTGTATACGGACTGTAACAATTTATACGGTGCAGCCATGTCGCAACCACTCCCTTACGCAGACTTCCGATGGCTCGATCGTAACGAAATCGAGTCCTTGGACGTACGTAATGTGAGTGATGATGCTGACATCGGGTACATCCTCGAAGTCGACCTACACTATCCTAATACCTTACACGACCTGCATTCCGACTACCCGCTTGCACCTGTGCGCCAGCGCGTAACACACGATATCCTTTCTCCCTTTTCCAAACGTTTACACGAGAGTATATACAGATCATCGTATAACGAATCAGGGTCATCCGTAGAGAAGTTGTTAACAACTTTGGAGGACAAACAAAATTACGTTCTCCATTATCGAAATTTGAAATTGTATTTAAGTCTTGGCTTAGAGCTGAAAGCGACTCATAGGGTGTTGTGTTTTAAGCAAAGCGCTTGGTTGAAACCGTTTATCGATTTCAACACCCGCAAGAGGCAAGCAGCCGTCAACAGCTTTGAAAAAGACCTTTTCAAACTGATGAACAACGCCGTATACGGTAAGTCGCTGGAGAACGTACGGAAACATATAGACTTTCAACTAGTCTCGGATGAACGACGGCTTCAAAACTAGTTTCCACACCTAGGCTAAAACGTATGATTCGTTATACGAACGACCTGGTGGGGCTCTCATTCCGTAAAAAATCCATCGTTCTTTCTCGCCCCGTGTATGTCGGCTTCACGGTGCTTGACGTTAGTAAAACAATAATGTACGACTTTCATTATCGTTATGCTGTCGCCAAGTACGGTCGCAACGTTAAATTGTTAATGACTGATACAGACAGTCTGATGTATAGTATTCAAACATCAGACTTGTATGCAGATATGAAGAAGGACTTGCACGTTTTTGACACCTCGGATTACCCTACGTCTCATCCTTGTTATAGCCTTAAGAACAAAAATGTTGTCGGACTGTTCAAGGATGAAACGTGTGGTCGTCCTATTAGAGAATTCGTAGGTCTCCGTGCGAAATGTTATTCGTTCCTTGTGGCCCACGAAGATTCTAGCAATGAGTGTCAAAAACGTGTGTGTAAAGGTGTGTCTCGAGTTGCTATTAAGAGGAGTCTGCGACACGATATGTATCGCAAGTGACTCACTGATCATTGTCAGTTTGCTGTCAGTGCGTTGTGTTTACGTAGCGATCATCATACGTTGTACACGATGCGTGTAAATAAGCAAGCGTTGTCACCGTATGATGATAAGCGCTATATATTAGACAATGGCCGTGATACGCTTGCGTACGGTCATTATCGGATACGTGCCGACGACGATGACGACTCTGCTCCTCCACCTGCTAAAATTCCCCGTTACACCACCTGTTAAAAACAACAAAAATTCTTACTGTGATATCAATAGTTATTGCCTCTCCATACTTCAGTTCGGACGGCAGTAAACGTAAGTTTGCGTATTATTATTATTATTATTGTAACGATATTTGTGGTTATACATATTAGTTCGTAATGTGTGGTTTCTTTTTTTCAGGTGATAACTATTTCTAGTAGTCTGTGGGCTTTCCTACTATATATATTTTGTAACAGCACTAGTTCTGCATGTACCTCGTTAAGGTAACAACCTACATTACTAATTTTTTATCACTGTGTGTGCGTGTGTTTGACTGTAGTGCAGATTCTAATTTACAAAGTTTTGATGAATGGACATTAATTTATGAGAGAGAGTGACACATAATTTAAGAAGTTACTCGCGTAAAGCGTTGATTCTGCCAACTATATCTGTGTGTGTGTGTGATATTTAACATGATTTTAATATTGTTGTATTATTATGTTGCAGGTTGCTTCTCCTACAAGTACGACACAATTATATATAAACTTTCGAAAAAATATCAATTTTATAATGTATTTATTTAATTATGAATTGTGAATTTCAATTTTATAATGTATTTATTTAAGTATGAATTTTATATTATGAATTTTAAATTATATTTAATCATTTAAACAAATTATGACTTTATTTTATTTCACTCTACACCTCTGAACATGTGTACAATTAATTTATTTTTGTGAACTGTTACATCAGAAGATTTGTATGAATTTCAACCACCGTTTTCATGTGTGTGTATAATTTTAATTTATTTCGCTATACACCACTGAACCTATGTGCGTGTGTAAACTGTACCCATTAAACAGAAGTATTGTACCACATGAAGAAGAGTGTATTGAAGATTGCTATGCCGTTAACGTATGGATTTGTCATCTGTAACAGCACACAGGTAAGTAGTTCATTGCCAACAAGACACATACATAGTTAATATTTGCCAAATATATATATTTCTAACAAGGATCAATCACACTGACTGCAATATAAAACTATTAATTAATTATTTAATACATTGAAAAATGAAGACGACGTTTTGACAACGAGAGAGATAGAGCTAAAATTATTTACTCATCACACCGACTACTCAATGTACGAGAGAGAGACAGGAGAAAGGGTATGAAACCTTGCATAGTTGAAACGAGTGAGAGTGAGGACGTTACTATTTGTTGACACAGTTGACCTGAGTGAGAGTGAGAGAGAGAGAGAGAGAGAGAGAGAGAGAGAGAGGGCGTTAATATTTGTCGAATAAATATAAACTTTCTAATTTCATATACATGCGCGCGGTACTGACCACAGAGAGAGAGAGACATACACAACGTGTGAGTGAGAGAGAGAGCTAAAATTATTTACTCAATGTACACAGTGAGAGAGAGAGAGATAGAGAGAAAGAGAGAGAGAGAGAGGGAGAGGAGAAAACGGTTTGAACATAACGTTTGACGACAAGAGAGAGATAGTTTTACTTACATTCAAATGTGAGAGAGAGAGAGAGAGAGAGAGAGTATCAATTATGATCATATAGTTTGAATTTCCCACCACAGAAGAGAAAAAAAATGTTGACAACCCTGCTCATATAAAATATCTATACACTATAATAATACAAAGGTTGGTATCTGATCATATAGATTTAATATACATTATAACACACGACAAATTTGAACTCATGCAAAGGTTGGTACACCTGATCATATATTTTAATATACACTATAATGCATCGAGTTGGAACCACCCCCACCCACCACCACCCACTGATATGAAATAAAAAACCACCCACCCAACACCACCCCTTGATATGCAAATCAGCTTTCTTAAAAAAATAAAAAAGTATATTCACGGATGCTGGTGGTCCATTGAACCTCATCCCACCCCTTGATATGCAAATCAATTTAATAAAAAAAATAAAAAAATTTATTCGCGGAAATTCACGGTGCTGTGGTCCATCGGGATGCTGCGGGTCCAGCGGTGGCGGCGTCATCTCTTAGATCATGTTTTTTAGTGTTTTTTATTGTTTTTTAAGAAGGCGGCATTCCTTTGTGAGTTTGAATCCTCATTTACCCACTACTAATCTTATACTCTGTATTCCTTATATTAAGTTATATGAACAGTTTTTATCTGTTTTTAATTGGGTTTTGGGTAATTGCACCCTGTCACTTCACTTTTCTATTTCTGTGCCTGCTCTTGTTTTATAAATCATTCTAATGAATGTCATTTAAACAGATTGGCAGTTCTTTACTAAAACACAAGTATTATATCATCACGATAATACTTTATTTATTATTTCTGAACAAAGATTAAGTCACTTCAAAGTTGTATCATTTCATTATTTACTTAGTTTGTGAATACCAATAATAAAACATAAGGTTCATTTTTTATAATACTAAAACTTGCACTGGTTCTCTTTACATTCCTTGATTCTATTTCCAAATGGTTATATAGTCTTACTAAAATCAAGAAATCTATTTGTAGATTATAATGAAGATTTGTTCTTTTGTATTATATTATTATTTCACCTTGGTTCACTTTAAACTCCTACTCTATACACTTTTGGCTTATATCTATTGTACATGTGGGTTTTTGCATTAATACTTTGTTATACTTTTTTATTATTATTATATTTATTTATTTTGGGGTATGGGTTTTTTTTTACAAGAGCATTCCTTCTTCTTGTGGATGCTGTCTTCTTCTTGTTTCTTCATTGATGTCTTCTTTTCTTCTGGTTTCTTATAATTGTATTTTCTTCATCTTATTGTGGATGTCATCGGGTTTTTGGGTTTCTTCTTCACCTACTCTTCTTGTTTCATACAAATGCATCACCTTTTATGGTGGATCTTGCCTTGTTCTGGGTTTCTTCCTTATCTACTCTTCTGGTCTCATACAACAGATTTTCTTCTCTTTGTTGTGGGTTTAGTTATGTTCTGGGTATCTTCCTTGCCTACTCCTAACCTTCCTGGGTATTATATTTTTTCACCTTATTAGTTATTAAAATTGGTTTTGATGATTCATCACTTGTAACATTTATTTTATATGAACTTATATCTTAAATCAATGATTGTACTGCACGGTGGTTCTTAATTAATTCTTTATTATATTGCTTTCTTCGGATTTAAACATGTTATTACTTTATTTTAATGATCAATTCACCATTCATTTTTATGGGCTTATCTGTCATGCTACAATAGTAACATATAATTCTTAATGCCTATATATTAGTTGCTTCACACAAATGTACATGACTTTCACCAAATATCAGCCACTATAAAAGTCTAATTGTAACAGGTTACTTCTTAACGACCTTTGCTTATTGTAAGCATTGGTTTCGAAAGAACAGGGTTTTGGACAACGTTCCCATTTGGGCCCTTGTTTAAGTAGATGAATATTCCATGAATGAAGAGTTCTCTTGACAGGTATAAAGAAAGAGTGACTTCAAGGAAGCACAAGCACTGTTATCCTTCACCGAGGAAGTTTTTGGCTGAGAAGAAAGGAATATCATTACCAACAGAGGTTATCCGTGGTATAGTGTTTCTCGAGGTCGGTGGTGAGTGGATGTTGGGAGTTGCTGGGGTAGCTTAGTTGGTGTCTAGAACATAAGGAAATCTGTAGGAGAAGAAGACGTTTGGTAATCTCGTAGAGTGGTCTATGCATCAAAGTAAGTTGCATATTCTCTAAAGCGGATTCATGAAAAAGTTTCCCGTTATATATATATATATATATGTAATTGTTTTTTATTACACTACAGAAAAGTTTAGGTTTTAAGAGTGTCATTAGGTGGAATATACACATTAAACTTTAATTAAAAATAAACTTTGAAATGGATGTTAAATGATTAAAGTTAATGATTCTTATTAGATGCTCGAGAGGTACTTAGTGACTTTCTATGCAAATGGAATACTCTGCAGTTGGACTGATACAATCAAGAACAATAGTCGAACGAAAGTACTTATTGTAATATTACTAATATACATAGAAAACATGCGCAAAATATTGCTTATGAAAAATATTTGTAATGTATTAATGTATTTGTAAAAAGTATTTGTAATGTAATGTATTTCAGACAAAATTGTTACGATGAACTGCTAATAGACATAACAGTTACATTAGGCTTATGCACGGGGATGAGGCAAATGAAAACCTAAAAATTGTGATGAACGTTCGAATTCTTTCGTTCGAAACGTTCTGTAAATTAGCAGATTTAGTACCAGCGATCTAAAGAATGTCTTACACGTCGAACCATTATATAGACAAGTAACATAATCTCAAAAATATTACATTTTGTAGGCGCTGAAAATAAAACTTCATATCCTTTAGTAATGTGTAAAACAAGTAAAATGACGTGCTTGAGTTAGGGAATAAACGTCCGACACTTCACTGCGTATAGGCCTACAAAGAGATGGAAAATGTTTGAAATACGGTGACTTTGGCTACAGACTCCTTCAGAATAGCTAAGGCACTCCATTCTGATTACATCTTCAAAAAATTAAATTCTCGAATTTTGTTTTCCATGTCGTGATCGAGTATTAATATTGACTCTTATATTACACTTTCCTGACTATGAAACACTAACTTTTAGATTAAAAATTTAACAATAATTTTAATCTAAAAATTAGTGTTTAGTAGTCAGAGAAAATTAATTTATGAACAAATGACTCAACGGTTACATAAATTTTGTCTAGCGGACCCATTAACTTGAAGTCACTGGAGCACTGGAAGACTTGTATTAAACACAGTGGAAATTATGTAGAAAAAGTGATGGTCGTGTACCGAGTTTGTTTAGTGAATTGGAGAAAACAAAATTTAACGTTTTCATTTGAATCAGTATTGTGTACAACAATAAATACGATAAAATTCATATTTAAATAGTTCGTTTTATCATATGACCGTGATAGTAAATTGAGTACAGAGATTAAAGTTTATTAGCACATTGCGCATATATGTAAAAACCAACAGGATGTTCTAGTTTCATTAAAACTTACATTGTTTATTTTGCTTGTAGCAACAAGTGCTTTAATACTACCTTGTCTCAAAGTAGGTGTAGGCCTAGCAGGAATCAGAGATGAAGATTTAAGTAACACGAGAATGTTCCAAATCAGAAGATTCTATTATTAAGGGATAAATAATTTAGATCCTAGTATTTACATTTTAAATTAAAATACGATGCGGACTTTTTATATTAAAAAAATTTAATACATCTCGTAATTCACAAACGGTTTTTAATAGAAGAAACGTTACTACATACATTTTTTCTTTTAGCAGGAGTTGAATACAAATAAAAGGGTGGCAAATAATCGGATAAGAGAAATAATGGAGATTACGAATTGCGCATTGATATTTGATAAAAAATATGCAGTTAATTTGGACACTTACAATTAATGGTGAAACAAAGATTTCCAGAACATATGGAAAATTTGGCGACTCAAAGCAGAAGGACATCGGGCATCTAAGGACAAGATATAGAGAAGTTTATATATATACTTATTTGAGAGAGAGCGAGAGGGAGGGAGGGAGAGAGAGAGCGAGAGAGCGAGAGAGCGAGAGAGAAAGGGACATCTTCATGTGGAGTATAATGATTGTAACGACCGAGTATAACGTACGTGTGTGTACACCCGCCAGTTCGTACGATACTAGTCTATTACATTAAAAGGAATGACAAATTAGTTCACTAGAAAAGACACAAATTTTTAGCAATCCTTGTCTTTAAATTTACGTAGAAGTCCACTCTGGCGTAGTGTTGCAAACCTACTCAAATTTCGAGAATTCCAGTTATCTTACCGTTTTGCTAATTTTGTTAATTTTTGTGTTTTAATATTTTTAATTTGGAAAAGAAAACACTGAAAGTGAGAGAAAATAAAACAGTGACATACTGAGCGGATATTTTAAGTGCTTTTAAACACAACATTTTAACTATCGGTATCAATGTTTAGAACAGCAAACAATTGTACTGTGGGGTTTGATTGGCAAAATTAATGTTGGGACTTCATAGAAAATTTGTCTGGGGACCATAAAGTCAATAGACTTTCCCGCTAGCAAAGACGTACAATTTGGATATATTTGTACGGTGACAGGATATTAGTATAAACACACGAAGTCCAAATAGATTAAATATTTCAAATTGTATTTAATCTGGAATATAATTCTTTTTCCATTTCGTTCTTTAACCATGTTTTATTTTAATCGTCTTTCTCTGTTCGTTTGCGTTCTTTTATGTTAACCTATTGTAAACAGAATAACAGAATTTCTGTTACAAAAAAAAATAACAAACAATAAGCGTAAAATATTTCTGGAGATAATATGCAAAGTAAAATGATGCAACGAGCATGTGGCAGACGTAAGAGAAATCTATACAACTGAAGCAGCCACGCACGTCACTCGGTTTACATAATCGACACCTGATCGGCAGCATTATGCAATCTGATGTTTACGTCGAAACGGAAACGATTTACACGTGTAGCATTATTCAGTAATTACTGATAATGATCCTTTCCACGGGGTCCATAGTACACAAACTTTTTATGAATTTTAATAGTATTGTTGTAGTGTATACAGGAACATGGATGGCTCTTGCATTCACAGTTCGATGATTCTGATCTTGTTAGATTACGTGAATCAACCCTTTCAGTTTTATGAAGAAACTTGTGTTAGTGGTTATAATCACAAACAGAATTATTACTGTTACACACCTCTATAGAAAAATTATTCCGATTAACGCTTTCAAGCTTCTCAGCTTATCATCAGATCGGCATTTTTAGTTTATGTTCAGTTTTATGTCGTGTGATATCAACAATGAGATAAGAGTGCAATGCTTTCAGTGTATTTACCATTGTGTTCAAGAACAAATTTCGCGGTACAAAGGTTAAAGTTTTGAGTTAAAAGATTGAAAGTTAATTACTTCATAAAACTTTTGTATATAATTTTTTATATACAATAAAATAATTTTGTACGTAGGATGTAACTACTTTACACTTTGATTGTTATCGGCCACATTTTTACCACGAAATGATTATTCGTGTGTTATATTTACTCCACTTAAATATTCATACTCTTACAGTTACTTGATGTAGTGAAATTATCATTTTACGGTCTGTAAACACCTTGTGAACGGAAATGTCCACAAGGTGTTATTAGAGAGTTACGTCAGAGCTACAGTTATACTACGTATTTCATAAATTCCTCTTCCTACATTTAAGAGTTTAGATTTTAAACGCTTATATCGTCTTGCTTTGCCTTTATTTGGGTGTATTATACTGTTACGACGGTCTCACGGATCGTCGCATAGTACAGTGGAAATAAAATACAGACACCAATGAAGTCACTAATTACCAACTTTAATTAGTCACAATGTGAAATCCACAAGATACTCTCATACAAAAATTCAAGTTAAATTTGTCCACACGCAATAATAATGTCAACTATTAAGAGTTCCGCACTAATTATAACTCAATAATCACTTTCCGTAAAAACCACTTGATTAGCACTGAAGAAATCGCCCGCTGTAACTTACTTCTAAGCCAGCCGCTGTTGCCTACATAGGTCCCGCAGAGGTTCTAGAATAAATTTCCATCCTTTTGGCGGCGAGCCAGCATAATTTGCGTAGTTAGAACAAGTGCTCTCGAACAGCCTGGAAGGTACTGGAGTGCAGCCTTGTCTGAGACTCTGCACCGCTCGGCTAGCCGAGAAACGGATGGAAAGACACTCTCGACTCTTCGACACCGTTCCTTAATTGTTGTGACAATATTGTTACTGTATTCGGCCACATTACATTAACATTTATTTTCGTTAATATCAGTAAGAAATATATTATATTTAAACCCCCTTCTACAGCAATAACCTTCATATTAAGCAACACGCATTAAAAATTGTATGTTTGTTCATGCTAATTAATTTACGTTATTCACAAACGTCTATATAAGCGATCGACTGCCATGTATACCAAAAAGATCAACCTAGCAAAAGAAAACTTACAGTTCGAAGATCGATCAAAACCTACAACACTAAGCCTACTAAAAGCATACTTGCTTTAAATTTTGTGCTCCTTACTTGTGAGCAAACAGCAGCGTTTTAACAAATTCGCTTTGTCCTAAAGAAATACCTGTTGATAGGTAAATGTTCTGCCACCTACTAGTGAATCGTCCAAATATACATTAAACAGCGTTGGAGAGAGACTACAACCTTGTCTTACACATTGATTTATACTAGAAACTTTCTGCTGTCTTCCTCTTTGCAGAAGTATTTGTGTGTCCAAATAGAGACCCTTTACTGCTGAAATAAGGTGCTTAGGGTACCCATTTCTTTGTAAAATTCGCCATAACATCTCCTATCTACTTTGTCGAAAGCCTTTTCAAAATCCACAAGCAATATATGTCGGCGTAAGGTTGAATTCTTTCCGTTTCTCCAATATTATATTTATTATATGAATATTAACTGAGCAGGACCTTCCTTTCCGAAAACCATTCTGAATTTCAGCTAATTCGGTCTCTGCTATGGGTTGCAATCAACCGTTAAGTATAAATACAATTTATTATATTAATTTACGTGCACCCACTAAACTAAGGTTAACTTCTAGTATCAAACACATATTGCTAACTCTATATAAGGGTTGAAATTTAGTTTAAAAATTATTCGTAAGAGGCTAGCAGTCCGGATATCTTGTCAATTGCAATTCCAATTTTATATGAAAAGCCCTAAACAAAAAATAAAAGTAGTTTATGAATTAATGACGTATGGTACTTATCGAAGAATCTCCTGCTACGACAGTCTCCTGGGGGCATTCTGTAATTTACACATGCCCCAGTAACAAACACAGGTCTGTTGTTAAAACGTTTATGACTGCGGTCCCGACGTAACGAAAGTTATGCAACATAGTTAGCATTATCTAATTTATTTTGGTTTAATATTTTGTTTGTTACAGCGTTTATCAATCACATATTACTCGACAAAATATAATCATAAAATTTTAATTTTTTTTGTAGTTACTTATTTGTGTCTATTCCGTACAACAATACGTAATCTTTGTACAAACCAGTTATTAAAAAATTAATTGGTTCAATTGTCTAAACAATTGAGTTAGGAAAAAATTGGTATTGCTAACTTTACTTCCAAGTAATGCAACGGGAATGGTAAAAATAAAAGAAAATTGAAAAAAGAAATGTAAACAGTGCATAAAAAATAATTATTGTTCTAAAAAACATAGGCTATTAGGGACGTTAGTACGTTAACATTTATGAGACTTTCAACTCGTTCTCTACTTTCTACTAAGTACCAAGCAATCTATTCGATATAAATGATAAGATCACTTAGACACCACATACGCACCTTAACTTTTGGGAGTAAAGCGGGACTCTTCCACGACTACGCTTACGTTACAGCATCTTCCGGATTGCAAGTATAATACAATTGCTCGCAAGTAGCTTACGAGAAGCAAGATATGTTTGTCGTTTATATCTGCTCTTTATTTACGTTAGTACAAGCTATTATAATGACTGAATCGTCGTTAGGTTCTTGGTGAAATGATTTGCAAAATATTTACGAAAACTAAAAACACGTGAATTGTGTCTAGTATTAGGCCTATATGTCATAAATAACTCGTTTTCAGTTTATTCAAACCTTTTATGAATAGCCATTTAAACTCTCGTAACAGTTTTACTATATGGTATGGCGTTCTTGATATTAATAAAGTACTTTAACGTAACTAAACAATTTCTCAATTTTTCAAAACATTACCACAAGAGATTTCAGAAAAAACAAAATTAATGGAAGAGTATATTCCTTGTTATTCGCACATGATTATTACAGTAAATTCAGAACGTAAGACAATGGTTGGATAGAAAATAAATAAGGTTAATTCCTTTGTGAAACTTATAATATTTACTTATCTAATCTAGTTAGTTATTTTGTAAACCCGTCTCAGCAACGGTGCAACATCAGTTTTCTACGTGTTCTTTTCTTTGAATTGTCGGAGCTGTCTAGTAATACTCACTATCTTGTAAAGTTTTTGTTCAGTCCACATGATACACCTATCAGTTGACTTTACAATTCAGGCATTTTGTATAACTTTGAAGAGTCGAAACAGAAGCTACAACTACCACATATTCTGCTTTATGACATGGTGTAAAGAGGGTATGACTCTCTTTATGATGGTTAATATAACATTATGGAAACTAAAGACATACGTTAGTTTATCTATTGGGAAACCCAATTCTGTTGAAAAATGTGTAAAAGAGTTTTTAGTCGAAACGTATCACTCAAAAATCAGGGCAGACATTTTTTTAAATTAGGTTCTTTCTCTCTAAAATCCTGCCTTGGCTTCTTGATTATACGAATATAAGGCTTATGTTTACTGATTTTTATTTTATATTACAATTTTTATAAAGTATATTTTTTACAATGAAAATAAATGTATCAGAATATAGCCTCTAACACGATTTAACAAAATCATTGAAGTGCATATAGTATTGTGCATATATGATTACTGCAGATTTATAAAATCAGAAAATTTCATGAATTTAGGTTTATAAATATTCTAAGATATTATAAATGCCAAAATTTTTTATGTTTTTATTAATAATATTTGAACTTGTTCAACAACCGAATTTTAAAATGTCATGTTCCAAAATGTCATCATCTTAACGGCTATGAGGATGTTGAGCTGAAACTACACTTTGCCCGACCAGTGAACTATAGAAAGTAAAAAAAAATCAATTACGTACATTATTTTTGTTGAATTTTCTGATGTTAGGTGGTAACATGTTAACATATACAAACACACACACAACTGTGTACATATTTCGCAGTAATAATTAATTTCTTGTGTAAATGTATATTGTCACATTATATATAATAATATACTATATTATATCATTATTTATAACAAATAAAACTTTTTGTACAAGAATGTATATTATTTGTTATTAATTACTTTATTAAAACACATTTTCAAAGGTCTATAAATGATCTTATGGGAAAATGTATAAAAATTTAAACATAAAACAAATAACAAATTAATACCAGCACAAATTCAGATTAATACGAAGAAGTTATTGTATTTTTAAAATTACTAATTTAATAAAATAAAAATAATAAATATTTGTATCATATTTTACAAATAATTATATAACATATGTTTACATAATATATAAACCATTACATTTAGCCTACATATAAAAAAGCTGTTTTGAACAATTGATTTTTAAAATTTATTAATCTGTATATCTGTTGATGATAGTTTATAGGCCTACTATAGAAAATTTATATATTAACAAAATAATACGGGAGTAAAAAAATGTGGTAATATATATGGTATACCGGTAATAAATATGTTCTAGTCCGAACAGTTTTATTTATTATTAATAATAATATAAAACATACATACAAGAATAATTGAGCAAATATATATAGGCAAATTTAATTTTTCTATGGCGATGAAGATTGAATCTAAGAAAAAACGTAAACTCGAGGGCCATTAAATTTTAGCTCAAGAAAAATTTTTACACTGTTTAATTTTTGGGAGAATATTTTTAAAAGCCTAAATTAATATTGGAAAAATTCCAGGCTTACGCTTTTGGTCGATATTTTTTGTGAAGTTAATTGCAAAACTGTAATTTAGTTTACTAAAACGCTTAGAACAACTTCATATTTAAACAAACTTTAACAATTAAAATAATAAATTTTACACAAAAATACACATTTTATGTTAATTAAAAAAATGTGAGAGCTAAGAACAATTCTTCACGTAAGGGACTGCAAAGTCGGTTGTAAGTTTTAGTGTGTTATTTACGTTAAGAAGACTTTGCCTATTTCGAATTTTCTTCAAAAATCTACTTCCCGTTTTTGAACGTTAGTCTTTAAAATTTCAATTTGTTGTCTAAGGGAAAGATAACAACGTACATTTTAAAAATTTGTTAACTTGCAAGACGTTATTGACAGTGTTTTGTTTCTTTCATAAATTTTTTAAAAAATTTAAGTTTTTAAAAACCTTCGAACGGAACGAAATCATGGCACTAACCAAACGTGAAAAATTTTTATTTATACAGATTTATTTATTTATGGTAATCCGTAAAATTAAATCATCCTTTGCGTGGTATTTTAGCTCGAGAACCGTACTTTAAGATAACTTTTGTATATTTTTTTAAGTAAACTTCTTATTTTGTTACTACTAGTGTCCTATTTTTGGTAACTACATCTCACTTTTATAAATATAATGATACGTTTATATGTTTACTGCAGTTGTCATAATAATAGTAAGATATGAAATTATGAATTGTCGTAGTAGACCTATATAATTGCGTTACCAATAATCAGATTTAAAATAAATATTTTAAGTCTTTAATTGAATACTTTTTAATGAGAGATGATATTAATTTTTGATGAGACTACAGGTTTAGAGAAAAATTTCATGTTTGGAAAACTTTGAAATTGTATTTGAAGTAATAAAAATATACAATTGATACCGGGTAGGGGGGTAAGATGTTTTAGAGGAAAGAATATGCCACAGTGGACAAGTGAATGGTTTCGTCGTTTCCCATTCGTGAATTTTAATTAAACATGAATTAGCACAAAACATTTAGAACACTGATGCTATCGCGCACGCGCAGGTGTTTTTGCTATTTGCGGTAAAGAGTTAAATATTTGCTGATATATCCACTAATTTGTGTTTCGCTCTTGTAGTAGTACTAATATTTAAAAAATGATTATGCTTTTATTTTGTCACTGAGTAGCTAATTTATACTGACTGATCTCCATTACTGTTCTCCGGGCTGTAGCCTACGTGAACAATCATTTCTGTAGTCCTCTGTCATTTCAGTGTATAGACAACTTCTGTTGGCATTTAATAAAACAAAAATATGATTGGAATGCGTTTGTTATTAATTTTCTTGTGAAAGTATTGAAAGAGGATAGAAGTAGAATGGGTTGAGATATGACTGAGAGAACATAAATGTAGTTTTTATGACTGGTATCAGACCAATTTTGGAATGGACAAAAATTTAAAGTGATAAATATAAAATGTAAGTAACGGTGAAAGTAGTGAGTTGTTAAATTTAAACAGATTTCCGGTGTTTAGGGTAAATAGATTAAAGGCAATTTAAATAGATAAGCATGTTTATAGAGTAGCTGATATCGAATTTGCTGATAAATGACAATAACGATAAGAGACCTATCACTTCTTACACCTAAGGCACGTGGCAGAATCTATGATCACGTCGGGAAACTTTGTTCACGTTTGGAAAAGGTGTTCGTGTGTACTGGGGGCATTAGTGACACTGTGTTTACGTCTATAGATCCTGTGCAAAACAACACGCCATGTGAACTACGTAAAGTGGTCGGCCATAGGTCAATGTTGGCCAACAACAGCTAAGTGTGTGTATATATACGGTCCGTCACTGCTGTATTCAAGACATACACAGTATTACATCCACAGCAGTACACAGCAACCGCAGAACACAATACACAAGGTAAGATGTTCCGTAATTAACTTCATTATATGTTAAACACCTCCTTTCAATAACTCGTATACACTCATGAAGTAATTGATTTAATAACAAAAATAAGAACTATTCGTTATTTATTAAAACAGTACTAAGTCAGAATTGTAATACAAATTTGTCTGTAGAAAATATAAAATCAGATTAAAAGAATTAAACTGTAACATTTATGGAATAGATGTATAAGCTACAAACATTGAAAGGAAGTTTGGTATAATAAAATTTCAGTCATTGTGAATGAGTTTAAATTTGATTTAGTATTCTCAATTTTTTAATAGGAAAATTTTATTTATTGACAATGCTGTGATGAAAACGGACTTTAAATAAATTCCTTTAATGGTACTAACGGAATTAACGAAATGTAATTTATTTTTCTTGAATTAGAAAACAGCAAACTGAAATAATAAATGTCCTTTACGAGTTGGAACCTAAATAAATATATCTCTTATAAACATAACTATTTGCGAGTTACAATAAAATAAAATCTATTTTGTTTATATATTTGTAAGTTTACATATACTTATTCTTAACACACACACACACACACACACACACACACACACACACACACACACACACACACACACACACACACACACACACACACACACACACACACACACAATACATATAACTATAAAAATAATTATTTTTTGCTGCAAGATTAAAATAATTTCACACAAAGCATATCACTTTTTCTCTAACAAATTCCGGTAAAAAATTTTTATTCTCATACAAGAAATTGATGAATTTTGTGTTAGTCATTGATATAAGTGCAATCAAGTTTTGAAGCTGTAGTTATAATCGGACATAATATATATTGAAAACAAACAATTTCACACATATTGATACGGTTTTGTAAATTGTCACTACACTTCACTATTTGTAATGTAAACTATTATACGAATTTAACACACCGCTTTTCTGACCTTTACTTTGCTTAATTTTAAACGCTGCGTTCGAGGAGCTGTTGTAGATACTTCCGTTGCACTGATGAAGAGGACACGATCTGTCCTCAAAAATTAAAAAATCAAACACACTAAGATCTTGAACGTGTTTTTTATTAAATTAGTAGAATGTCTGTAAAATGTGCGGGTGCACATAAAACAAATGAATAACTTTTCATAAAAGTATATACAGTATTTCGTTAGTTTTAGCTACCACTGTTAGACTTGTTTATTTATAAAGAAGATACAAGAAGAAAGTGAAGTCTATAACACACACACGCACTTGTATAATTACACACACACACACATATATATATATATATATATATATATATATGATTTCTTAATTTAACCACACGAAAGTTGCAGTGCGTTATAAATATATTGTTTGCCATTTATTTTAATAGCGCTATAATTTTATATTAAATCCTCGCACTTTAATTAATGTGCTAGTAGACTTTAAATGTAACGTTATGTTGTATATACAGATGCCTATCAGTTCATCAACTCGTCTTATCCGTGGGGGTAACGCTGTGGAAACAGTTTACTGGCACATCAGTAAGGAAGGCAGTCGGGTCTTCAAACATGGACGAGTTCTCAAGTTTGGCCCTGCCAGCAGAGAACCTATTACCTCTAAGACAACAGATAACCAGTTTCTACGCAATTTTCACTCCACCAGATTAGGTCAGTATTAGCTTATAACTTTTTTGTTTCGACTAACAATCTATTGCAAGAAAGCGCTAGTTATTTTTATAAATAATGTGTGGTCAGGAGCAAAACGAATCAGCAAACATTCTATATCCTTCACTCCACCCCTAATCACTTTCCCTACTAATATCATCCCTCTGCCGATCGTTCTCTCTGTCTATAGAACATTCCTGTTCTTTATTTGAAAGTTCTCAGTTTTAGCTCGACTTTTTTGCACTTATCTGTCTGTCTATCCATCTGTCTATATTATGTACCACGATAACTTTTCAATACGTCAACCGGTTTTTGTAAAACTTGGCACACGTGGCCATACTTTTACTCTACAGGTTTCTGTTGTTTTTGAGATCGATTTCTCCAAAATGTGAGGGGGTAAAAATTACGAATATAAAGTAAAGTGGGTTATCAGTTTAAAGGTAATTTTAACAAAAACCTGAATACAGTGTTTATTTTTAGATACTTCAGAATGTTTGGACGGCAGGGCTCAAAAGTGGATAAAAAGTTCAATTAAAATGGCAAAAATCCATGTAAAGTTCGAAATAAAAAGAATTTCATCCAAAATATGAATACAGTTACAGCTTAGGAAATCAAAAAAATGTAAACACAAAGTTTCATAAACTAGATCAACAGTTTGAAAAAATTTCAAGTATTCAGCTAAAGTGAATTTTAACTCTGATTCCAGCGTGGAGTTTACTACGAAAATTTAACTTTTAACCTTAACAAAACTATAAAAGTCTATAACGTGAGGGATGAAGTTATGAAAATTTTGTTTAAAACAATATTGGTATTGTTAATAATTTCGCAGTATCTCTCAACACTCCTCGCAAATTTTCGATCCCCTTCAAATGTTTTGTAAGTTGCAATTTGCAAAAACCTTCACACAATGTTATTAGTCACATAATGTGGAAAGTATTAGATACATGGGTCTATAACGAAATAAATATATATATATATATATATATTCAATCACTTTCTGCTACAGTCCGTTTCTTGATGTATATAATACATTTAATATTTATAATTAAATTTACCTCAAGATGTTATTTTTCTATTTGGTACATGTTTCGAGAGTTCCTGTTCTCTCATCTTCTGGTACCACGCATACTTTAAAAAAGTATTTTCTGTGAGTAAAGACCTTTCTATAGACCTTCTTTCCTTCCGCGTATTTGAAGATTTCCTTGAGATCTAACGTTTCTGAAATAACATTCTGAAAACAGAATGTTATGAAATTAAAATAAGTAGATACGTAATTTCTGATGTCTACAAATATTAGAGTACTAATTAGTGTAATAACTAAATTGCAGTTACACATAATTTATAATTCTTTAAATTACAACTTGTAGAGGCATACAAGTTGGAACATGGTAATAACGACAGTTCTCTAAAACAACTGACACGAGAAACGCATTCTCCCAAATTATTCAATTTATTACTTCACGTCTCGAGTTTTTAGAACTACTAAGAGCTGTTGTAGTGTAATTTTATGTAAGTCTGGTATCTGTTAATGAACCTGTCTAATGAACTATTCTTGTTTGTGTGTTCGCAGGTTAGGAACGTATGTTACCCGGACAGCTGGTCTGTTTGGTACTCACTTGTATTAATGAAGACACATTTTTTTTATGTTTTTACGGTTGCTGTTGCGGTGGGGGTAGAATATTATTTTGAGTATTAATCTATTTAAGTGTTTATACATTTGAAGACTGTTTGTGTGTTAATTACGATTATTACTAACTACAAAAACTAAAATAATTTATAATTTTAATTAAAACAACTTCTTTATATATTTTTAATATAATTTTTGTTTATTTCAGTAACCCTTTGTGTTATACTTGTGGTTCCTGGTACCACGCATACTTTAAAAAAGTATTTTCTGTGAGTAAAGACCTTTCTATATACCTTCTTTCCTTCCACGTATTTGAAGATCTCCTTGAGATCTAACGTTTGAAGTGAGAAAAAATTTCATTTAACGACGTAGGAGCTAATTGGAATGCCTTTATTTTAGTACAGTTGGGAACCAGTTGACAAGCTGTACATGTGTATACATGTATGGCGTCTGAATGACAAAATTCGTACAGAGGGGGCCATCTTCTGCCTTCTTGTCAGCGAATATAACAATAATAATCCGATTACAGAGTTCCGGTTTTTCGTCTGTCGGTTATTTTCAACAAGCCGAAAATTTATAATATTACAAGTTATATCAAATGATGTAACACTAATGTCATATTAATTATAAATCATACAATTTACACCGTTCACAACGTATCCACGTGTAGACGATTTATATTTAATTAGTTACCTCTCAGTTAATTAAAGCTAAATTAATCGTTATTCTAAAAATATTATTTTATCAAAGCTAAATATTAAATTGCAATATTTCTGCAAAAGCGATTGCGGAACAGTCGTTTGACTTTGTTTTACGCAGATTTTTTGTCCGTATCTCAAATTAATAAATAACAATATGTTATTGTGACTATACTTCAAAGGATGTCATTTCATAAAGTAGACATCGATGTCTCAAATGCAATTTTCATGACCATATTACAACTTGCTTCTGTCAAAATTACATTATGTGCTGATATATATCTATAGATACTATAGTTAAAAAAGTGCAAATAAAACTTTTAAAACGGATTCATTAATAGATTCACTTTATAGTTTTGTAGATCGAGTCTGAGGAACTATGCTTCACAGGTTATTTTAGTGTAAAGATATTTTAAATAAAATAAATATTACGTTATCATAAATTTTTAAATTTAAATTCTAAATTAAAAGATTGATTTGGTATTTCATGAATGACACATGCAGTGACCCTGGGTTTTTATAAATTATTTGAAATGCTCGTTATATTCTCTGATTGGGATTGGCCGTGAGTCATTGTAAGCTGTCCTTTTAGAAAATTTTCGCGCAAAAACAAATACAGTACCTACATTTCGTTAAGAAAATACAGGTATTTGAACAAAGATCTTAACTTAAAAACAAAATAGTTTAAAGAGAAATTACCAATTATAAACACTTTTTAATTTCTAGAACGTAGGTTTAGCTTCAGTGTATCAACAATGGCTACTGTAAATTGTGTTTGTGTAAGTGATAAATAGGTTACAAATGTTTTACACTGCTCTGTGTGTGTGTGTGTGTGTGTGTGCGCACGCGCGCGAGTGGTGGGAGGAACTGTACTCAGTTTTAAATTTATCTTTGTCATTTGTGGTCTCTGGTGTGTAGCAGTATCCCAGTCCTTTTGAACAATATAGCTTTAAACTGCAGAATAATCTCAAACTGAAGCAAGTAAAAAAACCAAAAAGTTTCCGGAATAAAGTGCTATAATAAAAAGAACATCAATTTGGATTTTAAAAAATTTTTCATGTACCAAGAAAAACTATTTTATTCTTATAACACGATAGGCATGCCACTGTTTTACAAAAATGTAAAAAACAAATTGGCGTTTGGCTGCCATCCTGGGGGTCCGGATTCTATTTATGACGATCTCAAAATAACAAATTATATTCACTGTTCTCCAAATTAAACCCCCGATTTGTTAAATGCAGTACCTGTGATATCATCCTATATATTTTTTAAAATTTTTATCAACAAATTTTAAATAAGCACTTTGTAACTGCTGCAATGAGCAGAAAATTACGTGCGTCATTTAAAAAAAGTGTAAAGGGAAAGTGGCATGAATAGAAATGGATTACTGAAAGCGGAGCTGTAGACTACCAAGGTTAGACAGGATCAACAACGATGAAATCAGAAGAATGAAAACAGAAGTAGATGTGCTCGGGTGTACTGAATAGAAACGCTTGTGTGGTAGAGACTTGAGAAAGGCTGGAGATGATAAGCGGATAGCAGGGGTTACGAACTTAAGTTCTTTTGGGAAGAAGTAGTGGAAAGCCTCATAGGTTATGGAGAGATAAAGTGTATCCAGAAACAATGCCAGGTAACAATAATTTTGATCTACACCGCACTTATCGGATTTCAACCATATAAGTGGAAAATCACGGAAATAGTAATAGTGTCTACAGCATGAAAACCAGTTTACGAAGTAACTCCATACGTACTGTTTAACCCCTTAACGGTGCTGTCTGAAGTATTCGAAAAACCGCTACTCAAAAGACTTACACCATTAATAAATTATCAAAAGATTATTTCTGTTCACCACTTTGGATTTCGCAAAAAACTATGACCCGCAGACCCGTATAGTCAACAAAATTCATTGTGACTTCGAGGGCCTTTTAATAAGGCTTGGCATACGAGCCTGCTGTGTAAACTGAAGAAAAATCTGCCACACATCTTTCTATTACATCTTTACATCATTCTTTCTAAAATTGACCTTTTACACTTTCTAAAATCATTCATTCAAGAAACATATATTTTTGTTAATACTAAAATGAATACACAAACTATCGTATTATAAATTCAGATTGTCCACAAGGAAGCATATTATTAGTTTCTCGCTATATAGGCTACTGTGGACACACCAACATTTAGATCACCAACGATGATGCCGACATTCGCAGATAACACAACTATTCTGGACTCATATACAGATGTCGCTACTACTTTGGGAATGTTACAAAACAGCATAAACGAAACCCAAAACAGGTTAGTCGAGATATCTAAACGAATAAAGGCGAATAAGGACAAATTAATCTAAATCAAGTCACCTATCGTTTAGCTTGAAACTATACAACTGTCTACCCGTGGAATGTAAGCAACTTTCAATTGCTGCATGCAGAGTTTATTAAATGCCTCGATATACATCTGGACAGTTGTCCTATATAGTGGAACACGTTACAACAGAAAATAAACAGCTTCAGCATGCCTTTAGGCATGTGTACTGGTTTCTTGGAAGGAGGTCACATATGCTCCTGACAATTAACTACACCTCAAAAAGAGAATTCTCAACTCATTTGGAAGCATGGTATTCAGCTATGGTGAATAACGAGTAATTCAAACAAAAATCCCGTAGTGTTTTTAGAATATGGTACTCAGGACAGCGGTCAACGCTTCGTGGTACACGCCAAAACAGGTCAAACAAAAGGATCACAAAATGGCTCCTGTTTGAGGAGAAATTAAACGTCATTACGCAACGAACAGGAACAGACTAACGCGCTAACAAGAAAGTTTCTGGATGACGCAGGAGATATAAGATGACTAAAACGCTTCAGACGAACAACCATTCCAAACTGACTATTCTCACTTTATTTTAGATTAGAGTAAAGGGGTTCGATTTGCTCGTCCACCCGCACGTACGCGGACAAATAATACGTACGTCTTCTCTGGCATACCCGGGCCAGATAAGTAACAAGTGCACACAATATACTACACACATAAACAACACTCTTTCCCTCCCCCCCGCAAGGCTTGCCACCGGCGTGGGTTTAAAAATGTTGGCTAATATCTTTCTGGCTGGGAGTGGGCAACAGGTCTATGACCTAATGCCTGAAGTGGAGAAGAAGAGTAAAGGGGGACTGGTTACTATAGCACTCTGAACAAGACATGTGTTTTCTTTCCTTTCACTTATATAAGTTTTGCTTAATGTTTCTCTGTGTCCTCGTAACTAGTTGCAAAATAAAATAAAGCTAAACAAATTGTAAGTTCATAAGAATACTTTTTCATCTCCTTGTTGATGTTGTTGTTATTATTGTTGTTGTTCTTTTTCACTTCACGGAAAAGAAACATTTCCCGTTCCGCCTTCACAGTATAACCTATCTCGCCAACTTCCTCTTGGCCTCGCTAAATTCCTCCTGCCAAACAATCTACAGCTATCTATAGCTAGTTTATATTGTCTCATGATTCACACCCATACATTTACACGTCCACTGCCGAGATTTGTAAAGTTACACAGTCAAAGGCCGGATGGATTAAAGAATATTTTTACACATTTTAATTACACAAATATGAAGAAAGCTTACCAATAATTACAATGTTTTTGATTTTTAATTCCATTCAACTTTAAATACCATTATAACATTTTTTACCTGAAACGTGTATAAGTGTCCAAAGAGAAATTATCAACAACTGAAATGGATTTTGTTCATCATCATCATCAGCCGTTGCTCTACAGCCCTTGGTTAGTCTTGGTCTGCTCCAAGAGTCGACTTCATTCTTCCCTATTGCATACCCTGGCTTTCTAGTTTCTTATGTTCAGCTTTCTGAGGTCTTCCTCATGTTCTACTACCCATTGGTTTATGGTAGAAGATATGTTTTGTAGGCTGTTCTTCCTCAATTCTCTCTATTTGTCCAACCCATCTTAGCCTGTATATTTTGATTATCCTGACAATGTCCGGCTCTTTGTAAAGATGGTACAGTTCATAATTATAGTGCCTGCGCCACATTTCATTTTCTTGTACTCCTCTAAATATTGTTCTTAAAATCCTTCTTTCAAAGCAACCTAGAAGTCTGTCGCTATTTTTTGTCATCGGAAATGGATTTTGTTAGTTACTAGAAAAATGCGATATCAAGGAGTGTTGAACTCAGTGTATTTCCAAAAGACTTTCACAACACTCCAACATTTGGAACATTCAGATGGAATAATAATAATTGTATTCTACCTCATCATTTTGTTAAACAAATAATGGAACGTTTCACAGGAACATACAAATATAAAGTTCACAAAACGTACCTTACAAACCATAGAGACTTCATTATATGCTGGGTTTCATTAATTTTTTATAAACTCAATGTGTAACATATAGTATTTGATATCTGTAGGTCTACAGAATCTATTTCCTACGCATGGACAATTTGGTAAATAGCAAAGTATCGGTATGCGATGCAGTTAATTAAAAGTTCCGTTTAAACCGGAATTATATAGTTATGAATGTACTGTCACGCGATATCGATTTTTCAAATTGTGGAATATAAAATTAACATCAGAGACAGGAAAAGTGGAAAGTTTTTTGTACCGTTTCCAAACAAAACAAGCTAAATTAATCAATTCTACACAAATACTAAACTTCAATACGCACTAGTCTACAATAACTGTAACAATGACCCAAGTCATTAAATTTAATAAATCGTAATTAAAAACAAATAAAGAAACAATTTAAAAAATCTAAACAAATACTTAATTAAAAGGTGTAAAATATTTAAATTTAAGTCCAGTGGTGTTGGTCATTAAGTGAACAAATACCCTGGCCGCGTTACGAATGCTGAGTAGGTTGAGCTTGGTGGTAGAGCATCTTTCTTTTGTATGCGGATATTTCACTTGTTCAAGAAACCAAAGATCAGTTATAGAAAAAAATTTTAAAATCAAAAATAGTTGCAACAGCTATAACTTAAGGATTTAAGCAAAAATGCTGACTTTGACTAAGGTAAAATTCGTTTCAAAGGCAAATGAACTGAGATATGAAAAATTGCATTAGTGAACAAATTTGTCGAGCAGTTTCGTCGCTTTAAATATCGCTTTAAATGTCACTTTATTTAGTCCTTTTGGATCGATATTTAATAAATAGTTTAGTCGTGAGATTTTTTTAACATAGATAATGTTTATGTTTATAAATCGCGTGGGGTGGTTCATACAACACTTACAAACTAGACTAAGCCGTGTCGATGACGGTACGTTAAGACAAGTATCGTCTTAACGTACAGTTGCTGCCGATGAAACAACAGAGTAAGATCACTTCGGGAGCGATAAGATTTATTACGGCTTGAGGATATCCGCACTGTGTGTGTGATCTAGTAAGAATGTCCGCAAAGATATTTTCCGATTATATACAATTATCAAAATTTATACAATTAATGCCAGGTGTGAAAGATTGCCCCGTGCTGCCAGAAATTTAACACCCAATGGATACAGAGATGTTTATCGTCCACGTAAGAGGCGGTCTTTAGAGTAGGCAAGCATGCCTTATCTCATGTAGTGTAGAAGAAGAAGAAGAAGAAGAAGAAGAAGGAGGAGGAGGAGGAGGAGGAGGAGGAGGAGGAGGAGGAGGAGGAGGAGAAGAAGAAGAAGAAGAAGAAGAAGAAGAAGAAGAAGAAGAAGAAGAAGAAGAAGAAGAAGAAGAAGAAGAAGAAGAGAAAAAGAAGATGATGATGACGATGATGAGGAAAATAATATTTAGATAATTTTAATATGGAATTATTTAGACTTTTCTTACATATTTATATAAGTTTCTTAATTTGTTATAAAATACTTCCTACACAAGTAACTTATTTACTTATTTATTTTATAAGATTAATATGAATTAACATAGTAGCAAGTAAATGTACAAACAACTGATTTGTAATGTATAAAAATGTTTTACATTAACCCAATGATGTTGATAACCTGTTCGTTCATAGAAGCAATAATTTTAAATAAATAAATATTATATACAAGTATTATATATTATTATTATTATTATTATTATTATTCAGTAATACGTTACATTAAGTTGCAGTATATATACATATATATTATTGTCATCATCTTCAGCAAAAGTTAAACCAGAAATTGTTTGTTCCGGTCCCAAGCAGGCAGACGAGAGCTGGTCAGTCCAATGCTTCTTCGGACGTCCCACAACTATTATAATTCAATAGTTGTTTAGGGATGCGGTAGTTATCCATTTAGTTAATATTTTCCAACCGTTTTAGCAGATATTAGCCAAACGTATCAAGCTCATTCATAATATTCAGTTCCAGCCGTACATCGACATTTTTTATTGCAAACTTGAAGATTTACTGCCACCCGCCTGAGAAATCTCATTTCGGCTGCTTGAATAAGGTACGGTATGGTAATGGTAAACTTAGCCTGGGAATGGTAAACTGTTGTTTACTTAAATTGTAAAGCAGATTAATACGAGTACATATCATAATTTATAAGTAGAATTTCGTAGTGATATATTTGTCAGAATGTCGTTAGTAATAACTGTAATTTTGAATGTTGTTAATACTGTATATGCCAATGTATAGCCTAAATATATTTAAAACGTTTTTGAAATAAACCTACGTTCTGGTGTGATTAACTCCTTAGTATTAATTTCATGTCAAACGATTGTAACGAGACAGATAAACGGGCTAAAAGTAAACCAAGTATATTTCAGACAGCTATTAATAGACTTCTACTTGAGACTGTTATAGAGTGGTTTGTTGACATTTTCTACACATAACACACCATATTTCAGTAAGATAATAATAAACTAATCTTAATTATGGCTCTGCTGTTGACCCATTTATTGTCTGTCACCTGAGAATGTACTCAAGTTTAATCCTGGTCAGTTGAAATATAATCCTTTTATTAAGATCGTTCAGTGTACAATTTGTTTTTATTCACTAGTTAGTTCAGATTAATTTAAACTTAAGGATATACATCCAAGTCTACATGTAAACGAGAAAATAGATATTTTAAATAGCAATAACTATGTGAACTATATAAATTGATAACTTACCATATGTGCACATACATAATAAAAGATTAATCGGTTACTTCGGTGGAAGACTGGCTAAACAAAAAATTGAACCGTTCCCATAAGTAAAAGGTTTCAGAAGTACAGAAAAAACTAGACGTAATGCACTACTCGGGCGCGTAGTACAATACTATATAGGCTACTATACTAGTAAGTTCCGTCAGTTGCAGAACTCCCCTCATTCTCTTAAACGAAATAAATTTATTATTGGATAAATTTTCATACTAGATAATTTTTTAATTATGGGTAAAATCACAAAACTTCTTATCACTCGACTATTTCTTTCGTAATATAACAACTTTAGAGCACAATCATAAAATAAACACTAAAAATTCGAAATATTCGGATTTGGGTCACACACTTCCTGCTCGATTTTCATTATTTTTTTTCAAATTGTTGATACTTTTTTCGGCTTCGGGCTCCCAATATTTTGGAATTTTACAAACGTAACACTATACGTAGATATTAGTTTAAAATTATTTTAAATTTGATACCCCACATGAAGTTTTGCGATTTATAAACTTTTTCGCCCATTTTTTGGGCCCGGGATTCCAAAAATTTTGAAATTTTCATAAATAACCACTCAACTCAGACTGTAGTTAAAATTCCCATTAAATTGACACCACACATAAACTTTTGCGATTTTTCAGTAATTTTGGGCTCCGGGTCCGTGTTTTTTTTTCGATCAATCACAAAAGCAATACGGTTCTGTAGGGCAAAAGTATTGTACGCGTGCCAAGATTTACGAAAATCAGTTGATGAGTTCAAAAGTTAACGTTAGATATTCCTTAAATAGATAGACAAATAGACATGCAGACAGACAAATGTTAAACAATCGAGTTAAAACAAATCTCGTTTCGCTCGTTCAGCTACAACTTGGGAGAAGTAGCTTAGCACGTCTTTGTTTATTGAAATTTTCTTTCTGATAAATTTATAGATTTAATAGCTTAGCTTTACAGGTTCTTCGTAATAATTTTTTAGGTTTCTGACACTAACACGAAAATCAAATTCACCGTAAAAATGTAAATAGATAGATATTTGTTTTGACTGGAAGAACCTAATAGAGAGATTGTAGATGTTGACTTAGCACCGACAGTCATATGGTGATCACAGACCAATTTCTTTCTGATACAAGTTTATCGAATTTGTTGTTAAAAGCACGTAAAGGTAAACTGTCACACCGTTTCAATAATCTAGCACTATAGGCGATTTGCCACTCCGGCCAAACAAGGTAGTCGCAAGGGAAAATCTTGTTGTAAATTGCAATACCACGACCGCATATCAAGATAACATACCTTGGACTATTCGTAGGTTTGCGTTATACTACCGTTATGTGCCGTTAAAAGGAGTTATCACCTGATTCAGTTGTAGATATTACAATAAATCTATCCTGCTAAAACATTCCTTTCGGTTTAATGCCAAACATACACTTTCACAGGGCTACATCAACATTTTTTGTAGGGCTACATTTTCATAGATTTTTACATAAAAATCTGATAACGCTACAGTAATCCACGCTAAGTTTAAATGTTAACATTTCAAACCGCAAAGTATTTGGAAAGGTCATTGCTGTTCCTAAGTAACTTTTGCACTACGTTTAAAATTGTAAGGGAAAATATTTTTCAATTAAACACAAAGTCGTACTGAGTAATATTCGTGAAAAAATAATAATGGGTATTGAACACATTAACCTAACTAGGATCTATTCATGGTTTCAAGCAAATGAAACAACTTATACAAAAAGGGTTTACTTTAGTAATGGTAAATTCATACAAATTCTCAAGGTCATTTACCTCCTCGCGCGGTTTTAGTGTAGCAGTTTACTTACCTTCATCCTTTGTGATCTGATGGTTTCAGAATATCAGCAGAGAGGTCTGATGGAAGTTATATTTGGTTAATATTAACTGGACATATTAATATAACTTAATATAATATTAACGTATGAACTCTGACATGGAACGTTCGGTCTCCCAAGAGTCAACCACAGATCCAGAACCTACGGGCGCATCTACGTCACATACTGCTAAAGTAAGAAAGTATGATGACAATTACCTGTCGTTAGGTTTCACAAGCACTATTGTTAACGGCGATGAACGCCCTCAGTGCGTTATTTGTTTGCAAGTTTTGGCTTCAGACAGTATGAAACCAAATAAATTAAAAAGGCACCTGGATACGAAACATAAAGATGTCAGTACTAAACCTAGGGACTTTTTTGTTAGGATACTTAATAGTTTTAGATCAGCACAAAAAAGTTTCACTAAAACGGCAAGTTTACCATCGAAAGCTCTTTTAGCTTCATATCAAGTTTCATTCAGAATTGCTCAATGCAAAAAATCCCACGAAATTGGGGAGACTCTTGTCTTACCAGCGGCAATAGACATGGTGTCAACGATGATAGGTGAAAAAGAAGCAGAAACTTTGAAAACAATTCCGCTGTCAAACAATACAGTGGCAAGACGAATTTCAGATATATCTGAAGATGTATGTGACCAATTATTAGAAAAATTAAAAGGAAAGGACTTTGCAATTCAAGTTGACGAAGCAACAGACATACATAGGGATGCACATTTAATTAGTTACGTTAGATTTGTTGACAAAACCATACTCCGGGAAGAGCTCCTTTTTTGTGAACCATTTTCAAATAATGCAAATGCAGAAACGATTTTTGATATAATTGATAACTTTTTTAAACAAAGCGGGCTAACTTGGGATAAATGCATTGGGCTTTGTACAGACAGTGCCCGGGCAATGTCTGGTGAGTACACTGGCCTACAGGCAAGGATCAAAGCTGTGGCTCCAGAGGCTGTTTGGACACATTGCATTATTCACCGGGAGGCTTTAGCTTCAAAAGGACTAAGTCCTGAACTGCATGATGTGTTAAAGACTGTTGTGAAAACAGTAAATTTAATAAAAGCTCGCCTTTTAAATTCAAGAATTTTTAAAGTTCTGTGTGAAGATATGGGTGCAGAACATGTTTCATTGCTCGTTCACACTGAAGCAAGGTGGCTGTCCAGGGGTAAAGTGTTGGACCGTATTTTTGAACTGAGAAACGAAGTTATTTGTTTTTTAAATAAAGATAACCATTCCCTAGCTGAGTTCTTTTGTGATGAAGATTTTCTTATAAAATTGGCTTACCTCAGTGACATTCTTGAGAAACTGAACATTTTGAACAGATCCCTTCAGATACAAGATGCAAACATACTAACTTGGAATGATAAGATTCAAGCATTCATCAGAAAGCTTGATTTGTGGGGTCAAAGCATGAAAACCAACAATCTAGAAATGTTTCCAACATTATTAAAAATCTTGGACGAATTTGAAAAGGATATTTCTGATGGGGAGTTAAAAAATGTGTTTTTAAATCACATTGTATCTCTGAGGCGAGGATTTAACCACTACTTTTATGAGGATTTGAGTAATTTTGCTTGGATTAGAAACCCGTTTGAAGATGTCTCAAAAATTGAATCACTGAGTGTTTTAGAAAAAGAAAAACTTATTGATTTGCAATGTGATCCTTCTTTGAAGAAGACACTTACTGACTGTTCATTACCAGAGTTCTGGATTAGCATTGGCAAGGAATATCCGGAGCTGAGCGAAAAAGCAATGAAAGTTATAATTCCATTTGCTAACATTTATTTGAGTGAAACAGGTTTCTCAGCTTTGGCTGCGATTAAAAATAAATACAGAGCCAGACTAAGTCCAGTCACCCTGTACTTAAAATTGGGGTTACCTGGAAAAAGGTCCGAAGTTAATGATTTTTTAATATGTTGTATGCGGGTAGTCTGTGGTGTAGAATCCAAGTTTTCCAATTCGAGAACCCTGTGCGAACTTCAGGGCAGCCGAAAAACCTCGAAATTTTCGGACTTTTTTCAGTTTTTTTCTTATAACTCCTAAACGACGCGTTCTAGCCGAAAATACTCCATTACAAAAGTTAAAGAGTATTAAATTTCCTACAATTTTCACTGGTTAAACGTTTTTTTAAACAAATAGGTACCGAGATATAGCGCTTCAAAGTTTCAAAAAATTTTCAAAATATCGAAAAACTGCGAAAAATGCAGGTTTTTCCCTAGTAACTTTCATCTTTCAACATTTCTATATGGATAATAATGGTAGTAATGGTAGATGTCTCTAAATTGATAAATTTAGGAGGAGAGTGTGGAGACCTTGGGAGACCGGTCGGTCGGTGAGTCACCCTCCCTTCCTGCCTGGGCTATTTTTAGCCGTTGACAATGACGGTGCGGTATAGAGAGGGAACTCAAGGAAGGAAAGAAGCAGTTGTGTTGTAGCCATTGAAGGCGTCTAATGCTCGTGCAGCCAGTCCATTCAGTCAGTTTATCTTCGACAATGCTGACTTTAATGTGAACACATTGGATGGGCATGGCACCTTCCACGCCATGGGAGGAATTATGGCAGTGAGCCCTCGAGAAGCAGTAACCTGCGAAAGAGATGTAGCTCGCTTGAAATCGCATGTATCAGCATCCGACTTGATCGACAAAGCTGGCATTGTGAGAGTAAAGTCGTATCACAGACCAACCAATGGAGGATTAAAAACCGTCAAAGTGAAGGACATCAACATCAGCTGTTTACAGGATGTTGTGCCGTCTGCGTCTGATGTCGCCTGGCTTTATGGCAAGAACTCATCGTACTCATCATCAGTACCAGGCTGGAATGGTTTCATGGAGCTGGGGACACATGGTGAGAAATATGAATGTTCTAAAATAGTATGCCTCCCTTTCATAAACGCACCTCCTAGCGAGTACGCAACAGTATATACATCCATACTGGCTGCAATTGATGAATGTAAGGTACTGAATCAGAAAACATGTGTCGTCACTTATGACCAGCCTCTGTATTGGAAGGCCCGGGATGTGGTAGCAAATGACTCTATTCCAGAGCTAAGCAGCGTCGTTGTGAGGCTTGGAGGCTTCCACCTGTTAATGTCATTTATGGGTGCGATGGGGACGATTATGACTGGGAGTGGATTGAAAGAGCTGTTTTGCATGGTTTACGTGGTTTACGCTGAAAACGGTGTTGATAAGATCCTGTCTGGACATGCGTATGCCAGGGTTGTTCGAGCGCACACCGTCACTCATGCTGCTTTGGCTGGTTTAATTATTGAACGGTTGGATTTGACACTGGAAGAAGTGTCTGCACTTGATAGAGTTATTAATTCTCCTGAAAGATCCATTATTCTGAGGGCACATGATGATCCGGTGTTCCATGCAGTGACTGTCAAATTTTCAGCAATGCTGAAGAAAATTGAGAATAGTGGCCCAACAGCTACGCTATGGATTCAATACTTCCGTATGTGTACTCTAATGAAAAATTTCATTAAAGCTGAACGCATGGGGGACTGGAACCTGCACCTTGAATGTGTCGGAGATATGATACCCTACTTCCATGCAGCAGGTCATTTGCATTATGCCAAGAGTGCACACCTCTACCTCCAAGACATGCTCAGCTTGGAAGACAAAATGGATCCTGATGAGTATCACAAGTTCACCACTGGAGGCTACTTCACTATTCGTCGAACTGATAAATTCTGGTCTGGCATATGGTCGGACATGACCATAGAGAGGTTCTAATGAGAGCGATAAAGAGTTATGGCGGGCTGACTCGTGGACGCGGCGTAACTGACAGTGTGCTTTCTCGATGGATTGTTGGTATGCTGTGTCTCCAACACATCTGTCAACAGATAGAGATGTTCACCGAAGTACGTTCAGGAACATCTGAACAACATGTGGATATGCGGCCTTCCCGTGTAACCAGGGATAATGTTGATATTGAGAAGCTGAGTGGTTGGTTTGCTGAACATCCACCATTCCTTGAAATTGAGGAGCTTTTGTCACTCTGCACAGGAGCTATTGCTCATGAAGGGGTGAACTGTCACTTGGCGCGAGGAATCGGCATCAGCTGCATGAAGAGAATGGTGGAAGAAAATTTTGAAGAAGTGAAGTTGAAACGGAAGAATAAGGTGTTAACACTAGCCTCAGTTTCCAGTGCTCTAAAAATTAAAAACCAAAAATTTACAGTCGACCCTCTAACTCTCTTTCAACGAGTTTGCATTACCAAACAGTCTGATGATGACCTCAAAGACTGTTAAGTATGAAGTGATCGTGAATTGTCGATTTACTGTTGTAATTAATTCGCCAGGATGCAGAAATGATGAAGAGAGAGTGGACTGTAGTTAATACATTTATTGAAAATTATTCACATATACAGCATTGAAATTGTTAAGTGTCACTTTTGAGTAAGAGATTGGCTAATGAGCGCATCGTAAATACAAGTCGTAATGTTACATTGAATAATTAATTTAATGAAAGGGCCTAGAAGGCCATATATGAAGTCTTGGGCCTAAGGCCTACATTAATTGTCGTATGATGAATTGTATGAATAGAGGCGCGAGTACGCGGCACTCGAATTACGTGAGAACACGTATTAGCAATGTATTGCTAGCATATTGCATGTATGCAATATATATAATGTTGTGAGGCTTAAAGCCTAAATAGTTGTCGCGACAAAGAATAAAAATGTGACAGTATAGCAGCGGACGCAAGGCCGACCGCCGCTAGCGAACGTATTTAACGAACTGTCCAGATGTACGGACATGAATTGAGCAGATTAAAGGCGCAGATTAGCCAACCTATAAATGCAAAAATTGCCGCGCTACTGTACATAACTGCCCGCAAAAATCAATAGATTTTTTAATACATTTTAGTAACTTATTATATAAAATACAGAGTTCTTAATAATGAAAGTTAATCTCAATAGGCTGCATTGAACCTTGAGTTGTAATCTTAGATAACAGCTGTACATTAATTGTTTAGCGATAAGCTTGAGTAAAGATAAGCTTTAATAAAGATAAGCGTTTAGTAGGACAAGGTTGGCGTGCAAAATGATTTATGCATGATTGAAAATGTAAGCGCTGGCAATGTATTGCCCAAATATATTGTATGTATACAATATTGAACGATATAAAACATGAAAATACATAATTTGACAATGTTTAATAATGAATGATCGGAAACTCATCACATGAGGGCCCGATAAATTGTAACCCTATGCAAGTCATAGATGGTTACCGTGAAATAGTTGAGGCCAGTAGACCTGTACAGAGTATTGCATACAATGAACAAATAAATTGTCACAAATTATACATGTTTAGACGTAAATCTAGCATGGCGTCATAAAGTTGAGCGAGTCATGCTATACCTGAAGTTTCAGGAATTTACAATATATTGTTGTGTGAGAACAAGCTATAGATAGCTGACTGATTGCGAGCACATATGTAATGACATGTATGTCATAATTAAGCAGGAATAATAATTGTGCAATGCATATTCACAAAATACAAAATACCATATAAAAATACAATATAAAAATAAAATCTAGGCGTGGCATGGTTACAGACAGTAGACGCAAAAAACAATATGTTTTACATAAATGCAAGTTATATAATAAATACAATAAACACCAATTTAGTTAATTACAAATATGAATAAGCGCAATAGCATAAGTAACAAATACGACACTGTGGTTACAAATGTAATACATGAGTTGAAGAATTGAGAAATACATTCATAGAACAATAAATCACACATATTAATAACTGTGCAAGAAATGCATATATGTTTGTATAACTGCAAATCATGCGAATATTATGTAACAAATTTTTATAAAACAATACCACCGAAAACATGACACATACCCAATACCATCAAAACGTAAATGTGTAGGACATAGTATGCCACACAAAATATTAACATATAAATACAAAATAGCAAATATACCACCATGAAACTATGATGAGTATAGAGATGACAGCACAGTGCATGGTTGTGAACTTACAAGTCACATGCAAATTTAGTATAGAAACACGCAATGGTGTAAATTGTCATGAAAATGTTGTGATGATACATATCACAATTAACTTGACCAAATGGTCATATAATAAAGTAATAAAGCCAATGGCCAAGTAAAATAGCATTGTGCTACATGATCATAATAACCTTGTGTCAAGTCTCGTCCCGCGCTGGCAACAGACATAGCTTATGTACTGGTCTCCGCAAAACACCAGTAGGCGTGAGAATGTCTACGACTCTAATTAAGTTATCTGGGCCGGGAAATGTGGCGGTAATTACACCAAATTTCCAGGCTAATGGAGGTAGGTTATCCTCAATAAGTAAAACTAGGTCCCCAATGGAGACATTATCCTTAGCGAATTTCCATTTGTGACGTTGTTGTAATTGGTGTAAATAGTCGCGAGACCAAGCCTTCCAAATGACTTGGACAAACTTCTGGAGAAGTTGCCAACGTCCAAGACTAGAGATAGGAATATGAGATAAGTCTGGGTCCGGTATCGCCGTTAATGGCGCGCAAATCAAAAAATGGCCAGGTGTAAGTGGCACCGGATCATTTACATCCGAAGAGATGGCAAATAAAGGGCGAGAGTTTAGACATGCCTCTATCTGAGACAAAACTGTCGTAAACTCCTCGAAGGTGAGTATAGACTTGGCTGCCACGCGGCGCAAATGAAACTTTAAACTCTTTATGCCGCTCTCCCAAAGACCACCAAAATGAGGTGACAAGGGCGGAATAAATGACCATGAAATACCCTGAGAGGCCGTGAATGATTTGATTGATGAGGTGGCATCCTTATTATGCCAAAGATTGTAGAGGTCATGTAAAACATTGCGGGCCTTCCTAAAGTTTGTGCCATTATCAGAGTATAACTGACTGGGTATGCCCCTGCGGGACATAAAACGACGTAAGGCAGCTATGAATGCACTGGCTGTAAGGTCGGAAACCAATTCCAAATGAATGGCCCTGGTTGCTAAGCAAATGAACAAAGACACGTATGCCTTAGAGAGAGTTCTGGATTTCTGCCCGCCATGACGAATCATGAAGGGACCACCATAATCAACAGCGCAGAATAGAAACGGCCGCGATGGAGTGACTCTAGGAGATGGTAAAATGCCAAGCCTCTGAACCTAGTGTTTGGCACTAAACCTGAGACACTTGACACATTTACGAATGATGGAGCGAATGACTAACCTGGCATTAATAATCCACCAACGTTGACGAAGTGATTGATGCACGAGTTGAGCACCAGCGTGAAGTAGACGAATGTGTTCGCGTTCAATAATAAGGCGAGTAATATGAGCCGATGGATGCAAGACAATAGGATGCTTAGTGTCGTAAGGTAATTGCGACTGCTGTAATCGCCCGCCTACGCGTATCACTCCAGACTCATCAAGAAACGGGTCGAGAGAAGACAACTTACTCCTGAGTGAGACAGAAGACCCATTACGAAGACAATTAATCTCGGCAGCAAAGTGGATCGACTGAGATTGTTTTATGAAGAAATTAAGAGCATGATGAATTTCGACGGGGGTAAGAGCGCCCGTGATTTTGTCAGCTCTGGAGAGTCTAATATTTTTGATGAACCGAAAACAGTAAGCGTATACGCGAGTCAGACGGTGCAACGAAGAAAAGTCCTTAGAAAGGTCGATAGCCAGGGTAGACATTAGAGAAAGGTTGGGGGTTTGTTTCTCTTCCGCAGTGACTTCAGAATACGACGGATTAGAAGGTAAAAAGGGTGGAAAAGGATTGAACTCGGAAGATTGAGACAAACAAGCGGGACCGTGCCACCAAAGCGAACAATCGCGCAAAACGTCAGGGTGACACCCCCTAGAGATAATATCAGCAGGATTGTGTCTAGAATTGATGTGATGCCATGTATAGGCTTGCGTAAGACGCTGAATCTCGGCAACACGATTAGCGACGTAGGTTTTCCACCTCGTGGACTGGGCATTAATCCAGTAAAGAGACACCATGGAGTCAGAATATAAATGAACACTATTAATAAACGAATAAAGCGCAGGAACGACCTTAGATACGAGTCGCGATAACAACAAGCAAGCACAGAGTACGATAATAAAGTTTGCGTAATCGCGCGAAAGCTTAGAATCACGCCTGAATCGGCGTTCTAAATTCGAAAATGTTGCTTCAGGATTGGTATAAGAATCCCCCAACTGGAGATGGTCGGACTTAAATGGTAGTGAAACAACGAACTTACCCTCTTGATTGCGATGAGTAGATCCCACAAAATGCTCCTCACAAGCTGACTCGTTATCAGGTGTATTATCAGGGATAGTTTCTGCTTCCCAAAATTTTTCGAGAGACTGCAAAATTTGACCGTCGTTGTTCCTAGCTAGGAACGAAACAGCAGGACCCTTGTAGCGGCAGTGTTTGGGAAGATTGCCTGCCAAAATGTAGCCTAACTTTATTTCCTGAATAATGGGAAAATGAGGACCGCGTACGTATTTGTTGGCTAAAATTAAATCTAGGTAGAATTGCGCCCCTAACAGTATGTCGATTTCGGATGATATGTTGAAATTTGGGTCAGCAAGAAAAATGTTGTCTGGAATGTTAAATTGATTTATGTCAAACGATTGTGCTGGCAGATTATGGGTTAATGCAGATAAGATAGCACATTTTGCCTCGAAGCTAAATCTTTGATAACGAGAAATAATGCGTATAGACGCGAGATTAGTGGCATGACACGCGGTATTATTTATACCTGTAATCGGTATGTTGGATTTAGTCAAGTTAAGCCGTAATTTCTTGGCAAATGATTCGGTACAAAAATTTATTTGTGAACCCGCATCCAAAAGAACTCTTGCTGTTTTTCTGTTGCCAGCCTGGTCAATAACAAACACAATTGCTGTTGATAAAAGAATATTATTCGTGGATTGTAATTTGAGTGAACAGTAATTACTGCTGCTGGCAGAGATTGGCTCCGGCACATTGTTTATGTGCAACAATGTATGGTGTCGTTTTGAACAGATCTTACATGCCTGCTTAATCTTACAATTAGATACAAAATGATCTGATCTAAGACAATTGGTACAACATTTGTGATTTGATATAAATTGTCCTCGCTCAGCGGTGCTTAGTGCACGGAATTTATCACACATGTAAATTGGATGATTAGATTTACAACACAAACATGAATAATTACTTGACGCTGAGTGATAACTCTTAAATACTGCCAGCAGCGTTTCGTGATTTATGTTTGTCAGATTTATTATTGAATCTTAAACTTAGCTTGTTGAGTTGCTGTCCGGCATCGATAGGCAGTGTATTTTCTAACAGCTGTCTACGTGCGTTTAAAAATGAGTGAAATCTTGAAAGTTAGGAAAATTATCAGGGTCTATAGACTCCTTCCATAATTTAAAAGTAGTATGGTCGAGTTTTGATGATAATAATTGTATAGTGTTAAGTTCGAATGAATTCACTGACAGTTGCATTTCCGCCAGTGAATTAACGGAAGACGTTATTGTATTTGTGAATTCTGCCAAACTTTGGACAGAGTCTGTAATTGTTGACTTGACTTCAAGTAAATTTAGAATGTAGTATTTTGCTAGTATGAACTTGTTGTCATACCTTGCGGACAGCAAAGTCAACGCTATCGAGTAGTTTTCATTACAAATAGGTAGTGATTTAATTAAGTCTAATGGCTCATTTTTTAGAGGAGAATGCAAATAATGTAGTTTCTGCACTGACGTTAGATCGGATCTTGCATGCACCAAGTCCAGAAAAATTGAATAAAAATGCTGCCATTCCAAGATATTGCCTGTGAAGCAGGGCAAACTTATCGGTTTTAATTGCATATGGCCCGTTAATACGGGAGGTACAGTCTGAACATTAAAGGTATCAATTAATTGTAAAATATTAGCTTCTGTGGAATATAACATTTCTTCGACCTTTGCAAATAAGTTCGATTTCGGACTGCACCTCATCGTACTTCGTTGCCAAGCTTTTCAAATTTTCAAGTCTGACTGTTCAAAAGTGTTTTGTATTAGAGTTTCTATCAAAGTTACTGACAGCTGATTGTATACGCACTATTGCGGACTTTAAGCCGCCTCTCTTTCTGACTAACACTTTGAGGCCTTCTTCAGCCATTGTACGCACCTTGAAATGATGTTAGTGAGGTGATACCTTGTGGGCGATGTCCTGAAGCGTCGACGCCGTGGAGAAGATGGCAAACACACAGCTCGGAGAGATGACTGCTTTGACTGACTTACTGAAGCTAGCAGGTGTAAACTCTTGCAATGATGTCGTCAGGAGGCTCAAAGGCGACGAGCGAAATGCTGGTTAAATCACGCCACGGTCGTATCAGCGGATATGCTGAGTCGCCCGTGATGGCCAGAAATTGTGGCAGAAAATAATAAATAGGTGAATGATGTATCCGGGAATCCAGGTCCGGAGCGACCAAAAAAATGTTAAGTATGAAGTGATCGTGAATTGTCGATTTACTGTAGTAATTAATTCGCCAGGATGCAGAAATGATGAAGAGAGAGTGGACTGTAGTTAATACATTTATTGAAAATTGTTCACATATACAGCATTGAAATTGTTAAGTGTCACTTTTGAGTAAGAGATTGGCTAATGAGCGCATCGTAAATACAAGTCGTAATGTTACATTAAATAATTAATTTAATGAAAGGGCCTAGAAGGCCATATATGAAGTCTTGGGCCTAAGGCCTACATTAATTGTCGTATGATGAATTGTATGAATAGAGGCGCGAGTACGCGGCACTCGAATTACGTGAGAACACGTATTAGCAATGTATTGCTAGCATATTGCATGTATGCAATATATATAATGTTGTGAGGCTTAAAGCCTAACTAGTTGTCGCGACAAAGAATAAAAATGTGACAGTATAGCAGCGGGCGCAAGGCCGACCGCCGCTAGCGAACGTATTTAACGAACTGTCCAGATGTACGGACATGAATTGAGCAGATTAAAGGCGCAGATTAGCCAACCTATAAATGCAAAAATTACCGCGCTACTGTACAAAGACTTATTCAGATTCGAGCTTGCACCCTTCCCCATGTCCCTCTTCAGTGAGGAAGGTATGCGCAAGGGCAAAAAGTCAGCGTTGTACGAAGCATTCACTCCTGTAGAGGAAGAATACCTTGGCAGCAGAAAATGTGCAGTAATTGACGGTGGGTACTTGCTGCATAAGGTTGTATGGTGTAAGACTACATCACCCACGTTTGAGTCAGTGTGCAAGACCTATGTGGACTACGTACAGAAACACTTTGGGTGCAATGCCATAGTAGTATTCGATGGATACCCTAGTGACGTCGCTTATCAGAGCACCAAAACAGCTGAACGATATCGCCGGGCTTTGCTGCAATCGTCCACAAAATTTGTATTTTCGTTAACAACGGCCGTTACACTGTCACAAGAAAAATTTCTGTCCAACGACACCAACAAGAGAAACTTTATTTCAATGCTGATGACTGAAATGGCAGCAAAGGGTATCGAGGTTAAGCAGGTAATAGAAGATGCTGATGTCATGATAGTGAAAACTGCAATATCTAAGGCTGCTGACTTCGATAGTGTTACTATCACAGGTGAAGACGTCGATCTCTTAGTATTGCTGACTGCGTTAGGCTCTTCTCAAAGGAACGTTTATTTCCAAAAGAGTGGGAGAGGTAATGCCCCCAGTGTTTTGTATTCGTCAGCTTCGTGCAAATATAATACTCAGGATATTCTTTTCCTTCATGCAGCAAGCGGGTGTGACACTACATCGAACCCATTTAGACAAGGAAAGAAGAAAGTTTTCACTGTTTATGAGAAAAACCGTTCTCTGTCTAACATTGTTAGTGTTTTCAAAGATGACGAAGCAACACCACGCCAAATTTCGGAAGCAGGGGAAAAGTTTCTTGTAACACTGTACGGTGGAAACATGGACACAGATACTCTGGACGATCTTCGCTACCGAATATTTTCCAACTCCGTGGTAAAATCCAAATTCCACCTTGCCAGATTGCCCCCTACACGAGACGCTGCCCGGTACCATTCTTTTCGTACCTATCTGCAAGTGCAGACGTGGCTAGGCTACGAAAAGTTACCGTCAGTTTGGGGCTGGACTTTAACGAAACGAGGGCTGATCCCCATAACAACGACCATGGATGCAGCTCCAGAAAAGTTGCTGCACATGATACAATGCAAGTGCACGACAGGGTGTAGCACCGGGGCTTGCAGCTGCAAAAAAGCAGGACTCCGGTGCTCAGCCATCTGCAAGAATTGTGCAGGAAATGCTTGCGAGAATTCGCCTGAGACCGACCTCAACGAGGAAGACACAGACATTGAGTGCGACGAGGAGGAGGACGTCATCGATGAGATCATTGCTCAGGAGGAAGAGGAATTACTTAGAGATGATGCCGACTTGCCATCAGGACCAAAGAGGTCAAGGCTTCTATGAATTAATATTAATGGCTAATTTGTAATAATTTAAATATTTTCTACTTAGTTAATATACCCACATTTCATTACATGTAGTATAAATTGTTATAAAATACGTTTTTTATACATCGATAATTATTGTGTTCTTTATTCTGAAATGAACATCTCATTAAGGGTGGGGTTTCTATTGTTTAGGTTATTGAACGTTGTTCATATAGAAATGCCAAAAGATGAAAGTTACTAGGGAAAAACCTGCATTTTTCGCAGTTTTTCGATATTTTGAAATTTTTTTCGAAATTTTGAAGCGCTATATCTCGGTACGTATTTAGTTTAAAAAAACGTTTAACCAGTGCAAATTGTAGGACATTTAATACTCTTTAACTTTTGTAATGGAGTGTTTTCGGCTAGAACGCGTCGTTTAGGAGTTATAAGAAAAAAACTGAAAAAAGTCCGAAAATTTCGAGGTTTTTCGGCTGCCCTGAAGTTTGCACAGGGTTCTCGAATTGGAAAACTTGGATTCTACACCACAGACTACCCACATACAACATATTAAAAAATCATTAACTTCGGACCTTTTTCCAGGTAAAATTTACATGGTGACTGGACTATAAGTTAGATGTGACCAAAGAAATGAGAGTTGCTCTTACCAATATAACACCTCAATTTAACAAACTTTGTGACAAGAAACAGGCCCATCCAAGTCATTAGTTTTAAAGACTGCTACAACAACTATATGATATTATTGAAATATTTTGATTTACCATTTTATACTTCATGCTGTTAATGAACGTAACTATTGTTATATTTAAAAATCTGTGTAAAAAAAGCTCAAGCGAAACATTTGATATTTTTCAAAACAAATACATCTGAATGAACAGACAATATTTATACTCTCTGAAACACTGAAACTTAATTGACGTTATTTATTATTTATTTACAAAGTAATAATGATTTTTTTATCAGAAACTGTGTATTTAAACTAAGAATATTGTTACTTTCATAACTGCAACAGTATTTAAATCAAAAATGTAATTGAATATTTACAACTGTTGTCTGTATTTATAATTTTATATGTACGAGTAGTATAAATGGTGAAAATTTACCTAATAAACGACAGTTATCAACTATTTATATTTGTTATTTACCTTATTAATACCTTGTTAAATGTACGTGGCTACCACATTATGTGAGGGGGCGCGTTATGGTTCAATATTTCAAAGGGGGGCCCAAAACAGAAAGTTTGGGAACCGCTGCTATAGCACATTTAAACAAACAGCGTGTTTACTCTCTATGACATGATCCTACAAATATGATAAAAACAAATGTAAGTTATGCCTCGTATTGCGTCTTACTGCATAAGTGGACCTATGGGATTACGAAGTTGGCCTGTTACGCTAGCTAGTAAAGATACGGCACTCGGCTACCAAAACGGGTTGTTTCTCATGCACAATCTGCGCAGTCCTGTGATGATAACGTAGTGCACCATTTGTGTAGTTTTGAAAACGAATAGGTGTTACTTCCAATGTCGATAAAAGATTCTTCGTGGACATCACGTGATGACGAGAGCACATGCGTCAGCCCTAAGCTTCATAACAATACAGCTTTATAAGTAGAGTTTTTTTCCTAAGTAGCTAAACGTAAACGGAAACATTGTGCTTATTAATTGAGATAACAGAGTTCAAAGATAAGTTCAACAATCGCTGACAAACAATGAATTTGACTGGAGTATATTTCCACAGTGTGCAAATTGTAAACAAAAGCATTCTATTGCAATATTTGTTTTTGCACTGTGACGTGATATATCACCCGCACGCGCTCGTGCGCAAACATACGCACACACATATTATAATCATCATCTCTCTGTTTCCATGTTTATACATCTCTGCTTGTTTCAATAATTCGATTTTTCCAAAGTGTTATGTTACTGTGAAATTTGGTTGGACGCTCTTCTACTTGCAATACTGCTCGTGTGCTGTGCAGTTAGAGATTCTTGAATCATTCTGAGAAACATTATTCCTGTTACTGCAAGATTCTTATAAATTCTTTACGGTGTTATATCTACACTGTATAACATTGGAGCTGCAAAATTGCCTTCAAAATTATTTTTTGTCGCGGTCCAGGGTTTTAATTTTTAATTTTTAAATAATGTCAATGACAGTACATTTCAGGTGCTTTATAACCTGTACATTCTCGTAATTTTATATTGCCTCTTATGTAGGTTGGAACGAAGTTACATGCAGGTAATAGGTGTTACGTAATCAAGTAAGCATAAGCAAAAATTATTATCAATATTTGTTAGGAGTTGGCTTTGACACTCTTTGGGTTAATTTTACAGTATTTCCTAAGTACTTGCAATTGCTCTTAAAAGATTTTATGTTTAATTGACTTTTGTATAATATACTTTTGAAATGAAACACATATACTTACGTTTTACAACCGTATAAACATTTTTAAAGGTTACATACCTTATTGAATCATCAGTTTTACTTAGCTACAGTAAATAAAATCTTTTATAACTTTATATTTAAAGTTCATATATTTTTATACAGTGATAAAAATTTATGAATCGTAATTTTACAATACCGTTAGATTAGGTAGGATAAATATCGTATATTATATTTAGGGGCTTCGTAAATCAGTGAATATGGCACCTTGCTTACTAGAAGTCCGGGATTCAATCCCTGGAGCATCATAAGATCAAGGGTAAGATTTAAAAAAGTTGTAACGTTTTCTTCCTCAGGATTGAAAAGTGTGCATAATTTTGAATTTGAGTACATTTAACAACTTTATTATGTGTTAAAGACGAGTTAGGAGCTTCATTACACCTATTTATTGGATTAAATACGTTATATGTGAGTGTCATATAGAAGTTTCAAAATGTAATGTAGGTTACAAGTCATTTTAAAAGATTTTAAAGTTGTTGGAATACGTTTTGGAAGTTAAGATTTGGTGGAAGGGTAGGCTACATATCAAGAAATTTAAAAAAGAGAAAATCCCACAGTGATTTTATATGCGTCACACAACAAACAAGTAGCGGTCTTTTAGCAACTGTCGTTTAAGAAATTTTATGGACCAATAATATAATAACACACTACCAATAAATGACATGCAAATTTATAATCATATGTTCACAAATAGTTTTAGTTTCTACATTGGCCTATGTTATCACTGAAACAGAGGAAGATTCAGAATGTCGCATTGATTCTACAATGTTCGACTAGTTTTACAGGCTTGCTTAATACATCCGACACGAGTTTGGTAAAAGGAACTACTAGGATAAAGCCAACATTATGAATTCTACAACTGACTACTACTAGCTTCTGCGTCCTGTCTTGTTAGTATTGCTACTCCTTTTGTTCTTGAAGTAATATCTACCAATATTTGTTAAGTTCGTAATGACTTATCTGTAAATCTAAACAAACAAACTGACAACTTAGCTACAAAAATATCTGGATATATAAGAATAAACGTGTTACGAAAGAATCTCAGTTATTCATGATTATTCTCAGTTACATATATGATTTCAGTTATACAGGAAAATAGCACAGTTAGTGTAATCAAATATAAAATAATGCCCTTAATAATATATTGTGCACAGTCAATGTAAAATAATATTGTGTTATTTCTGTTGTTTTTGAAAACAAGCCGAGTTACAAATAATATAATAGTGAGCTGTAATTTGTATGAATTAGCAAGAATAGTACTTGTGTGGTTTAAGAATTATGTAATATGTGGAAATAAGCTGTACATACTGTATGTACATGATAACTGTACATACTATTGTTTTTTTACTGAATGAAAAATTATTTGAAAACATGTAGGCCTACATGTGTACATACAGTACGTGAAATTACATTCTTACATTCTCACTGGTGTAAATGCAATGGAGGTAGCCATATTTCAGTGATAAGAGTGTATGTATCAGAAGAGCGAAAGAGAGAAGAACGTACAGAGTTTTACAACAATCTACAAACAAAGTTAGATTGATACAGTAAAGTCTGGTTAACTCAAACGTAGTTAATTTGAAATTTGCAATAATTCCAAAAAAATTGATTTCTCTCTTGAATTCAAATTAGCGTTAAAGGTTTACGGTTAATTCGAACTTTTTACCTATACATTTGGATAATTTGAAGCCACAATATTTCTTGCGTCATAACAATTCTTCAAAATGTTGGAGTGACTAACATTACAATTGTTTAAGGATGTGACATTCTTGAGGAAGGGGGAAAGAAAACAATCCCGAATCTTCTAATGAAGAAACTGACAATGACCACGGTGTACTGAAGATATAGCCTACCAACGGCTACAGAAGCTGCTAACATGGTTGATAAAGTTGGAAATTCATAGAAGCTCAAGTGAATGTTAAAAATAATTATTTGTAGCTTGGATACTGAAAACATTAATTTTAAAAATTAAAAATGAAGTTTTTCAGTGTTTAAATGAACATTATGACTTCACTTACAGAGTCAAATTAAAATTGAAACCAAAAAAATTACAGATTTCTAAAAATAGTACGTTAGAAATATTCTTGATTATATTGAGGTACATACGTGCTGAGAATTGCGTAGAGTACCCAGAGAGTAGCTAAAAGCACGACAATATTTTTTAATTAGGTATCTGGCTATCAAGCTTCTTAAAATAGTAGTAGTAGTAGTAGTAGTAATAATAATAATAATAATAATAATAATAATAATAATAATAATAATAATAATAATAATAATAATAATAATAATAATCAGCTTAGAACCATAAATTTAGAAACATACATGAAACGATATACAAAGGATTAGGAATAAAACATGAACGGAAACACATATGAATTTCTACAAACTTTATATTTTAAATGACGTTCTGTGGGATGCCTATTCCGGTAGTAATGTGCGACAGTGAGACACGAGCAAGATGGGAAGAACAAAGTCATCAAAGATGAGTTTCTTACGACGTACCTTAGGCTCTACCTTCTTAGACAGGAAAAAGAAAATTGATGTAAAAAAAAAACTAATACGATAATTTTGAATCAAAAAATAAAAGTCACTAGTGTAGTCATTTGTAAAGAATGCCACAGAATGGTCAAGGTACTCAAAAAATATATGTGTTAATACGCGGTTAACTTTATTTGTTTACAGTTTTATATCTAGGCAGAGGTCAATGATGTCTAATCAAAAATGTCAAGTGCCCTTTACAATGCACGTTACAAGCCTCATGTCTGTATCTACATCCAGACATGATGTGTGTGTGTGTGTGTGCGTGTATGAGAAAGATAGAGAGATTGAGAGGGAGAGATCGTGTGTGAGCACTGCTTGTTGTGTACGCTGTATGGAGAAGACAGCGTAGATGATCAGATTTTATTGACCAAAAATAAAGATGAGCTGTCCACTCCTTAAATAACATTGCGAAAGAATTTAATGTGGAAATGTCTGACAAAAAACAAAATGTATGACTTTTAAAGGAGCATGGTCAGCTAGATCTAAAATTGTTTTGGATAATAAAATTATAGATCAAATCTTAGAATTTAACCATTTAAGCTGTAAGCTCTCATATAAAACCGAAGAAGATTTTAATGGGAAAATTAACTAATTTAACCAGACGACAGGAACTCTCCTTACTTATGCCTCAGAGACGTGGGCAATGTCTGCTAGACAAATATCAAGAATTACGGAAATATTCAGCTTACGGAAATGGTTTCCAGGTTTCCATAGCTAGGTACACAAAATTAGGTATGAAAAAAATAATCAGATAAGAGAGGAATGAAAGCTGAAAAAGTAAACGGAATCATAAATAAGTATAGAGAAAGCTGGAACCAAGAGATTAGCACAATGGCCAGTGACAGATTCTCCAAGGTAGCCTTATTGTATTAGCCGAAAGGGAAACCTGGGAAGACCCAAGAAGAGATGGTCTGACCAGTTTGGAGAGTAAACAGACTAAGGCGTAAAGAAGAAGAAGAAGAAGAAGAAGAAGAAGAAGAAGAAGAAGAAGAAGAAGAAGAAGGTGAAGAAGAAGAAGGTGAAGACAGTGTTGAATAAAGCCAGTCTAGTGCATAAATCCAAGTTCTGTTTGTGTTGGTGACACTGAAAGGCAAATTGCAATGCAATTTACTCACAAGTCACGTAAATTATACTCGAGCATATTGCATCACTTTCTGAGCACTGCACTAGTAGGATGGTAAATCACAATTCCATTGGTGTGGCTGTAGTCAATCCAGATAGATAACAGACATATACACGGATAGTCACACGCGAGAGCACATTAGAAGTTGGTAGTTTTTTGACGTATCAAACTGTCTGTTACCGTGCAAAAGATAATGTCAGCCTACATGCAAAAATTAGAACTTTTTCAGACATTCATCTGTTACTAAAATGTATGACTTTGGCCAGCCGAAGTGCCTCTTCGTCTCTGCTGTTACACAGCGAGACAGCATGGTTGACCATGGATGGATAAACGTTTAATGTTCAGGGCTTATCTCAACTAACTTGAATACATCTTGGCTTGTAGCTATATCAAAAACATTTTTAAATATTATATCATTAGCGCGCGCGCGCACACAAATCACATGAATGTGCGGATTAGTAATTTAGTTCTAAGGTAATGTTTGTCTTAATTTATGTTGTCTAGTAGTTTTCAAATTTTTTATACTTTTGTATTTAATTACTAGTATTAGAAAATTGTATTTAACTTCTTAAAACATTGAGAAAAGCCTTTTTTTAATAATTTTCCGTATGTATATGTAATATTTTTTATAGTATTTATTCTTACTACGAGTAAGAATAACCGTAGTAACCGTAGTAACACCGAACATGTCATAATGATTCAAAAATACATAAAAATATCGGTATGGAGAACCATACATGACTTCCATATTCTAAGATTTATATTTAAAATCATTTTCGAAATGAAATATTACCATAGAAACTACTTCTTTCTACTTACTGCTTCAGCCTTAACCACAGTACTGTGGTCACTAACGTATATCACCTCACGTTATCGCACTCGATTTTCACTGATGATGGAAGTCGATGGCATTGCCGAAACGTCTGGTTTTGTAGAAAACATTGGACTACGGCCAAATATTCCGGGAAGGAATTTTAACAAAAACTACTTCTTTGTTGCCGATAACGTTGTACACATATATATAAAAAATATGCATAAAATTAATGGCTTGTATAAGTTAATGATTGATCTCCATTAAGTAGTGCTCAAGTTTCCAAAGTTTTAATATTATGATGTCCGTAATTAAAACATCAGAGCAGGTTTAGTGTGAATGAGGGTACACCGTGGACAAAAATTTTCAACATTTCTTATTGAGCGTTGCTTAGAGTAAAGCTGCGAAAGTATGTTCCACAGAACAAACACGCGAAAAAGAAGGAGCGCTCCGAAGTCACTCATGGACCCTCAGCATCTTGCAGAGGGTTCATTCCCTAAAGACGAAAAGTCTGTCTATGAATCGTTCCTCTGTAAACACGTGCAGTTACACTGCCCAGCGATCCACAGGAAGCAAATTGATGTCCATTTTTTCGGCTTGCACGCGTTATGTTGGTGTGGGTTTCGGCACTTTCCATTTAAAAAGCGTGCAAATGTAAGAAAATAAACATGAATGAGGCCAGAAATAACGCGAATTTTGCGCGTGTGTGTGTGTGTGTGTGTGTGTCTTCCCTGCCTTTTTATTGCTGTAGTCATAATAATAAAATGGAAACGTAAACATTACATAACTGAGATATGCTTACCTGCCACGAACGATATATTATTTTACACATGTATATTAACTCATACATAATTTACATTAAAATGAAAAAATTATAATTTTATTGCCTGGCAACAAAATTATTTTATTTTTAACAATTACCATTGTTTGAAAAGTTTAAATGAATTTTCAAGTACTTTACTGTTGTTAAAACGTAAAAGGTTGCTGGTAAACTACCCCTTCCCCTTAACCGATCTTCACCAAAATCGAAAGTCCTTGAGATCTCTACAATTTAGGGACGTATGCAAAAAATTATTTGATTCTGTTTGAATTTGCGGCTGTTATCGTTTGCCATAGAAAATACCCTTGATAAAAAAATGTTGCTAGTAAACTACCCCTTCCCATTAACCGATCTTCACCAAAAACAATAGGTATTGAGTACTCTACAAGTCAGGGCTGTATGCAAAAAATTATTTGATTCTGTTTGAATTTGCGGCTGTTATCGTTTGCCATAGAAAAAAATCTACACACACACACACACACACACACACACACACACACACACACACACACACACACACACACACACACACACACACACACACACACACACACACACACACACACACACACACACACACACACACTTTTCGGAAAACGACTTTTTTTCATGTTTTGAGTGTAGTACAATCAGAAACTGCAATAATCTCGAACACGATTTTTTTGCCATCACCATACTTCCATTTCCTTAAGGAATATGGAAGTAAAAATTAATGACTGGCACAGTGTTAGTATTTAAAAAAATACTTTTTAACTACAAATACTTGATATTTGTAGATATGAATTTTAGTACAGGTACCGGCGCATAGCCGTGCGCCTGAGTTCCAGCCGCTCTCACTGTACTAGTCAGCTCAAAAACATCGTTCGCCTATACTGACCAGCTCCTCGGCGCGATGTCTCTTCTCATCTGAATTACATTTGTTTTCCTGGTGCCTATACAAGTTGAATTCGTTTTGTGTAATTGTGTTTATGTTCACAATAAATTGGGCTTCCCAAGTTCGTTCATTACACATTTTTATTCCCGTTTTTAAACATTTTAAATGAGCGGCTTTTTTTTTACAAATACTTTTTAAATGTCATCAACTTAAATAAAGTAGTTCAAGTAGTAGCTTGAACTTGAATGATTAATCAAAATATATTTATCTGTCAAGTCTTTTTTCTTATATTTGCAGGAAAGACAATCGAACATTCACCATATGAATTCTTTGTTATGTTAGATTTATGGAAATCTTTGGCTTGACTAATTTTTCTCAGTTTTAAACTAGTAATAACTAATAAATTAATTATGATAATAATAACAAAATAACAATGAGTAAACTAAACACTTTTTTAAAACAACCATCAACGGATTTTTATTATTTTTTGTCAAGCAAACCAGACAAAAATGAACAAAGCTAATTATGAGGAAGGAAAAAAAATATCTTGCGAAATTTAAAAATCTTTCGTTTGTCCATTGTGTAAGATTACACTAATTCAGCAATTCCTTCCGTATCACAGTCACTATTAGAGCTGTTGCTGTCCGTGTCCGAGCTGTCTGAAGATCTGTTGTTATCAAATATGATGATGAAAGACTCCACAAAATGGTCCCAAAATATACAATATAACGTGTCGGCTACGTTATAACCTAGGGAACCCGTGATAATTGACTCTGGCCAATTATACAGGCTGCCTTCGTTGTAACAAACTGAGAATTAATCAAATCACTATCAATAAATATAAGTACTCTAATAAAAGGAAACTGAGGAGGGAAGTCTGCTGATTTATGCACTCAATTTAGTATGTAACAAAGATGACATCTCTTTTTTTATGTATGATTGATAATACATTACAAATAAAATTTTAGCTTACACTGAAATCGTAAGGGGGTTTTCTATATTAAAAATGATAATACAGTTAGTGTATTCACCTCGGATCCGAGTCTCTTTAAACTAGTTAGGAATTTTCAAATTTACTCTACTTATTTAGTCAATATTACTTAAAATACCATTTGAAGAATGGTTTCATTTTGTTGTGCGATGTTCCAAAGCTACATCACAAGAGTTATGTTACAAAGTATGATTTCTGAAATTTCTTGTTACAACATTGTTATTCTTAACGCTTAGAGATTGTCATTTAAAGTCTTTTTCATTTAAAATTACTTATATTTAAAAGATACATTATTCACGGAAGACGAGCTTCCGCGTCACCTCTAGTTAATCGTTTCAGTCCATGTCCTGCCGCGTGATTCTTCTGTACTGTCTTAGTAGTGGGTTGTCATCGTGGTAATCTTTCCGGTGGAGGTCCTCGGAGTCAACTAATGATGAAGTGGATTTTACGGTGTCATCTAGAATGAAGTCGTCCTGTTTCTCAGTGATAGTGTAAATGCAGTTGAGGCCTTAGTCTTCACTTTTCACAGTTATTCACATCACATTTGTAATAGTACAGTAGTATTTGAGTTTACATAGTCGTTACACATTATGACGGAACCCTAAAATAACTTGAACTATATTTTTAATAGGAGCTGTCACCTTACACACTTATTTTATTCTTTCACATCTTTGTGTTAAAACACACTACATTTTAGTTACATAGATCTCCACACTGTTAGATGAAGCTAATAACAAAATAAAAAAACATTTTGTACAGCGCTCCGCTTGGAGCTGTTTACAGATTGAACGTCGCATCTCAAGTCCTACATTGTTACAACAGGAAAATTGTAACGATGCGGAGTGAATACTCCGCCATAACATAGTTCCGACTTTTAATTAGTAATACAGTCTTACAGTTCGACATAATAAACAATCAAGACTTTGCTTGTCTACAGAATTTATTACAACTACTACTAGTGACTTTGAATTATTTATTATTTACATTATAGTTTACACGTATTTTTTATTTAATGCTGGGTCGGTATGCAAGTTGGATCCGGTATACACAGGTCATAGCATGATAATTTAATAAAAGGTTAACAGTTTTTTAAACTCCTGCTTTCTCAGTTTTAGTTAATTATTCTAGTTAAATTCCCTTTTTAATTCTCATTACTATTATGAGTTAGTTCAGGGGTATTCTTCGGTTTAATAGTGCGATTTAATGGTTTTCACTAACTTCCCATTTTATATTTTTATTATTATTTTTTTGTTTTGTTTTAAATTTAAATCGTCACAACAACACTCGCCTATGTTTGGCCCCTCTGACGCGTCATATTCTTCCAATTCTTGAACATGTTGATTTTAGGGTTCAAGGGTTTATTTTCAAGTCCTATTATAGTAAACTTTTCCTCACTTCGTTTAGACAGAACGGAATGTTTTGTCATGAGACAAAGCTTTTCACCTCAACTCAAATTAGTTCGATAGGGTTGAGGTCGGGATGATAGAGCAGGAGGCGTAACACTTCATGCCCTTCACTTTCCAAAATGTCGTTCAAACATATATTTTGAATTGCTCCTTATACAATTTAATGAGTTTGTAAAGCTGCGGTTTCAGCTTGGTTTCTGAAAAAGGAATCCCCTTCCTAATCAACCATTGCTTCATCTCATCTCTTTTTCTATTTGATGTTGGAGGTTTTTCTACTTCAATGTTACGATAAAGGGCGTTATCAATCACAAGCACTGATTGAGGTTCTAGTTTTGAAAGCAGCTTTTCTCGTATCCACTTCATGTAGTTTTCCTTATGCATATTTTTATGATAGTCTCCTGAAAAAGACGACGCTTTCCACATAGTTAGTGCACCAGGAATGAAACCTTTATCTCCTACAGCATGTATAATAATCATACGATCAACTTTAGAAATCGGAGAATGAATGTCTTGGCTGGAATCGTCTGACCATACATTTCTGCTTACATGAAAAGAATGAATGTATCATTTTCATCCATATAAATGATAGAACGCTTTCATCTCTATATTTCTTGACAGCCTGGAAATAAATAATCTTCTGTTCTCTGATATCACATTGTTAAATAAGTAATGTTCTATTATTCCTAATTTTTTCCAACGAAACCCCAGTTCTATCAAGATTACACGCACACTTTTTTCACTTCTGGTAAACTCTATTCTTTTTGAAGTTCTTCTTTCAAAAGTTCTGCTGTTGCCAATTGTTTTTTATTGTATAAAGTTCATACACTAACCGCCCACAACAACTGATCAAACTCATCTAGTCCTGTTACAGGTTTCGCTTTCGTTCGCTTCGTGTTCAGAGTAACAAATGAAGTAGGTCTATCACCCTTATTGCAATTTTCAAGTTGTAGTAGTTCCTTGTTTATTTTGGTCATTACACGTTCAGAAAGTCTAGTAGCTGCAGCAGTTCGCTCCCTAGCTCTAACAACTGAAATCGTCACCTCTTTGTTATCAGCCTCTTCTTCATAAATTTAAACACATTGCTACGTATTTTCCTGCCTTGATCGTTTAGAACTTTCCCGCCTAGCCTACTGTTCATTCCAGCCATTATGAACAATATTAACAGTTTCATTTTATTAGTTTCACTAACAGACACACGGAGAACTAGCACAAACTCAAGTGAGATTCGCAAGACAATACCGACTACTGACTCAAGACTATTGCAAAACAGACAATTCACAGAAGTCAACCAATCAGGACGAGCGAAACACACTGAGGCATTACGGAACAAAAGGTTATTCACAATATCGTTAGTCACTCGTCCGGTGGGTGACAGTTAGGTTACAATTTGGTTACAGAATATTGTTAGGAATGTTAATGATTTACCCCGCCTCACACTTCTATATCCCCCGCTTCCTTAACCAAGCGCTCAGCTATGTGCCGGTAGCTGTACATTGCACTTAATTTTTTTATTTTAAATTTAACTTATTATCGAAATACTTTTCTAGGCAAGAGGAAAAGCCTAAAAGAGATTAAACTAGAGGTGACCAGGCAATTTGTAAGGACGACGGTTCTATATGGAAGCAAATTTAGGATATTAGATGAGAGTCACGTAAACAAAATAAACAAAATGGAAATGAACTTTTTAAGAAAAATTGAAGGCAGACTAGAAAGTATAATGCAAAGAATGAATTATGCAAAGCCAGGTTAGATGTAGATAACATGTATGTAGACGTATCAGTTGGACAACGGAAATAGATCTGTGAAGAGAATGTATGCAGCTAAGGTTTATGGAAGAAACTGGAGAGGGAAATCAAGAATAGTTTTGATTCAGGGTGGTATAGAATAGAAGGAGGTAGATACAAGAGACGTATAAGGTAGAAAAATGTAAGCGATATGGTACTAAATATAATTAATTCACTACCGACTCGGAACACAATGTTTTTTATGGGTAAAAACGTAAAAGTTTTACCTTATAGCCTGAACCGTTTTTCGCTTTTAAAACGCTTCTTCAGACGCTGCCGTTGGGAGCACTGTCAGTCTTGTTCTTGGCAACGGTATCGACTTTTACCAGATCGATGTTGTGTGTGTGGGGTGTCATATGTTCGAACAATGCGTGTGATTTGAGTTGTGTCTTTTCGTTTAGGATATCGTTTTTATGTGTTTTCGTGTGTTTGTATATTTCCAATTGTTCTAGAGTTTTCCAATTGGACAAAAAATCCAAGGATATGTACACTAAAGAGAGATTTAGACTAAAATGGTTACAAGAAAAAGATAACCGTGAAAATGGGCACTTTGTCCTACAGTTAATTAGGTTTTCACAGGCTACGTGGCCACAGAAGAGGAAGTACTAGAATAATACTTTGTGTTATGTTTCTATTGTCATGTTTTGTATTTTGCACTTTAATGTCCTCGATGCTGATTTTGTATTGTGTTTTGAAAAGTATTTGTTTTGTGCCAATCAATCGGTAGATGGGCACTGTATTTTGGCATTTAACAGCCCTACACCTCACGGTAGGAGGACCTATAGATTAAAGAAAATAAAAATAAAGCTTACAAGTTTTATTTTGTGTACTTAAATAAATGTTGATATTTTTTTCCTAAGTGAAGTCACGCTTATCAAAAGTGTGTGTAGCTCCTGATCAGATCTATGTATAATGTAAAACTGATGTCTTAATAAAGCAAACAATTACAAAAAGGACAAGGCATTTGACGGGTAATGTTTCTAATTAGCAATTTCTTTGCTTTCTTAAACTAACAATACTTGGCTTCAGCCTACCACACAAATGGATACACAAAAAGATATAAACGTAGCCATGTACTCACATTACGAAGTCTTCGACATGAGTAAATCTATTTTTGAGACAGCAAGTAAAGAAACGATAAAAATGATAACAACTTACTCCAAATTATTTTAAAAGTATCGAAGCCGTATGTTACCTATTAAATCGCTATATTGCTTTGATATAAACAACTGTTGTTTCTAGCATTTAATTTCTATGTAAGAGAGTTCCTACTGGACCTTTGCCGCAGGGCATCAGTAAACGCTTTTCATGCACACATTATGTGGACGTTTGAGGATAAAAGAAAGGTGGGAAGGGTATTCTAAAGAACATAAAAAAACGAAAACAATAACACAGCAACTGTCTGGGTTTGTGTGTGGTAATTAACTGTAAACACAGCAAATGAGTTCATGACATTTGCGATTCATTTATCATTGTCTCAAGGACAGTATTACTCTGTCCCGCCAAAGGTTAGATGTCTTGTAACACACTCACACGCAAGTATTTGTATTCGTACTACACATGTAAGGGTTCGTTATCAAACTCATTAATACATTTAATTTAACTCTCCGATAACTTCAAGTACGTCAATTGCGAGACCCTTAGTGATCTACATGAAGAATAGCAATTACATATCAGTAAATGTAAGTTGGTTTATTTTTAAAAGCGGTGAAAAAACCATCCGACACGCGGAGCCGCTGTACTTAATGATGCATATTCATAAGTAATTTAAGTAGGCCGATAATAGTACTTAAAATAAGTGTCTTGAAAATAAGTTCTTGTTATTTTCCTATGAAGATATAATCCACCGTAATCATATCACTTCCCTTCAATCTACACTCGCTGAAAAGGTAGTAAATGATTCCGTAGTTGCATCAGACAATTAACATTGAAGGTTAAGAGCCATGATATACCCACGATAAAGGACCTTGATGTATTCTCAGAAAGGACGTAACGCACAAGCTATAAAAAATAGTAACGAACGCACAAGGACGTAACGAAATAGTAAAAAAATAAATAAAAATGTCCAACAGATAATTATGTTCACAAAATTTAACTTTCATAGAAATTTTAAAAATATTATTAGACAGAAATATTATGAAACGTTCATCAAAATTTACAGTAGTCGCTGAACGTGTTTTAGTTTCAGCATAGAGCGTACAACATCATCAAATACCCATATACACCCACATACATCAAAGAATTGGATACAGCGTAATAATTACTTAAAACTTCCGGGCTGAAAGGCCGTGGTCGAATGCTTGTTGTTAAGGTGCTAGACGTTTCGGCCACACCACCGGTGGCCATCTTCAGTAGCAAAGAAAAGTTCATGATAGAAGGAATGCCGAACAATTTGCCCAGTTAAATGGGACAAGCAACAGTGAGAGACACGACGGGGGGTTGCGCAGCCCGCGAAAAGCGCGGGTCGCGAGTAGCGCAGTGTCCCGAGTCTCAGAAAGGACTCCTGTCACTGGGTCGGTTTGAGTTCTTTTTATATTTTTTAAAAACTTATGGGGGGGGGTCTGAAGCGACCTGCGATTGGTGGATTATACCACCTGGACTAACAAACGAGGTCGCTTCCAGGACTCACCTGGCCGCGGGGTGTATTTACTAAGTCCGGCAATGAGGGAATTGTGGGTCACTCTGTCGGAACGAACATAGAATCTACGCGCCAGGCGTCTCACGGTGTCATCAAGAGAGCGGACACCGAGTCCTCTCCTCAAAAGACGAGAAGAGTACCTCCGGGGGACTTTACACGCAAGCTTCAGTCTCCGGTCGAGTAGTACGCGCTGGAGCGTTGTTCTATGACCAGGAGCCAGGTATCCCCAAACAGGATAGGCGTAGGTAATCACGGGCAACACGTACGAGTTGACTATGAGCTTACCTAGCGGGGGGGGGGGTCATTGCCGGATTAGATAGCACGGGCCAGAGTCTACTGAGTTGCGCCGAAGCGCGTTGTCTGATATACTGTGTATGGGTTCGCCAGGTGAGTCGGGAGTCCACGTGGAGCCCGAGGTACTTGACGCTGTTGGTCCAGGGTACCTCGACGGGGCCTACTTTAAGCGTCCGAGGCCGCTTGCGTTTGCGCGAGAATATTACCGCGGCGCTCTTGGAAGCGTTAACGGCAACTCTCCAGTCATCGGTCCACCCGACATACGCGTCGAGTTGACGCTGGAGCTTAATTGCCGCATTACTTGCGTTCGGCTCTGAGGCAAAAGCCGCAGTGTCGTCCGCGAACAGCGACAATTTAACTCCAGGAACTCGGGGCGTGTCGTTGACAAACAGCGAGAACAGGAGAGGCCCAAGGACACTTCCCTGAGGGACATCAGTGGTAATACGCCTCTCCGAAGAGAGAGCGTGGTTTATTCTCACTCGGAAGCTACGGTCTCGCAGAAAGCTGCCCAACAAGTGAACGTAGCAGTCTGGAAGAAGGACTTCCGTGAGCTTGTAAAGGACACCCTCGTGTTACACGCGGTCAAAGGCTTTCTCTACGTCTAGGAAGATCGCAATCGTCTGTTTGCCCTGGCAGCCAGCCTCGGTAATGTATTCCACGAGTCTCATCAGATGATGAGTCGAGGAGTGCAGCTCACGAAAGCCGAACTCTTCGGGGATCAGCACGTCTAGTCTTTCTAGATGGTCGCGGATCCTACGCTGGATCAGCCGCTCGAAAATCTTGGACATCGCGGACAAGAGGCTGATGGGTCTGAGGTTTTCCACGCGACAAGAATTCTTTACCGGCTTGGGTATCACTATTGCTGTAGCCGTTTTCCATTTCACCGGAAAGTAGGCCAGTCTGAGGCATGAAGTGAACAGGTCAGAGAGGAACTGTGTTAACTGTGTCTTATCGAGTTCCGCTCTTCATAAGGCGATGGAGGGCGGAATTCATGACTCCGTCCGGGCCAGGCGCCTTCCGGGGCTTGAGCTGAACAATCCTCTCAGAGACCTCCTCCGGGGAGATGGGCTCCGGCTGGACTGTGATACCGGCCGATAGAAAGCGCTCTACCTCGCAGCAGATTTGCTAAGTGGAAGCCGGGTTCTTGGATGGGTTGGGAGCGAATTGTCGCTCTAAACTGTCAGCCAAGAACTCTGCCTTTGCGAGGGGGCGGGCAGGGGGTTGACCGCCAGATCCCACCAGTGCGGGGAGAGGCGCGCGTTTACGCTTTCCCGTTAGGGCACTGGGAATCCGCCAGACATTACGGTTCTCGGCAGGACCATCCATCTGTGTCACAGCTAGCTCCCAGTTGCGTCTACGGAACGCCAGCATGTCGCGACGCAACTTGCCGGACGCTCTGTTGAACCAGCCTTGTCAGCTGGGTCACGAGTCCTCTGTCAGCGTCTCCGGAAGCAATTCCTCTCGCAAGCGAGCTGAGACACCTCTTCGGGGATACGCTGTTAGTCGAGCGTGAGCCCCGGCTTCATCCGCGAGGACACGTCTACCGTCGAGACTACGGCTGTGTCGAATAAGGCAACTGCCTCGTCGACATGCTGGGTAGTGTCGAGCGGGATATGCTCAGGTAGGCGGCGACTGAACGCCGGGCCAAAGCGTTCCCACTCGAATACCCGCCGCTCGTCGCGGACGGTAGAGTGCTGGGTAGCTATATGCACACTAATGGGCCAATGGTCCGAGGACAGTACCGAAATGACGGAGACGGGGACCGGGCAATAAACGCCCCTGACCGCGGCAATGTCCAGAACATCAGGGCGGGAGTTAGCCATAGAGGGATAGTACGTATGCCCGGTAGGACCCATGACTGTGACCCGAGCCGCATCAGCATACCTGCGTAAGCGGGCCCCGTTTGGTTCACCAAGCGGCTCCCCCAATCAGGGTGCTTGCAGTTCAGGTCGCCTGCCAGGACTACCCTTCTTTGTGCACCAAAGACGGCCTCCAGATCGTTCGACAGGAGCTCCGTTTGTAGAGGCTTCTAAGTGGAAACCACGAGTAGACCGCCGAGAGCACCATGGAGCTCAACCGCGGTGCACTCGAGGTTCCGCCGCTGAGGCAGGACTACGCGGTGATGACGAAGACTCGTGATGACCGCGATGGCTGTGCCCCTCCTGCGCGATCCAACCGGTCATCCCGGTAGCACACGTGGTTGGGTAGTCGGAATCGACGATGCGGGGTCAGGTGCGTCTCTCCAATAAGAAGCACATCGGGTTTGTGTCGGGCAACGAACTCTAAGAGCTCAGAATGCCGGGAAGCGAGGCCGTTGGCGTCCCACGCCACGAGCTCGAGGTCTCGCTTGAGGGATTGCCGTGGTTGTCCGTTCATAACAGACCAATAATACGGCAGGCTTCCACCAAGAGGAGGAATTTGTCTTGGTGCGAGGGTGTTCCCAAGCGTTCCTTGATTTTGCGGAAAGTTTGGGATACTTTCTGCAATTCGTAGCTTGCCAGAAAGTCGGAAACGACGGCGAGATCGTCGGTAGATGGGGCCTGGGGAGAACGCTTGGCGGCAGCTGCATAGCTGCGGCGGGGCGAGGCGGTGAAAGCCTTGGTGGCAGGTTCTGGAGCGGGTGGTCGTTCTGGCTTTTGGCGGACAGGCTTGGGTCCAGTGGCAGGTTTTGGCTGGCCCGTGTTCTTGGCCGGAGGTCTACTTTGCTTTTTGCCTGATCTGGGGTAGTGAGGCTTGGGTGGCGGCGGTATTGGAGGATCAATTTCCTCGTCATCCTGCGGTAACAGGACCTTCGCGTAGGCGGGTATCTCGCGTTCCGGTTCCGGGGGGTCCGCTTTTGGTGTGGCCTGTTGAGGTTTGCTCGGGCTCACTGCACATGGTGGTTTCGGAACCGGACAGACCTAGGAGCTGGTTTCCGTGCCACAGGCTCAGAGGTTTTGGCCGATGTTACTGGCTGAACATGTCGAGGCTTAGGCTGGACTGGCTTTACAAATTTGTCCAGCTGCTCTTTATAGACTGGGCAGCGCCTGTTATTAGCAGCATGGGCGCCGCCACAGTAATACAATATCTGTGGTTGTCAGGAACAGCGCAGGCCTGCGTTAGGTGGTCAAGTCCGCATCGGACGCAGGTCGGCGCGTTCCGACAACCGAAGCTGCTGTGGCCGAACCTCTGACACCTATGGCATTGGGAAATTCGCCCGGTCTGACGGCAGGGCTCTACGCTAACGCAGAGCCCGAAAAGCCGTTTCAACTCTAAAAGGGCCTGGGAGGATTCGCCCTTCTCTACCTGGAGTCTGATCAGGGAATTATTCGACGCGAGCCATAGGTTGTGTACAACCGAGAGGCTCCCACAACCTTGTAGCCCGCGTCGCACAGTTCGTCAAGTACGACCTGCGGATCTGCCTGTATGTCTAGCCCCCGAAGGACGAGGGCTACAGGCTTGATACGGTTCAGGGAGTATGTGTGGAACTGGAACGATTCCCGTTCCAGCCACTGGATTACTCCCAAGTGATCAGATGCGCTGCGGCAGGTAACGCGCACAGTCCCACTCGCTAGGAGTTTGACAGAAGCGTTATCTGCCAGCGCAACGACCTTGCGGAGTCGGCGACTAAAGCCGATAATATCCCTGACGTTCGTGACGAACACCGGCGGGATCCTTCCTTCGGAAGTGCGGCTAGGCGCAACCTCAGCGGAGGTTTGGAATGCCGCCGAGTCCGTAGCCGAACTCAGGGAAGCCAGTGAGGGAGACTTTCTCGGCTTGCCACCGTGCCCTACTACCACCTAGTCGGTGGAAGCCGAGGTCTCCATGTCTGGGGAGTCAGACTCCGGCAGAGGATTGGGGCTACCTGGCCTACTAGCGGCCATGCAGCCGGAAGGTCCGGCCTTTACGGGCTGGGTCGGCCCTAACAAGGAACGATTATTGTCACGGACTTGCGCGGGAAGCCCTGCTCAACGCGCGCGCAAGTATTGGTTCCCGGCTGACCCAAGTGGCCGGCCGGGGTGCTCTTCGCTGCCGCACAGTGCTTCAGGGACAGTATCAGCTGGACCAATGCTGACTAGCTCAGCTCTTTGCCCAGCGGGTATCCGGGGGCCGAACTGTGACACCGTCACAGTGGCGGCGCAACCCGCATCTCTATTGGTAAGTCCTACTACTCTCGGACTCCCCGGATTCCGCTGGGTAGCGCTACCTAAACGACTTACCGGCACTGTGCGGCAGGTCCCAGTCGTATTTTTGTTGTCTTCGTCTTGGCAAGACGGCTGGTCCACTTCCATCGCTGCAGCTGGATGGTGGCGCTGGCGATAAGGAGAGTGATGATCCGGCGGCTTCATCTTTACTGCCGCCGCAGTAGCTTGTGCTGAAGGCCTCTTCATGGCAGTAGTGTAGTGGTCGAGGCGATCCTTTTCTGCGATGTTCTGTTCAGACGTCTGTTCTCTTCCAAAGCTGAGTGCAGAATGGTCGTCACCGTTCATTCCCCTTGCCACAGTGAGAGACGGCTACGCTGTTTCTATTTATAACTTTTTGGCCGCTTTAGGTGTATAACGCGAACCAATCAGAAGCCAGCTAATCATTCTCCCCTCTGATTGGCCGTGGAAAATAAACCATGCCAGACACTATTTAAGGAGATGCTTTCACCTCGGCGGTTCAAAAATGCAAGGGTAATCATGTACTGAATTTTGGGGAACGCCAGCGTCTATGGGGCAGTCAGAAGAGACCGCTCAATCTACGCTAATGTGAAAAGTCCGGCCGCGGAGATACGACCAGAATAGTCTCACAGTAAATGCGGGAAGGGGCGTGTGTGCCAGTTTATAGAGCAGACCTTCGTGCCAGACACGGTCGAAGGCCTTACGAACCAAGAGGACGGCTGCAGAGTGCAGCTTTTTGTTTGCAGCGTCAGAGAACTGGGTAACGACGCGGACTAGTTGTAGGGTGGTTGAAAGCTTCCTGCGAAACCCATACTGTTCGCGGCGGATGAAACCATCAAGCAGCGGTACAACACGGGCGTGCAGGAGGCGCTCAAACCCCTTCGATAACACGGGCAGTGGTAAGATGAGTCGATAATTTTCAGGGAACATGCGAGATTTCCCGGGTTTAGGGATCATGATTACCCTTGCATTTTGAACCGCCGAGAGAGGGAGAGAGAGAGAGAGAGAGAGAGAGAGAGAGAGAGAGAGAGAGAGAGAGAGAGAGAGAGAGAGTTGAACGGAGCAGCAGCTAGACGTGCTCCGGTGGTCGCAGTGTCCGGGTGATACCCGATGACTGCATGTTGCCTGCTTGTTACCTTGGCAAGCGATCTCGCGCTTTCAAAGGAATGGAACCTCCATCGATTTTTATTTTGGAGGGACAGGATGTTATTACTTTTCTTGGACTCTGGGACCTCGAAGAGACCCGTGACGGCAGAATGGGGGAGGCCTCGAAGACTTTTCGTTTGAGTAGCAGGAATTACCCTCCCACAACGGGTAGGGCGCCCCTAGCCGCTCAGGAAAAGTCGCCGAGGGCTGCCAAGCGGCAATGTCGGCGCACGGGAGAGAGCGTAGGAGGAGGCATCGGCCACCAGAGGTGGCACTGAGCACAGCTAGGGCAAGCGCAGACCCCCCCCCCCTAGTCTGTCGCCTAGCGCCAGCATGGACAAGAGAAAGAAGGAAGGAGTAGGAGCGTAAAAATACTCAAGGTCGGGGGGGATTGGGCAGATGTTCTGTAACTGCTTATGGAGGGTCGTCGAGCAATGCTCGGGGGCGTTTGTGTCATCTAGGTGGTGGGCCGACATCTGTGCTTAGTCGACGGATGTGGGGATGGGTCGGGTGAATAGTTTGAGGACAAGGGACCGAACGAATTCGGTGAGTGAAGGAACCTTCAACCCTCGCCTGATGGCATCATTTCTGACAAACCAGGGAGAGTTGGAGATGTAGCGGAGGTTTCGGGATTGGAAAGCTTCCAAACGGGCGACAACGGATGGGCTGAGTAGTACCAAAAACGCGGGGGCTGCGTAAGTCAGGATTGCCCTAAGAAAGAGCAAGTAGATGGTGAGTTTAGTGCGCACAGGCACTGAACCCCGATGAGAGAGAAAGGGAAATAGTTTGGCTCTGACGCCTCTGGTGCGCTGGAGACTCAGAGAGACGTGAGATGCAAAGCTTAGGCGTCGGTCAAGAGTGACGCCCAAGTACTTTACAGTCCGTTTCCATTCGATTGGGCTCCCTTTAAGGGAGAGGGACTGGCATCGGTAAGTTAATTTATGGGAAAAGGCGATCGCCTCCGAGTTCTCCGCATTGATCGCCATCCTCCACTTCCTTAGCCAGTCCGGAAGTACGGCGAGCTGACGCTGCACCAGGCCAGCTGCGAAATCAAGACTCGCTGAGCTGGCGTGGTACATAGTGTCATCCGCATAGAGCGATAGAGTGACTCCAGGCTGAACAGGCAGGTCGTTCGTGTACACGAGGTACAGAACCGGGCCAAGGACAGATCCTTGAGGTACGCCTGCGGCGACTGGTCGGACGGATGAGTACGACCCTTCGACGCATACCCTAAAGATGCGATCGCACAAGTACGATCGGAGAAAATGAACGAATGAGGCAGGGAGAGGGGAGTGGGCCAGTTTATAGAGAAGGCCTTCGTGCCAGACTCGATCGAAGGCTTTACTCACGTCGCAAAACAGCGACGGAGGACAGATGCTTGTTGTAGACGTCCGTCAAATGGGTAACAACCCGGACGAGTTGAAGGGTCGTCGAGTGCTCTCTGCGGAAGCCGAACTGCTCCTGCCGAATGAAACCATCCAGCAGAGGCGCGTAACGACCGTGCAGGAGTCGCTCGAGTACCTTCGATATGACTGGCAACAGTGAGATGGGTCGATGGTTTGAGGGGTCAATACGCAGCTTGCGAGGCTTGGGAATCATAATGATTTTCGCACGCTTCCACAGGCTGGGGAAGTAATGGAGCCGGAGACATCCATTGAACAGCTCGTGGACCAAGTTGATGAGGCTAGGGGGAGCGTGTTGTAGCGCCGCCGCTCCGATACGGCATCGCCGGGCGCCCGCTTATGGCGAAGTCGACCAATAGCCGATACAAAATCGGCTCGGTCGAACAGGTCAGGGATGTCAGCTGGAAGGCGGAAAAAATATCCAGATAGGAAGTCTGCGACCTCGGCCGAGTGGACGGGGTCGCAGACGCCTCCGTGGACGGTGAATTGCTCCTCCATGGTAGCGGCAAAGACTTCTGCTTTGCCGGCCGCGGAGTACACAATGCCGTCCGGTGATCTGAGGGGATGGCGGGTCCTTTTGTCGCCATTAAGTCGGCTCGCAGCCTGCCAGACAGACTCGGGCCGGACTTCAAGAGACACGAGATACGAGTCCCAACGATGTGTAGTGGCATCAAGCAGAAGCTGCTTGACAAGGTCAGATTGGGCGTTTAACCTGCGTTTGATAGCAGGATCCCGGGTTTGTTGCCATCTCCGGCGGAGCTGGCGCCGAGTTTGGATGGCGAGGAGCACCTCTTCAGGTAGTTGAGACCTGCGATTTGTCTCTGGGACAAGGTAGGTGTGTTTGTCCATAGCGGACATAACGACTTCTTGAAGATTGTCGCCCATACGGTCCGCATCAGCCGTAGTGGCGATGGGGGCCGGGGGGTCAGATGGCACTGTTCGTTGGAGTTCGTCATGATAGGAGCGCCAGTTGACTCTCCGTGGACGAGAGGGGTGTTGGAGTGGTGTGTCCAACGGGGGACGAGCAGTGATAAGTACCGGGTCATGGTCGGACGAGAGGTCCGACACTACACTTACAGTGATAGGAATGGCCACGTCCTTGACAATGACAATGTCAAGTACATCCGGAAGGCCCCTAGTGGGCACGTGGGTCGGTGAATCAGGACCAATAACTGAGACCTGCAGATGACGCTGAACGTAGCTGTAGAGCGAGCGGCCACGCGGGTTCGTGACACGGCTGTTCCAAGAGGGATGCTTGGAGTTGAAGTCTTCGGCAGCTATAGTAGGTAGTTCGTGGTCGAGGAGGACGTCCCACTCCTCCGGCGGCGGAGGCCTGCCGGGCCCGGGAGGGAGGTACGCCGAAATTAGGCGAACCTCCCGATCCCCGATCCAGCGGGCCACCGCCGTCGTCTCCAAATACCTAGTATCTGGAGGGGGTAAGAGACGATGGGCAATGCGCCTGTGGACGAGAATGGCAGTACCCCCGCTGGGATGAGCGGGGGGTGGTAGCCGAGGCCTATCCGTGCGATATGTAGTGTACGCCGAAAGCAGAAAGGGGAAACAGCAGGGGTAAGGAAAGTTACTGAGAGTAGTTTGACATCTACGTCATACTCAGTGGCAAAGTTAGCCAATTCGGCTTGGCGAGACGAAACGCCATGTGCGTTCCATGCCACCAGCCGAAGAGGCCTAGACATTGGGAGGCAGGAGGGTCATGAGGGAGGTAAGAATGGTGACTAGCAGAGCCTGGACGTCCTTGGCAGCCAAGATTTGAGGATGGTGGTCTCGACCCAGGCACGCAAACGATCGGCAAAGGTCGGGTCCGAGGACCCTTCCTCCGTCGATGGAGCCTGCGGCGTGGGCGGGGGCACTCGATACATATTGCCATTATCGGGCCGAGGTTAAGGTGTAGGCTGCCGAGGCTCTTTGGGAGCTGGGGCAGATGCTGGCTTGGGTGCAGCGGGCTTGTGCTGCGTGAGGATAGTGGTTGATGACTTTTTCTTCTTTGGCGCTGGTTGCTTTCGCGACGAGGCCAAAGGAGGGAAAGATGCATCGGAGGCGGCGGCTGAAACGCGTAACTGAGCGCTCCGGCAGGCGCTGGGCAGGTCGGGGGGACTACAGCGGCTGCAGGCGCAGACGAGGTAGCCGGAACTGGGGCCGCCGGGGCGGCAGATGCAGGGGCTGAGGGTTTCTTGGGGCAGGTGGGATAGGCTTTTGGGCCTTGGTGATGCGCTTTAGGGCGTCTTGATAATTTTTACACTGGCGAGAGCTTGCCGGGTGTGGTTCTCGACAGTTTGCGCACGCTTCCAGATGGTAGCTCGGAACTCAGATACCGAGCGGTTCGTCTCTGCGACGCACAACCGCACAGCCCAGACTAGCAATCTCTCACTGTTGCGGCCACATCGTGAAGAGACAACATCAGACAGACTTCACTGCTTGTATCTGAAAAGTACGCATCGAGACATAGTCAACGCAGAAGAGGACCGCCTCGACCTCGAGAACCTGCTATGAAGAGGCCTTCGCAACAAGCCACTGCGGCAGTCAAGAAGAAGCCGCCAGACCAACCTCAACCTCATCGCCAGCGCCAACATCCAGCTGCGATGGAAGTGGACCAGCCGCCTTGCCAAGGCGAAGACAGCACACTAAACACGACTGGGGCCTGCCGCACAGTGCCGGTAAACCGTATAGGTAGCGCTACCCAGTGGAATCCGGGGAGTTTGAGATCAGGACTGACAAATAGAGATGCTGGTTGCGCCGCCACTGTGACGGTGTCACAGTTCGGCCCACGGATACCCGCTTGGCAAAGAGCTGAACTAGTCAGCATTGGACACGGTGTTAGTGTCCCTGAAGCACTGTGCGGCAGCGACGAGCCCCCCGGCCGGCCACTTGGGCCAGCCGGAAACCCTACGACTTGCGCGGGAAGCCCTGCTCAACCCGCGCCGATACGTGACAATAATCGGTCCTTGTTAGGGCCGACAAAGCCCGTAAAGGCCGGACCTTCCGGCTGCACGGCCGCTATTAGTCCAGGCAGCGGACTTCCCTGAGTTCGGCTACGGACTTGGCGGCATTCCAAGCCTCCGCTGAGGTTGCGCCTAGCCGCACCTCCGAAGGAAGGATCCCGCCAGTGTTCGTCACGAACGTCAGGGACATCATCGGCTTTAGTCGCTGACTCCGCAAGGTCGTTGCGCTGGCAGATAACGCTTCTGTCAAACTCCTAGCGAGTGAAACTGTACGCGTTACCTGCCGCAGCGCATCTGAACACTTGGGAGTAATCCAGTGGCTGGAACGAGAATCGTTCCAGTTCCACACTTACACCCTGAACCGCATCAAGCCTGTAGCCCTCGTCCTTCGGGGGCTAGACATACAGGCAGATCCGCAGGTCGTCCTTGACGTACTGTGCGACGCGGGCTACAAGGTTGTGGCAGCCTCTCGGTTGTATATAACCTATGTTTCGCGTCGACCCCTTCCCCTGATCAGACTCCAGGTAGAGAAGGGCGAATCCACCCAGGCCCTATTAGAGTTAAAACGGCTTTTAGGGCTCTGCGTTAGCATAGAGCCCTGCCGTCAGACCGGGCGAATTTCCCAATGCCACAGGTGTCAGAGTTTCGGCCACGGCAGCTTCGGTTGTCGGAACGCGCCGACCTGCGTCCGCTGTGGAAATGTCCACCTAACGCAGGCCTGCGCTGTTCCTGACAACCACAGGTACTGCATCAACATTGGCGCTGCTCAGTTTACAAAGAGCAGCTGGACAAACTTGTAAAGCCCATCCAGCCTAAGCCTCGACAAGTTGTCCAACCAGTAAAAACGGCTAAATCTGAGCCTGTGGTCCGGAAACCAGTCTCAAGGTCTGCTCCGGTTCCGAAACCACCACCAAGTGCAGTGAGCCCGAGCGTAACTAAACAGGCCACACCAAAAGCCGCGCCCTCGGAACCGGAACGTGAGATACCAGCCTACGCTAAAGTCCCGTAGCCGCAGGATGACGAGGAAATTGATCCTCCACTGCCGCCGCTGCCAAAACCTCGGTACCCCAGATCAGGCAATAAGTAAGGTAGACCTCAAGCCAAGAACACGGGCCAGCCAAAACCTGCCACTGGACCCAAGCCTGTACGCCAAAAGCTAGAGCGACCACCGGCTCCAGAACCTGCCACCAAGGCTTCCACCGCCTCGCCCCGCCGCAGATATGCAGCTGCCGCCAAGCGTTCTCCCCACGCCTCATCTACCGATGATTTCGCCGTCGTTTCCGACTTTCTGGATAGCTACGACTTGCAGAAAGTAGCCCAAACTTTCCGCAAAATCAAGGAACTTGCTTGGCATCAGCCTCGCCCCAAGATAAATTCCTCCTCTTGGTGGAAGCCTGCCGTATTATTGGTCTGTTATGAACGGACAACCACGGCAATCCCTCAAGCGAGACCTCGAGCTCGTGGCGTGGAACGCCAACGGCCTCGCTTCCCGGCATTCTGAACTCTTAGAGTTCGTTGCCCGTCTCAAGCCCGATGTGCTTTTTATTGGAGAGACGCACCTGACCCCGCATCGTCGATTCCGACTACCCAACTACGTGTGCTACCGGGATGACCGGTCGGATCGCGCAGGAGGGGGCACAGCCATCGCGGTGAAGGCGAGTATTCGAATGATCTGGAGGCCGTCTTTGGCGTACACAGAAGGGTAGTCCTGGCCGGCGACCTGAACTGTAAGCACTCAGATTGGGGGAGCCGCTTGGTGAACCAAACGGGGCCCGCTTACGCAGGTATGCTGATGCGGCTCGGGTCACAGTCATGGGTCCTACCGGGCCTACGTACTATCCCTCGAGGGCTAACACCCTCCCCGATGTACTGGACATTGCCGCGGTCAGGGGCGTTTATTGCCCTGTCCACGTCTCTGTCATTTCGGAACTGTCCTCGGACCATTGCCCCATCAGTGTACATATAGCTACCCAGCACTCTACCGTCCGCGACGAGCGGCGGGTAATCGAGTGGGAACGCTTTGGCCCGGCGTTCAGTCGCCACCTACCTGAGCATATCCCTCTCGACAGTACCCAGCATGTCGACGAGGCAGTTGCCTTATTCGACACAGCCGTAGTCTCGGCGGTAGACGTGTCCTCCCGGATGAAGCCGGGGCTCACTCCCGACTAACAGCGTATCCCCGAAGAGGTGTCTCAGCTCGCTTGCGAGACGAATCGCCTCCGGAGACGTTGGCAGAGGACTCGTGACCCAGCTGACAAAGCTGCGTTCAACAGAGCGTCCGGCAAGTTGCGTCGCGACATGCAGGCGTTTCGTAGACGCAACTGGGAGCTAGCTGTAACACAGATTAATGGCCCTGTCAAGAACCGTAATGTCTGGCGGATTCCCAGTGCCCTAACGGGAAAGCGTAAACGCGCGCCTCTCCCCGCACTGGTCGGACCCGGCGGTCAACCCCTTGGTCGCCGCCTCGAAAAGGCTGAGTTCTTGGCTGACAGTTTAGAGCGACAGTTCGCTCCCAACCCATCCAAGAACCTGGCTTTCACTGAGCAAATCTGCCGCGAGGTAGAGCGCTTTCTTTCGGCCGGTATCACAGTACAGCCGGAGCCCATCTCCACGGAGGAGGTCTCTGAGAGGATTGTTCAGCTCAAGCCCCGGAAGGCGCCTGGCCCGGACGGAGTTATGAATTCCGCCCTCCATCGCCTTATGGAGGGCGGAACTCGATAAGACACAGTTAACACAGTTCCTCTCTGACCTGTTCACTTCATGCCTCAGACAAGCCTACTTTCCGGTGAAATGGAAAACGGCTACAGTAATAGAGATACCCAAGCCGGTAAAGAATTCTTCTCGCGTGGAAAACCTTAGACCCATCAGCATCTTGTCCGCGATGTCCAAGGTTTTCGAGCGGCTGATCCAGGGTAGGATCCGCGACCATTTAGAAAGACTAGACGTGCTGATCCCCGAAGAGTTCGGCTTTCGTGAGCTGCACTCCTCGACTCATCAGCTGATGAGACTCGTGGAATGCATTACCGAGGCTGGCTGCCAGGGCAAACAGACGACTGCGATCTTTTCCTAGACGTAGAGGAAGCCTTTGACCGCGTGTGGCACGAGGGTGTCCTTTGCAAGCTCACGGAAGTCCTGCTTCCAGACTGCTACGTTCACTTGATCGGCAGCTTTCTGCGAGGCCGTAGCTTCCGTGTGAGAATAAACCACGCTCTCTCTTCGGAGAGGCGTATTACCGCTGGTGTCCCTCAGGGAAGTGTCCTTGGGCCTCTCCTGTTCTCGTTGTTTGTCAACGACACGCCCCGAGTTCCTGGAGTTAAATTGTCGCTGTCCGCGGACGACACTGCGGCTTTTGCCTCAGAGCCGAACGCAAGTTATGCGGCAATTAAGCTCCAGCGTCAACTCGACGCGTATGTCGGGTGGACCGATGACTGGAGAGTTGCCGTTAACGCTTCCAAGAGCGCCGCGGTAATATTCTCGCGCAAACGCAAGCGGCCTCGGACGCTTAAAGTAGGCCCCGTCGAGGTACCCTGGACCAACAGCTCAAGTACCTCGGGCTCCACGTGGACTCCCGACTCACCTGGCGAACTCATACACAGTATATCAGACAACGCGCTTCGGCGCAACTCAGTAGACTCTGGCCCGTGCTATCTAATCCGGCAATTACCCCCCGGCTAGGTAAGCTCATAGTCAACTCGTACGTGTTGCCCGTGATTACCTACGCCTGTCCTGTTTGGGGATACCTGGCTCCTGGTCATAGAACAACGCTCCAGCGCGTACTCGACCGGGGACTGAAGCTTGCGTGTAAAGTCCCTCGGAGGTACTCTTCTCGTCTTTTGAGGAGAGGACTCGGTGTCCGCTCTCTTGATGACACCGTGAGACGCCTGGCGCGTAGATTCTATGTTCGTTCCGACAGAGTGACCCACAATTCCCTCATTGCCGGACTTAGTAAATACACCCCGCGACCAGGTGAGTCCTGGAAGCGACCTCGTTTGTTAGTCCCGGTGCTATAATCCACCAATCGCAGGTCGCTTCAGACCCCCCCATAAGTATATAAAAAGTATAAAATGAACTCAAACAGACCCAGTGGCAGGAGTCCTTTCTGAGACTCGGGACACTGCACTACTCGCGACCCCCAGTCGTGTCTCTCACTGTTGCTTGTCCCATTTCACTGGGCGAATTGCTCGGCATTCCATCTATCACGAACTTTTCTTTGCTACTGAAGATGGCCACCGGTGGTGTGGCCGAAACGTCTAGCACCTTAACAACAAGCATTCGGCCACGGCCTTTCAGCCCGGAAGTTTTAAGTAATTATAGTGACACCGGCCGTGAAAGCCTACGTACTAGAATTAGATACAGCGTTTCCCAGTCTTTATTTAGCCCACGCACACTACAAGTAAATAGTCAGAAGCCGTAGCACACTATCTTCCTCTACATGTCGATCCCCCTTTATCATCAGCACCTTTTCGCGATGTCTTTAAAATCGCACTGCAGCGTAGTATACCATAATAAGTAATGTTACTTACTTACCTCAGTACTACTTATGGTTTCCCAATTATGTCAGTAGACTTTTTCGACTGTAACGCAAATTTATCAACAAACATTGATTTTTGTGACTTATGTAATTATAGGAAGCCCTTGAAACACATTTTCTCACATAACGTTTGTTTGCACTTTCGTAATTTCCAAAATAATGAAAAACACAAAATAACACCTTCCCGCTCTTTATTAAGTTGCTTTATTATTCCACTTTTGAACCAATGTTTGCTTCAAGATAGGACTATTAAATAAGTAAGCAAACAAATTTTTGATTTCTTTTTTTGCCAAGCTAGACATTTTGTTTTATCTTCTTCTTCACCTCACGGAGTAGGAACTTTACCAATTCCGTCTTCACATAGTACCTCTCCATCTCATTCTCGGTCTTCTACTGTGAATAATTCGAGTAATTATTGACCCTGGAAGAGTTACCAGCCCTTCGCAGAGGGTGACGTAACAGGACTGCTGATTTATGGCTTAATTCTAGCCATTATGCGTAGTATCCCCACTTGAGGGGTTGCTCCATCTGCTCATCTCTGACCGTTAGATTCTTCACCCTTATTTATCCCGGGCATAGGCTTCCATACCATCCTCGGAAGCTGGGGATGAGATATCCATACGGTTCTTTAATGCGAAGGTTTCTCCTTCCCTCCTGCATCCTATGCTGTTCCCAAATGATGGGCTATCCGCCTTTAGGGGAAATTTCTTACCCCAAGGGCAAGAGTGTGTCCTAACCTCTACCTGCAATCACAAGTAAAGGAGGGACAGCTTATGCCAGAGCCGCGTTACCCGTCCGTAAGCGTTGCTCATCCCCCCCCCCTGAGGAGTTGCGGTTGGATATTTCCCTTCAACGAGATATTTCCCTACATACTGCACGATTGTGTGTATTTCATTGTAGGATTCGACAAATTTTTTCATGTCCATCCATGTAAGCTTAGCAACATGGATGTACACACACACACACACACACACACACACACACACACACACACACACACACACACACACACACACACACACACACACACACACACACACACACACACACACACACACACACACACACACACACACACACACACACCTTTTGTCTAGCGTATTTGTTTTATTTAAAATGAGGAAATTGATTCATTTACGGGTTTAATTTTGATTATGAGTGTTCGCCGTTTTATTTTTGAACTTATTTCTTTTAGACATGGTTATATCTTCAATTTGTTGGCCCAATAGCTGGCGTTATTTGCTGCAGTCCACAGCTAATACTGCAGTGTTGTCAGCGAAGTTTGGTAATGTAGTTTCAGTAGTTCGGTGATTGTCACGTGAACAAAGTAGATACACCGTGCAGTAACTTTCGCTACTTTTGCGTATTCTTGTTGCGTACTGTCGTCCTATGGGACCCAAAATATTCTTTAGAAATGTCCAATACTTAGAGTTCACTGTTTGTCTGAGTAAAGTTTGTTCAGTTTTTTGAAACAGCCCATGATGCAAAAACCTTATCAAAGTCTCCGACTCAACCAAAAATTACTGAAAGAGAAACTCTATTATATTCAGCTGTGTTATCTGTAATATCTGTTAGTCTATGAAGCTATTCTGTGGTTCAGTAATTCTGACTAAACCCGAAAGAAAGTTGTAATTTTTTTTTTGTATTGGTGTTACTATTTTTATTTAGAAGTTTTCAGTAGTTTAGCCACAAAATGATACAAAATCATTTGCCGAAATGAATGTTTATCCTTTGGTGTTTCTCACACTTTTTCCCTTACTATCATATCCACTTTATCATGTAGTAGATACTTCACCTGGTACGGTCCTTATCTTATTCTCAGGCTGCCTAGGCTTCTACTTCTTTCCACTTTGTATGTTCTTTCCTTTAGTGACAATCTAGGTTCGTTGCATTTTCTGTAGATGTTCATGCCATTTCGTACGAATTAATTAAATTCTCCCATTTAGGTCATAAACCGGAAGCTTTTCAGCTACACATTTTTACATTCCTAGTGTCCAGAATTATTCAGTGTTCATTACTTATTTTTTATATCCATTGCCATGATCTTTAACCTGAAGCCTATCCTGTTTTTGGAGTCTATAAGAATTTAGATTAGGTAATATATTGCTTTACATGATTTAGCAAAATAACAGAAGAGGTCTTCTCCATTCTGCCTTTTTATCTCTATTAGCTGACGCGTTGCCCGAAACTTTGTTATAGTCGCCAGAAACTCACCGTTCGCCCTCTGCCTAACGTTCATTTCTTCCTAAATGTAAGAACAGGGTGGCAGAGCTGTTAGCAAAAATTGGCTTTTTTGAGAGCTTTATCGCCGTTATTGCAAACCTGCACAGTCTCCAAAGTCTATTATCGTACTTTGATCGTAAGGTACTAGTAATAGAATAGAGTGCCCTTTGAATTATCTAATAACGTCGGGGAAGAAGAAAGTCGATGAAGAAAGGTCAAATATCGTTATTATTTTTAGTCTCATAGTTACCTCGGTTCCATTCCCTCAGTATTTATAGAAAAACGATTACAGTTTTTATGAGTTTATATTTCAGCTATAAAAATGTATAGGCCTACCTGTACATCACGTTCATTAAGCCAATCATTCATTTCACAGGCAGGCGTTTTGTAATGAATTTCTTATAGTCTATTTCAGTTTCTCTTTTATATGTATATTTTTATAACACACTTAGAGCTAATCAGATGCACATCTGTGTTGTCATTACTGTACTTTATTCTTGAAGGCTACTTTTCCCCGTGGAGGAGTGTTGGCTTGGAATAGATTTTGTAAACATTTGCAAGAATTTCTGCCTTTTCCTTTTTCCTTGTGACCTATATTTTATCAGTTGATTTCGAATATTTTTATCATAAAAGCTGTGTTGACTATTCATATAGAATAGCTTGCCAAAATATGTTAATTCGGTAAGTAAGTTTTGGTAGTTTTATTTTTAATTTAGTATTGTCGGTGTAATATTTTCGATTATATTTGTAGTGATGTTCAGTATGTTCATATTAGCTGGTGTCTTACTTTCTTTCCGTATATGTCGGAAAGATGTTTTTGAAGTCTTAATTTGTTAATTTGTCTTAGAGATTTACTTCATCTTAAAACATTTTACTTTTAATCATAAATCCGATTAATTTTAATCATATATCGTAAACAGGCTTTTGAAAATATAATAAACAAAAATACTATAGATAACTATTTTTATTTCCCCCTTTCTTACTCACAGTTTCCAACTAACAATACTTAGGCATTAACTTAACAATGGCATTACAATACCAATATTCTTATATAACATAGGTTATTAATTTACTAAAACTCTATCAAATACAATACATTAATGATTAATACAACACATGTTTTAATTTTTTATGTTTTTTCAAATTTAGATGCTTTGATCTTATTAAAGTATGGAAGAAATCACTGTTGTGAGTAACAAAACAAACGATACGTATATAAATTACAGCATAATTATTAAATAATAAACTAATGCTCATTCTGAAACTGATAATTGAATTGCAGGGAATAATTTATAAGCTATGTACGGAGTTGCAGAGAAGCTGAAATGGAAGATACCACGTAGCTATTACTAACGCTCTAACAAATATTTCAATAAAAATTCCAAACGTTCATGCAAACAATTTGTGTTACTGGTGGTGCTATTTATTTGTTTCTATGATGATCAGATACTTTGAGTTAGAACGCATTCAACCACATTGAACTTATTCGCTAGCGCCTACAGTATATGCAATTAGCAACATTCACCTACGTTCGTGTAACCGGATTCTAGGCAAAATTTTATTGTAGTACCTACGCGTTTGAAACGTTAATAATTATTGTCGCATGTAAATAAATTATGTCTTGAGCAACTTAGTATTTAAACGTTACGAGTCGAATTTACACACGAGGTAAGAAAATTAAAATTAAACTGTTATAATTTCATAAATAGCGTATTTGAAATATAATTGTCACGTGAATATAATAAATATTGTGTTTTTAATTTATAAACATGAAAGCTAATGTACTCAGTAACTACAAAAAGTAATAAATTTAGTTTGCCTGAGTACCGGGTAATTGTACATTTTTGTTGGCATTTCATAGGTGTCCAATAAAACTCACGAATTAATGTTTGCGTTTTAATTAACCACTAGCCTTTTGTAGATAAGTTTCCTTTACTCAGGAAACCAACATTTGACAAAAGTATAAAATTAAAAAAAATTTATTTTGACAATATTCTTGTTGTTATCATCAGGGTGTTATATTTTTCGTGTATAACAGATCATCTATAATTGTCCTGACGAAGACTCTCGAAACATTGGCTCAATCGATTTAAGAATTATGTCTGTTTATTTACCGAAACTCACAACCTTTCTTCTTGTATTGATTCATGTTTACCACTAAATTAATGGTCCGTAATCAATATAGACAAATCAACATATATCTTTTAATAGCCTATATAGCCTAGATAGGCTTTATGTGTTACTAAACAATGCTGAAGCTGTCACATAGTTTATAACTGAATATCAAAAAGGACATTAACTCACTTTCATCCAAAACGCGCCCGCGCCCGCGCACGCACACGCACACACATGGATAGTCTTTCGTGTGGCTACAGGGTAAAGCCAATGTAAATCTATGTGACAAAATAGAAATCGAGAATATCCATTAAAGTCTGTAAATCTAAATATTTTTAAAATGATGATGTGTAAATGTGGGTAACAAAGCAAATAGTAATTTGATATAAAATTCAACATGTAAAAAGTAACAGACTAAAGTAGGAAACCTTCGCTGATTCCTCACCACGATGTAATATAATTATTTTATTAAAAATCTTTACCTTTAGTGAAATAATTACTTTCATAGTTATTAAAAAATGTTTACTCAGTATGAAGTATGTTTTTAGCAATTTTGACCTCGTTACTAGTTATCGTCTCTAAAATATAATGCTAGATAATATTACCTTGTCCCTTGAAACGCAATGCAATATTTAAACGATTGGAAAGGAAGGTCATCCAATATACAGTGACTTGTTATATATAGAGTAAAAAAAGTATAGGGTAGAGACGATGCCAAAACCAATGGTGTCTGTCACGGTTCAGTGCAAGAAGTAAAAACAACGAAATAATACATTTCCCAATACAACAGACAAAACGCAATTCTGGTGCCACACTGCTACACACTTCATTCTCCGGTCAGAGTATTAAGACGGAAGAGCGTTAGGAATAAAACGTAAATCGTACCCAACTGATGGCGAAATTATACGTTTGTGCTCGCTGCAAGCCCCGAAAATTGCTGTCCTATATCTTTGCTTTATAGCACTCTCTATATTGTCTCGCTACATTTATTATATACTTCTTCAAATCTTTTCAACAAAACTGATATCAATACTGTTTACTACGCAGCTGTCAATCCCCGTGTATTCCTTACACATGTGAGAGCCTGTGAATATTTTCAGAAGGGTACGAGCAGAGAAGGAGACAACAATCAATCCACCCATACGAATGTTAAAATACCTGGAATTTATACGTTCAATTAAACGTTTATATCAAATTACTCAAGTTCCATTCTTTGTAAAAATTTTACATTTTCTATTTATAGGCCTAAAATTTTATTCTATAGCTATTTATTTTATAGTAATTGCTTCTGGTTTTCTCTGTTGTTTATTTTATTTTATAAATAACAAATCAGTTCATTGTCATTTGATGGAACCGATTTAACTTTAATTATGGTGCGCGTGCGCGCATTTGTACTTGGCCTGTGTTGATCCTCTAGACAGATGCGTCTGCGTTTTCCAGCCTCGACCAGATGTCCAGAAGAAACTATTGATGGTAAATTACAAAACCGTGATGCATGAGAATTACTTTCACACCTCTACGAGTAAATTGCTAGAGATGGCTATGCCAAAGTCTGGCGTTCGAGTACTGTCAAATATTGTTAGAACAAGTTCGGCGACAATTTTAACATTTTGGAATGTTTTTGTTCTTGACTGTGGTTTGCACAGTTATTAACATGTTTACGTTCACCCTAATGGTATAGTGTCGTGCACTACATCACACAGGTTTTAGGTATTCCGTAATTATAACTGATAAATAATTAATTATTTGGTTTACACACTAATTTGCATATGTACAGATGTAAAAAAGTATAGAGTACTAGTTAACAGATTTGTATTTTCACATTTACACCTAAAACGTATGTTTTTGAGGATGTCAAATTTCCTGTCCTGCAGTTCACACACACACACACACACACACACACACACACACACACACACTTTGTCGCTACATTTGTATGGGTATGTCATCAAGATAAGATCCGAATTTCCTCTCAGTTATTTGTCAGTGATTCCTCTGTTTTGGAAATATACTATACTGTTCTAGCATATACTGTTTACCACGTCTACTTGTTTGCGTAACAAATAGTTATTTGTTAATATACAAATATTTGAATATTCATATTTTATTTGTATTTCGCCTAGACAGAAATATGTTTAAGTGTTAAGTATTTTTTTTTTTATGTCTGATACAGGCGCCCATAACCAAAATTGGACAACTCAATGCCTTATAATTAAAAGTAAGACGTTTTGACTCCACGATTTAATTCATATCTTAAATACAGAAGGTTCAATATGGAACACTGGGTTCTTCCAAATGTTGCTTAATTTTATTGACGTGCTTCAGGTAAAGGATTTGGTAAGGGGGAGGGTAAGCAAGTAGTAGTTTCCCAGCAAAAAAAATTAAGGTTCGATAATTGATTCGTGACAAATTACCGATAAGAATTTGCCATAAGCATTATAGGGGAAATGCGGTAGCCCCGATCACCTAAGGGATAAATTCGATAAACAATTGAAGAATTGGCTAAAAGTTAAAAACAAATGTAAAAAATTGTTGATATAACAGAGCAGATTATTAGTTATACACTGTAAGCATTAAAGTTGAAAGGGGCTTTTCTTATTGCATAAAAAGCAAAAAATCGGCTTTAATCGGTATTCCCCCACCCGCGGGGTAATGATGATCAGTTGATTTCCTATGCAAATTAAATGGGAAAAAATAAAAACCTAAAAAAAAATTGTCAATGTTAAAAGCAAATGGTATATTGATAAAAGATACATTAGAATGTTAATTATATCTACAAATGGTCCTTACTAAATTCTAAGCCTAAAAATATAAATTTTAAAAATTAGGTTTTTTTTTAGTTCATAAGCCAATGTACTATATCCTGTGTGTTTTATATGGGAAATAATGCAATTTAATTTTTGTGTGTATATTTACTCCATATAGGCCTACTAAAAATCTTTCCTATAATACACATTATAATAGTTTCTCATTCAAAAGACACTAATATTGACAAGCTTTGACTCCGAGGGTAACTTTTAAATTAAGATACGCCATAATAAAAAAAAGTTTTTATTAATCAGTACAAAACTAAAAAAAAAACCTAGCTACGCCACGGAAAGTATCACGAACATATAAGGGTAACGCATTAGTATTTAATAGTACTTAACTCAGAATGGTGTTGTACAGTTGTAACTCAGTACATTTGATCGTCATTCCCCCACTCACCTGATCGGTGCTACCCCACCGCGTATACTACTGAGTTTTATAACCTGAGACTACAGTAAGTTAGTTTAAAACCGTAAATAACGAATTCAAATAATGCTGGAAACGTTAAAAATACATCTGTACAATTAAATAATTCAAAATTTAAGTGCAAATATCATTACGTTGCTTTAAAGATGTGAAGAAATAAGAAGAAATTTGTCTAAAACACACTTCTGTAATTCACTGTAAGTACAATGGCGGAAATGGTTAGCGGTCGTTTTCATTAGTTCACTGTGCAACTGGCTAGAGTTCAGCATTCAACAGATATCGCTACAGCGTACTATACTCTCGTTACCGACCTGATACCCGCTGATCGGTGCTACCCCACTCTCCCCTATGCCATATGCCATAAGATACAAACAATAGAAAATACATACCTTTGCTTAACTGGAGTCGACATTACTGACTCGAAGGGAGCTCGGAACAATATTTCTTAGAAACAGGAAACTAATAATCCTAATATGTAGTAAAATAACTTTTAGATATGTAATAAAAATTGTAGTATCCTAAAATAATTATATGTAAGTATGTGAACATATATAGAAGGATGCTGATCTTAATTTACGGCTAGCTGAATGTACCGCACTCAGGGATCTTAACACTTTGTCATGCATTATTTGTGTGTATAAGTGAAGGTTTTGGATATGGTTATTTAGAATACCGTACTTACGGAATTTATGTACAGAAAGTTATCCCGCTTGCATTGTCAGTCAATTCTTTAATTTTTTAAACGAAAATGAAAGACCTTGTAGCATATAAATCATAAAAATAGCTTAATTTTTTAAGTTACTAAATTTCATTCCTAATAATTAATTAACTATGATGCGTACGTCATATTAATAAAGATTAAAGTTTTTGACAGTATTATAATCATCTGTCATAGTGAATGCATACGCCTTTTGAAACGTAAATTAAATAATTCATATTAAATACACACATTACGTGGTCTGTTTTATAGGGTTTTTTTGGAATAAAAATTGCGATGATTCTATTGCAGTAGCCACTAGTCCAGTTTGATATGACCCCTTTTAAGAGATCTGTATGTAAGCGACGGCGCGATGAATGCGACGGACATTTCATGTGAAAGAAAATTCAAACGCATCTGTCATTGAATTGAAAATTCATAATGAAAATTCACAATTGAAAATCTTATTTAATGCTTATACATTTGCATTCAATTTAATAATTCTTTACAAGTACAATATTTAACATGCTTTGCAATATCCACAACTAATATTCCTCTATATTAATGTATACTGATTGAAGCATTATAAGAAACTGCTTACAAATAATCTTTTAGCATTAGGCCTATATGGCTCCGAGCTGAGTGCGCTACAACTTTCGTTTAGCCGTTATAAACTTGCAGGCCATATCTTTACACCTACTCTGAAATTCCATCGTAGCGGCACGGATCACGCCAGAAGGCGGTGGTTAAACTTTTGATAATTTATATTTTTTGCTACGAGCAAGAGTTCCAACTCGACACGTAAACATTTTTTGGAAAACGGTAAAAACGTTTCTTGACTTTTAAAGTAGGCGATGTGTGATGACTTTAAGTATAGATTAAACAGCTACAGTGAGTTAAATTTTGTTCTCTGAGTCGAGGAACTGTTTTCTTCCCTTTTATTCTCTACTACCGTATTTCGTTACTTTCGTTTCCATGGCATTAGTTCTGTATTAAGCGGGAATCAGTTGTAGCAATCTATCATTTTAGAATACAGTAATGTAAGTACTCTAAAATAATTCAACTACCAACTCGTCATCATCATCATCATCATCATCACCGTCGTCGTCGTCGTCGTCGTTATAATAATCATCATCATCATATCATTATCATCATCATCATCATCATATAATTATCGTAATCGTCGTCGTCATTATCATTACAACTTGGCTGCTCCACCTCCATGCTTTCAGTCGTGACACCAACAGCATTCACCTTCCTAAAGATTTTCTGGCTAGCGATTTATACCAAAAGAATCTACACTATAACATATTCATGCCGTGTAAAGTGTATTTATTAAAAATTATTTAATCATTTTAAGATGATAAATTGTTTTATAAATTATTGAAAACTATTTGTGCTTTTTTCAACGGTTACGTTCTGTGGCGAGAAAGACTTTTTTCTGTGCTGCATGAACATATTTATAACTTCTTAACTTCTAGTTATCAATTAAAATGAAAATCAGTCTGTAATTATCTTAGGCGATATTATTCCCCCTTAAGTATTCAAGAACAAACGGATTCATTCGTATGTCTCAAACCTGCGCCTACGTTTGAAGCTGGTGTGTTCTTGAAGTGTGTTAAACCATAGCTACATAATTTCGTTGTCATATTATTTAGAAAAGTATACGTTTAAATTGATTAAAGCCTCAATGACATATTGGAGTAAATAATGTAAGTTGCAGGGAACGCGTACTACTACTCTTTGTTCCGCACTGTGTCTTAAAAGCCGGTACTAAAAATATTTTTTCAGAGAGGATCGAATTTGTGTTTATAACTCAAAATATCTTATCGATGTAATAGTCTTATTTAGTACTTATGGAATACGAAGAACTATGCAATATTTTCAGGCTAGGCTAGTACACAAAAAGTCAACGAAATAAGTATGAGAGAGAGAGAGAGAGAGAGAGAGAGAGAGAGAGAGAGAGAGAGGGAGGGAGGGAGAGCAAGAAGGTACATAGATAGATACATGGGATGAAGAGAAGCAGGGAGAGAGTTTGTAGACTGCGTTACGCTGTAGGCTTACTAGTTGACAAGCACAAGATTAAGAAAGTTCCTTGAGACAAATTTTTAACTCGTATCCAGAAGTTTGATAATAAAATTAACTGTTTGATAAACAAGCTTGCGTGCCATACGCACTACTTTGAAGTTAGTATTGGGAAGGCGGAGCACTTTTATCTTACTGAAGTTCATACGTTTAGCCGTCCTAATTATAGCAATTTAATTCATCACAATATTACAGAGAGTCTGGAAAGAGTTAGTGAACTTTAGGATGTCTGAAATATAAATTTCAGATTATTCTGAGTGACGAACACTACAGCACCAATGAAATGTCTTTAGATCGTTAAATGTTCACGAGAAATTGTCATTAACGAAAAAGGTAATTATCAATATATTCACTAATTATAATAAAACATTTACAATTTTGTAAAACAAGAAAAACTTCATAAACATTGTGCGATTAAAATATATTTAAAATATTTTTTTCTAGCATAAGTTGAATTAAAACTATAAAATTTTTTTAGAAAAATAAATATATCTCCATCTTTAAAAAAAGGACAGCCTTAATTATTAAGTTTTATTAGTAATATAACGTAGGCTAGTCTTTAAAGTTAATGAAAATTGCAAGATCTTAATTGATTCATATATTATCTTGTGGGTAATATATAGAGGATGACGAAAAACTGTAATTTTATTATTGTTATACGTATTAATATATATATGAATAATAATAATCAATCTATAATAATAATCAATTCATCATCATCATCATCATCATCGTCGTCGTCGTCGTCGTCGCCATTATCGTCACCCTCACACATTAGGCTCGTGGCTTGCACCGCCCTCTAACCGTGGCGCACCTCACACCACATCATCTCTGGAGAGGATCATTTTGTATTTAACCGTATGTAGTTGTGGGCTACACGATAGAGAGAGAGGGTGTGTGCGTGTGTGTGTGTGTTTACGAATAAATGTTACGTGAGGTCCTCTTATCGCATCCAGACTGTTGGTTGTGTTGCACCAAGAGTCGGTAGACGGACTGGATGGATTGACTCGACCTTGAAGACTCGAACCAACAGCACAGCACATGTGATGAATTAAATTGCACTCTTTCACTGAACTAGCTCAGAATATTTAAGCGAAGATATATACATATAATTTCTGCAAAAGTTTATAGATTTTGGTTTTCCTTTTTTGATCATGGTATTTTGTGTTATTATGAAGTTACAATGATATACTAAATGGGCTATACCTACTTATTGTTTACCATAATTTTTTATTATAAAGAATTACAATTTATTGTTTCATGTAGCTTAAGCAAACAGTGTGAATACAAACAAGAAAACGTGAAAAACGCCTGTATGAGGTACGAATGCATAAAAATAATACGTGCAGAAACGTTTAAACTATCCATGTCTACAAAATTAGTAAACGAGAAGTAATATCTATCATGAGGAAAACGCAACTGACTAGTAAAATTCCATTTTAGATAGGAATATAGAATGTGCAAGAATAATAGTAATTATATTAACTTGGTAAGTACTGTAGCAAAGAGGAAATTCATTAAACGTGATTATTTACAATGGTTGTATGTAGTAAGAAACTGAATGCTTCTACAGTAGGCTTATAAAGTTGCTTTCATAAAGTTTAATTGAGAAAAATCGTTCAAACGGAAGATAATGAACTGAGTTGAGTTTGTATACAATAATTTACATATTTGTATTTCGTTTAAACCATGCAGGCAGACAAGGGGTGATAGTGAAAGTCTTTTCTCCAGTGTTAACTCAATTACTTGAATTATATTCTTCTAATAATTAGATAGGTCTTAATTTAGTACAAAAATATGAAATTTACAAAAAAACTAAGATCGTAAATATATGTGGTTTACTTAGTACAAACACGAATTATCCTCTCAAATAAGTTATTACTCAATGAGTAGCGTGAAAGTCCTTGTTTGCAATTGTTTTGTTCACGAATAATTCTAATGTACAGTACTAAAGAGTACTGTAGTTCCTAAGCTATGATTAAAAGTTGTTAATTTCTCTAGGTCTTACAAGTTTTTCTTGCTTGTTGCTTGCAACTTGTGTTAATACAAATATTAGAATTATAGTACTTTCTAACTAATTAGTAACCAACATATTTTAGTAATAAAATAAGTAAAATTCATAAGATGTGGTGTGATAAACACATGTCATAGATTCAAACATGTATGTCATCAAGGTAAACTTTAATTGTTTCTAACTGAAATTTAAATAATCGTATTGTAATAAATAACATAATCAGTATAAATCGTGAGTTGATTAAAACATCTTAATACTTGCAACACGCTGCCTACAAAAGACAATTCCTTTTTGCCAGTTACACTGTTTATCGTGAGAAATACGATTAACCTTACAGTTTGCCATAAATGATTAATCATTAAAAAAAGGTACATTCAAAATGCTATGATACATGACTAGTAAATTGCTGAAAATAATTTTTTGTTATAGCTGGCAATATTCTTTTTATCGCCGTGACTGGTAATAGCCAAACGATTGACAGAAGACTAAGTCGTCGTGTTTCCAGCGTCTCTTGCAACTACTGCCATGACTGCACATTACGTCTGTAGTGTTTTGCGCGCTGCGGCTTGTAACAGGTAGAACTGTCGCTTCCTTTTACTGTCTCAATGAACTGTGTATTTATTTGAAACATAAATGGCACATCATGTGACATGCATGCTCATTTTTTACAAATAGATAATTCCTTACAAGAAATGGAGGTTATGTCTGTTGCGTCCAAAAAATTAGTATAAATTCTAAACACATTTCTAGTGGTCTGTGGCACAAATCAACGCAATGTACCTTCGATAGAAATAAATAGACCTATATGGAGAAATAACTTTTCAAGGTTTTTTGTAAAGTAAGTAACAATTGGTATGACCGTGTTTTCTTTGTTATTCGAGATGATTGTAGTGTTATCCATTTTGACTCTGTTAATAACATGTCAATATGATGACATCTTCTGAGAGCAGTGGCGGTGGCTTGTTAGACCGGTGGTGTTAGGGTGTTAGGGAAGAGGCAGTCGGCTTCCAACTACTTCATATTTTTAACAGATGTTTTGGTTGTTCAAGAACTGATGATGTCAGAGATGACGAAAAGCTTTGTCTGAACATAAAATTGTAGCAGTTTAGCAAATTCATAAAAGAAATAGTAAGGATGGCTGCTAATTCAAATAATACGAAGAAAAAAAAAGATGTTTAAAGGATATGTACAATATGTTTATTGCACCGAAAATTAACGCCCATACTAGTAGGTAGGCCTATAACAAATGGTTTAAGATTACTCTGGCTAGTCTGAATAACTTAGGCTTATAAATACATTAATGAAATAATTTTGTGAGCAGAAAATTTATACGAAGATTAGATTAAAGCAATCAGTGAGAGAGAGAGAGAGAGAGAGAGATGAGAGAGAGAGAGAGAGAGAGAGAGAGAGAGAGAGAGAGAGAGAGAGAGAGACAGAGACAGACAGACACACAGAGGGGGAAGAGAGAGAGAGATACTACCATTTGTTAAATGTTGTCTAAACGTTTGTAGGTTGTATGACGAGACCAAGTGTGTCCTTATTAGAGTTGTCACGTATTCCACAATCACCGCTTCCATCAATTTGGCAGCATTTCCATGGAAACACGCTACCAGGGAAAATGGAACTCAGAAATGCTAGCTGACTACTGCTGGAATCTAAAGAGGGATCTATCTATATCAAATTACAGCAGAAATTCCAAAAGCAGTAGATTTTAGGTAAGTACAAAGCGCATGTAACATATTGTTATATTACCGTCACATAATTTTCTTTTTGCAAATGGAAAATGGTAATCACTAAAGAACTATGCCTGACAGGAAAAAACTGTTAACATATATGAAATAAGCACTAAAAATACTAAAAGAATCAGTTATTCACTTTCATTTAACAAACAAACAATTAAATTTTGTTGACTAGTGTTATTATTTTGCTTCATTATAAAAAAACAAACTGATGATATGACTCACTTGCAGAGAAATTTTATATAATTGTGTATAATGTAATATTATTACTCCAAGAGACTAGAAAATGTATGGAATTTTTATAAATAAGCATGGGTGAATAGGATTTGTGTGTGTGTGTGTGTGTGTATTTTTTAAAAATACTTACTTATGTATCACTTTATATTTATTATTTTATTTAAATTTAGGATTTTAAAACATTTGAATTTAGAATGTAACTGCAGTATTCTCCCAATGTTCAAGTTGCTTTTAACATGGGAGTTATATATAGAGCTCAGAAACTTACATATAGGTTATGACAATAGCAATTTCTATAACAAATATTTAAATTACCAAATAACTTTCTACAAATCCTGAAAACTATACTTGTATTAATCACGTGAAGAAATCTTAATACCTACGCTTCATACTAACGCTTAGAAATGTTAATTCCTCGATAGTTTTATTATAATTAAAATACTGTTTGTCGAAGTTAAATTAACAAGCCATACAGAGAAATTCAAGAATCTTTCCGGGCATTGAATGATGTCACTTTAGATGGGTGATTTTAATTGGTAGCCATAACAGAGCATCAAAGTGGAATCATATTGGCAAGTTCAATTCACTGACGAGATGAAAACACTTCTATTGACAGCACATCAATAGCACATAATTAACGTATACAGAGAGATCTGTACAGATTCTATATCGGTTCACGAGTAATTGCTAAAATTATGGTATTACGCGAAACTTTAACTGGGTGACAAACGGACTGAATAAGTCAAAAAGTATTACATTAAGTGCCTGGAAATTAACTGAGGGTTTTGCAGTCAACCACTGTTCAAATAATGAATTGATGTTCTTAAATACAAACAGCTTTTCTCCAATAATTTCCGATTGGTTTACTTGCTATTGTACGTGCCTTCTGTCCAATTCTCAGACACAGAGGCTTTAAAAATTTTTGAAATAAGTATGTGTGGAGTGTGCGTGCGTTATTCACTACTTGCTAACGCAAACGATCTTGACGCAAAGTATGCGCTTCTTTGTATTGTCTTCGATTACTTTGTACATCCCACGAGAGAATAAATAAAACTGGCCGTTAAAGAGAAGACTATAGTAGTATAAATACACAGAACGATAAGGAGAATATTGAAACTGTACTTTATAAATCTTAAAATAATTATGGGTAAGGAAGTAAGTTATACAGGGTCTGGCAATTTCTAAGGGGTCACAAAGGAATAATGCTGGAAAATATCAAGGAAATAAAAGTAAAAATATTTAGTAGTTGCTATTTAATTATTATAACTTATCTTATAAGAAGTACGGCTTGTAGATGTTCACCAAGGTGCTTTTTAAGTTTGTGCAATCTTCGACAAAATTCTTGTTAGGGATTTCAGGGAGGTGTTTGTATATCTCATCCCGTATTGTGTCCTTAAGTTCTTAAATGGTTTGTCGTCTGATTCTGTAAACCTTTTCAAGTAACTCTAGAGAAATTAGTCTGAAATCTTGAGTTCTGAGGTCTGAGGCCACTGTGAATTGCCAAATCTTGAGATCACGTTCCCGTTAATTACTAGTTACAACCACTCAATTGTTCTCTTTCCGTATGGTCCAACACTCATCTTGTTGAAACCAGACATGTCTGTGCTCATGTCGTGCCTTCGAAGAGTTATTAAAAATAATTCTTGAGACTGTATCGGTATAGATCGGCATTTACTGACACTGCAACACCATTGCCGTTTTCAAAAACGTAAGCATGTATGACGAAATTTGAAGACAGTGCAACATATTGTCGCTTTTTCTCATGAAATGCAAAGAGTTGCGTGATGAAATGCAACGATTTGATGTATATCTCTTAGATGAAGTTGGGCCACATCAGACATAAAGAAATGTTGTACTTATTCAACATTTTCGTTCATTCTTTTCAATAATCTAGTTACCAAAATTCGGTCTCAAACTTTTATCTCTAGCGTTAAATTTAAATATTGCTTATAACTTGTAAGGTTGGTAATGCAAATCAAAACGCAAAATTGTTTTTACACTTCTGTTAGACAGTCCCAAGGACTACGCATGGCGCGATGTAGGTTTATGCGGTCTTCGCTTCACGCTTCACCTCACTACGTTGAATTAAAATATTAGACGCAGTTCGATAAAAGCTGTAGCAGGAATAACGCGCCCACCTACCGGCCAGTTATCCATGCTATACTAAATGGCAAGGGTGTAGCCCAGGAAAAATAGGAAGTTTTAAGGAAAACATTAGATAAAAGCTAATTTTTTGTACATACGGTCCTTGAAACATAAATTATACAAAACCAATGAGTCTACCACTTGAAAATGTCTAGGGGTGGTTTTACAGGGGTTGGAAGGGGTGAAAAAACGATTTCTCGCATATAACTTAAAAATGAAGAATTTTATCAAAAATGTTGCAAATAAAAGCTGTAGTTCACAAAAGTGCCTATAATTTGGTGGGTGTCACATTCCTCTATGTAAAAGATTGTTCCAATACAGGAAAAAACTGTTAACATATATGAAATAAGCACTAAAAATACTAAAAGAATCAGTTATTCACTTTCATTTAACAAACAAACAATTAAATTTTGTTGACTAGTGTTATTATTTTGCTTCATTATAAAAAAACAAACTGATGATATGACTCACTTGCAGAGAAATTTTATATAATTGTGTATAATGTAATATTATTACTCCAAGAGACTGGAAAATGTATGGAATTTTTATAAATAAGCATGGGTGAATAGGATTTGTGTGTGTGTGTGTGTGTATTTTTTAAAAATACTTACTTATGTATCACTTTATATTTATTATTTTATTTAAATTTAGGATTTTAAAACATTTGAATTTAGAATGTAACTGCAGTATTCTCCCAATGTTCAATTTGCTTTTAACATGGGAGTTATATATAGAGCTCAGAAACTTACATATAGGTTATGACAATAGCAATTTCTATAACAAATATTTAAATTACCAAATAACTTTCTACAAATCCTGAAAACTATACTTGTATTAATCACGTGAAGAAATCTTAATACCTACGCTTCATACTAACGCTTAGAAATGTTAATTCCTCGATAGTTTTATTATAATTAAAATACTGTTTGTCGAAGTTAAATTAACAAGCCATACAGAGAAATTCAAGAATCTTTCCGGGCATTGAATGATGTCACTTTAGATGGGTGATTATAATTAATTGGTAGCCATAACAGAGCATCAAAGTGGAATCATATTGGCAAGTTCAATTCACTGACGAGATGAAAACACTTCTATTGACAGCACATCAATAGCACATAATTAACGTATACAGAGAGATCTGTACAGATTCTATATCGGTTCACGAGTAATTGCTAAAATTATGGTATTACGCGAAACTTTAACTGGGTGACAAATGGACTGAATAAGTCAAAAAGTATTACATTAAGTGCCTGGAAATTAACTGAGGGTTTTGCAGTCAACCACTGTTCAAATAATGAATTGATGTTCTTAAATACAAACAGCTTTTCTCCAATAATTTCCGATTGGTTTACTTGCTATTGTACGTGCCTTCTGTCCAATTCTCAGACACAGAGGCTTTAAAAATGTTTGAAATAAGTATGTGTGGAGTGTGCGTGCGTTATTCACTACTTGCTAACGCAAACGATCTTGACGCAAAGTATGCGCTTCTTTGTATTGTCTTCGATTACTTTGTACATCCCACGAGAGAATAAATAAAACTGGCCGTTAAAGAGAAGACTATAGTTGTATAAATACACAGAACGATAAGAAGAATATTGAAACTGTACTTTATAAATCTTAAAATAATTATGGGTAAGGAAGTAAGTTATACAGGGTCTGGCAATTTCTAAGGGGTCACAAAGGAATAATGCTGGAAAATATCAAGGAAATAAAAGTAAAAATATTTAGTAGTTGCTATTTAATTATTATAACTTATCTTATAAGAAGTACGGCTTGTAGATGTTCACCAAGGTGCTTTTTAAGTTTGTGCAATCTTCGACAAAATTCTTGTTAGGGATTTCAGGGAGGTGTTTGTATATCTCATCCCGTATTGTGTCCTTAAGTTCTTAAATGGTTTGTCGTCTGATTCTGTAAACCTTTTCAAGTAACTCTAGAGAAATTAGTCTGAAATCTTGAGTTCTGAGGTCTGAGGCCACTGTGAATTGCCAAATCTTGAGATCACGTTCCCGTTAATTACTAGTTACAACCACTCAATTGTTCTCTTCCCGTATGGTCCAACACTCATCTTGTTGAAACCAGACATGTCTGTGCTCATGTCGTGCCTTCGAAGAGTTATTAAAAATAATTCTTCAGACTGTATCGGTATAGATCGGCATTTACTGACACTGCAACACCATTGCCGTTTTCAAAAACGTAAGCATGTATGACGAAATTTGAAGACAGTGCAACATATTGTCGCTTTTTCTCATGAAATGCAAAGAGTTGCGTGATGAAATGCAACGATTTGATGCATATCTCTTAGATGAAGTTGGGCCACATCAGACATAAAGAAATGTTGTACTTATTCAACATTTTCGTTCATTCTTTTCAATAATCTAGTTACCAAAATTCGGTCTCAAACTTTTATCTCTAGCGTTAAATTTAAATATTGCTTATAACTTGTAAGGTTGGTAATGCAAATCAAAACGCAAAATTGTTTTTACACTTCTGTTAGACAGTCCCAAGGACTACGCATGGCGCGATGTAGGTTTATGCGGTCTTCGCTTCACGCTTCACCTCACTACGTTGAATTAAAATATTAGACGCAGTTCGATAAAAGCTGTAGCAGGAATAACGCGCCCACCTACCGGCCAGTTATCCATGCTATACTAAATGGCAAGGGTGTAGCCCAGGAAAAATAGGAAGATTTAAGGAAAACATTAGATAAAAGCTAATTTTTTGTACATACGGTCCTTGAAACATAAATTATACAAAACCAATGAGTCTACCACTTGAAAATGTCTAGGAGTGGTTTTACAGGGGTTGGAAGGGGTGAAAAAACGATTTCTCGCATATAACTTAAAAATGAAGAATTTTATCAAAAATGTTGCAAATATAAGCTGTAGTTCACAAAAGTGCCTATAATTTGGTGGGTGTCACATTCCTCTATGTAAAAGATTGTTCCAATACAGGAAAAAACTGTTAACATATATGAAATAAGCACTAAAAATACTAAAAGAATCAGTTATTCACTTTCATTTAACAAACAAACAATTAAATTTTGTTGACTAGTGTTATTATTTTGCTTCATTATAAAAAAACAAACTGATGATATGACTCACTTGCAGAGAAATTTTATATAATTGTGTATAATGTAATATTATTACTCCAAGAGACTAGAAAATGTATGGAATTTTTATAAATAAGCATGGGTGAATAGGATTTGTGTGTGTGTGTGTGTGTATTTTTTAAAAATACTTACTTATGTATCACTTTATATTTATTATTTTATTTAAATTTAGGATTTTAAAACATTTGAATTTAGAATGTAACTGCAGTATTCTCCCAATGTTCAAGTTGCTTTTAACATGGGAGTTATATATAGAGCTCAGAAACTTACATATAGGTTATGACAATAGCAATTTCTATAACAAATATTTAAATTACCAAATAACTTTCTACAAATCCTGAAAACTATACTTGTATTAATCACGTGAAGAAATCTTAATACCTACGCTTCATACTAACGCTTAGAAATGTTAATTCCTCGATAGTTTTATTATAATTAAAATACTGTTTGTCGAAGTAAAATTAACAAGCCATACAGAGAAATTCAAGAATCTTTCCGGGCATTGAATGATGTCACTTTAGATGGGTGATTATAATTAATTGGTAGCCATAACAGAGCATCAAAGTGGAATCATATTGGCAAGTTCAATTCACTGACGAGATGAAAACACTTCTATTGACAGCACATCAATAGCACATAATTAACGTATACAGAGAGATCTGTACAGATTCTATATCGGTTCACGAGTAATTGCTAAAGTTATGGTATTACGCGAAACTTTAACTGGGTGACAAATGGACTGAATAAGTCAAAAAGTATTACATTAAGTGCCTGGAAATTAACTGAGGGTTTTGCAGTCAACCACTGTTCAAATAATGAATTGATGTTCTTAAATACAAACAGCTTTTCTCCAATAATTTCCGATTGGTTTACTTGCTATTGTACGTGCCTTCTGTCCAATTCTCAGACACAGAGGCTTTAAAAATTTTTGAAATAAGTATGTGTGGAGTGTGCGTGCGTTATTCACTACTTGCTAACGCAAACGATCTTGACGCAAAGTATGCGCTTCTTTGTATTGTCTTCGATTACTTTGTACATCCCACGAGAGAATAAATAAAACTGGCCGTTAAAGAGAAGACTATAGTAGTATAAATACACAGAACGATAAGGAGAATATTGAAACTGTACTTTATAAATCTTAAAATAATTATGGGTAAGGAAGTAAGTTATACAGGGTCTGGCAATTTCTAAGGGGTCACAAAGGAATAATGCTGGAAAATATCAAGGAAATAAAAGTAAAAATATTTAGTAGTTGCTATTTAATTATTATAACTTATCTTATAAGAAGTACGGCTTGTAGATGTTCACCAAGGTGCTTTTTAAGTTTGTGCAATCTTCAACAAAATTCTTGTTAGGGATTTCAGGGAGGTGTTTGTATATCTCATCCCGTATTGTGTCCTTAAGTTCTTAAATGGTTTGTCGTCTGATTCTGTAAACCTTTTCAAGTAACTCTAGAGAAATTAGTCTGAAATCTTGAGTTCTGAGGTCTGAGGCCACTGTGAATTGCCAAATCTTGAGATCACGTTCCCGTTAATTACTAGTTACAACCACTCAATTGTTCTCTTCCTGTATGGTCCAACACTCATCTTGTTGAAACCAGACATGTCTGTGCTCATGTCGTGCCTTCGAAGAGTTATTAAAAATAATTCTTCAGACTGTATCGGTATAGATCGGCATTTACTGACACTGCAACACCATTGCCGTTTTCAAAAACGTAAGCATGTATGACGAAATTTGAAGACAGTGCAACATATTGTCGCTTTTTCTCATGAAATGCAAAGAGTTGCGTGATGAAATGCAACGATTTGATGCATATCTCTTAGATGAAGTTGCGCCACATCAGACATAAAGAAATGTTGTACTTATTCAACATTTTCGTTCATTCTTTTCAATAATCTAGTTACCAAAATTCGGTCTCAAACTTTTATCTCTAGCGTTAAATTTAAATATTGCTTATAACTTGTAAGGTTGGTAATGCAAATCAAAACGCAAAATTGTTTTTACACTTCTGTTAGACAGTCCCAAGGACTACGCATGGCGCGATGTAGGTTTATGCGGTCTTCGCTTCACGCTTCACCTCACTACGTTGAATTAAAATATTAGACGCAGTTCGATAAAAGCTGTAGCAGGAATAACGCGCCCACCTACCGGCCAGTTATCCATGCTATACTAAATGGCAAGGGTGTAGCCCAGGAAAAATAGGAAGATTTAAGGAAAACATTAGATAAAAGCTAATTTTTTGTACATACGGTCCTTGAAACATAAATTATACAAAACCAATGAGTCTACCACTTGAAAATGTCTAGGAGTGGTTTTACAGGGGTTGGAAGGGGTGAAAAAACGATTTCTCGCATATAACTTAAAAATGAAGAATTTTATCAAAAATGTTGCAAATAAAAGCTGTAGTTCACAAAAGTGCCTATAATTTGGTGGGTGTCACATTCCTCTATGTAAAAGATTGTTCCAATACAGGAAAAAACTGTTAACATATATGAAATAAGCACTAAAAATACTAAAAGAATCAGTTATTCACTTTCATTTAACAAACAAACAATTAAATTTTGTTGACTAGTGTTATTATTTTGCTTCATTATAAAAAAACAAACTGATGATATGACTCACTTGCAGAGAAATTTTATATAATTGTGTATAATGTAATATTATTACTCCAAGAGACTAGAAAATGTATGGAATTTTTATAAATAAGCATGGGTGAATAGGATTTGTGTGTGTGTGTGTGTGTATTTTTTAAAAATACTTACTTATGTATCACTTTATATTTATTATTTTATTTAAATTTAGGATTTTAAAACATTTGAATTTAGAATGTAACTGCAGTATTCTCCCAATGTTCAAGTTGCTTTTAACATGGGAGTTATATATAGAGCTCAGAAACTTACATATAGGTTATGACAATAGCAATTTCTATAACAAATATTTAAATTACCAAATAACTTTCTACAAATCCTGAAAACTATACTTGTATTAATCACGTGAAGAAATCTTAATACCTACGCTTCATACTAACGCTTAGAAATGTTAATTCCTCGATAGTTTTATTATAATTAAAATACTGTTTGTCGAAGTTAAATTAACAAGCCATACAGAGAAATTCAAGAATCTTTCCGGGCATTGAATGATGTCACTTTAGATGGGTGATTATAATTAATTGGTAGCCATAACAGAGCATCAAAGTGGAATCATATTGGCAAGTTCAATTCACTGACGAGATGAAAACACTTCTATTGACAGCACATCAATAGCACATAATTAACGTATACAGAGAGATCTGTACAGATTCTATATCGGTTCACGAGTAATTGCTAAAGTTATGGTATTACGCGAAACTTTAACTGGGTGACAAATGGACTGAATAAGTCAAAAAGTATTACATTAAGTGCCTGGAAATTAACTGAGGGTTTTGCAGTCAACCACTGTTCAAATAATGAATTGATGTTCTTAAATACAAACAGCTTTTCTCCAATAATTTCCGATTGGTTTACTTGCTATTGTACGTGCCTTCTGTCCAATTCTCAGACACAGAGGCTTTAAAAATTTTTGAAATAAGTATGTGTGGAGTGTGCGTGCGTTATTCACTACTTGCTAACGCAAACGATCTTGACGCAAAGTATGCGCTTCTTTGTATTGTCTTCGATTACTTTGTACATCCCACGAGAGAATAAATAAAACTGGCCGTTAAAGAGAAGACTATAGTTGTATAAATACACAGAACGATAAGGAGAATATTGAAACTGTACTTTATAAATCTTAAAATAATTATGGGTAAGGAAGTAAGTTATACAGGGTCTGGCAATTTCTAAGGGGTCACAAAGGAATAATGCTGGAAAATATCAAGGAAATAAAAGTAAAAATATTTAGTAGTTGCTATTTAATTATTATAACTTATCTTATATGAAGTACGGCTTGTAGATGTTCACCAAGGTGCTTTTTAAGTTTGTGCAATCTTCGACAAAATTCTTGTTAGGGATTTCAGGGAGGTGTTTGTATATCTCATCCCGTATTGTGTCCTTAAGTTCTTAAATGGTTTGTCGTCTGATTCTGTAAACCTTTTCAAGTAACTCTAGAGAAATTAGTCTGAAATCTTGAGTTCTGAGGTCTGAGGCCACTGTGAATTGCCAAATCTTGAGATCACGTTCCCGTTAATTACTAGTTACAACCACTCAATTGTTCTCTTCCCGTATGGTCCAACACTCATCTTGTTGAAACCAGACATGTCTGTGCTCATGTCGTGCCTTCGAAGAGTTATTAAAAATAATTCTTCAGACTGTATCGGTATAGATCGGCATTTACTGACACTGCAACACCATTGCCGTTTTCAAAAACGTAAGCATGTATGACGAAATTTGAAGACAGTGCAACATATTGTCGCTTTTTCTCATGAAATGCAAAGAGTTGCGTGATGAAATGCAACGATTTGATGCATATCTCTTAGATGAAGTTGGGCCACATCAGACATAAAGAAATGTTGTACTTATTCAACATTTTCGTTCATTCTTTTCAATAATCTAGTTACCAAAATTCGGTCTCAAACTTTTATCTCTAGCGTTAAATTTAAATATTGCTTATAACTTGTAAGGTTGGTAATGCAAATCAAAACGCAAAATTGTTTTTACACTTCTGTTAGACAGTCCCAAGGACTACGCATGGCGCGATGTAGGTTTATGCGGTCTTCGCTTCACGCTTCACCTCACTACGTTGAATTAAAATATTAGACGCAGTTCGATAAAAGCTGTAGCAGGAATAACGCGCCCACCTACCGGCCAGTTATCCATGCTATACTAAATGGCAAGGGTGTAGCCCAGGAAAAATAGGAAGATTTAAGGAAAACATTAGATAAAAGCTAATTTTTTGTACATACGGTCCTTGAAACATAAATTATACAAAACCAATGAGTCTACCACTTGAAAATGTCTAGGGGTGGTTTTACAGGGGTTGGAAGGGGTGAAAAAACGATTTCTCGCATATAACTTAAAAATGAAGAATTTTATCAAAAATGTTGCAAATAAAAGCTGTAGTTCACAAAAGTGCCTATAATTTGGTGGGTGTCACATTCCTCTATGTAAAAGATTGTTCCAATACAGGAAAAAACTGTTAACATATATGAAATAAGCACTAAAAATACTAAAAGAATCAGTTATTCACTTTCATTTAACAAACAAACAATTAAATTTTGTTGACTAGTGTTATTATTTTGCTTCATTATAAAAAAACAAACTGATGATATGACTCACTTGCAGAGAAATTTTATATAATTGTGTATAATGTAATATTATTACTCCAAGAGACTAGAAAATGTATGGAATTTTTATAAATAAGCATGGATGAATAGGATTTGTGTGTGTGTGTGTGTATTTTTTAAAAATACTTACTTATGTATCACTTTATATTTATTATTTTATTTAAATTTAGGATTTTAAAACATTTGAATTTAGAATGTAACTGCAGTATTCTCCCAATGTTCAAGTTGCTTTTAACATGGGAGTTATATATAGAGCTCAGAAACTTACATATAGGTTATGACAATAGCAATTTCTATAACAAATATTTAAATTACCAAATAACTTTCTACAAATCCTGAAAACTATACTTGTATTAATCACGTGAAGAAATCTTAATACCTACGCTTCATACTAACGCTTAGAAATGTTAATTCCTCGATAGTTTTATTATAATTAAAATACTGTTTGTCGAAGTTAAATTAACAAGCCATACAGAGAAATTCAAGAATCTTTCCGGGCATTGAATGATGTCACTTTAGATGGGTGATTATAATTAATTGGTAGCCATAACAGAGCATCAAAGTGGAATCATATTGGCAAGTTCAATTCACTGACGAGATGAAAACACTTCTATTGACAGCACATCAATAGCACATAATTAACGTATACAGAGAGATCTGTACAGATTCTATATCGGTTCACGAGTAATTGCTAAAATTATGGTATTACGCGAAACTTTAACTGGGTGACAAATGGACTGAATAAGTCAAAAAGTATTACATTAAGTGCCTGGAAATTAACTGAGGGTTTTGCAGTCAACCACTGTTCAAATAATGAATTGATGTTCTTAAATACAAACAGCTTTTCTCCAATAATTTCCGATTGGTTTACTTGCTATTGTACGTGCCTTCTGTCCAATTCTCAGACACAGAGGCTTTAAAAATTTTTGAAATAAGTATGTGTGGAGTGTGCGTGCGTTATTCACTACTTGCTAACGCAAACGATCTTGACGCAAAGTATGCGCTTCTTTGTATTGTCTTCGATTACTTTGTACATCCCACGAGAGAATAAATAAAACTGGCCGTTAAAGAGAAGACTATAGTTGTATAAATACACAGAACGATAAGGAGAATATTGAAACTGTACTTTATAAATCTTAAAATAATTATGGGTAAGGAAGTAAGTTATACAGGGTCTGGCAATTTCTAAGGGGTCACAAAGGAATAATGCTGGAAAATATCAAGGAAATAAAAGTAAAAATATTTAGTAGTTGCTATTTAATTATTATAACTTATCTTATAAGAAGTACGGCTTGTAGATGTTCACCAAGGTGCTTTTTAAGTTTGTGCAATCTTCGACAAAATTCTTGTTAGGGATTTCAGGGAGGTGTTTGTATATCTCATCCCGTATTGTGTCCTTAAGTTCTTAAATGGTTTGTCGTCTGATTCTGTAAACCTTTTCAAGTAACTCTAGAGAAATTAGTCTGAAATCTTGAGTTCTGAGGTCTGAGGCCACTGTGAATTGCCAAATCTTGAGATCACGTTCCCGTTAATTACTAGTTACAACCACTCAATTGTTCTCTTCCCGTATGGTCCAACACTCATCTTGTTGAAACCAGACATGTCTGTGCTCATGTCGTGCCTTCGAAGAGTTATTACAAATAATTCTTCAGACTGTATCGGTATAGATCGGCATTTACTGACACTGCAACACCATTGCCGTTTTCAAAAACGTAAGCATGTATGACGAAATTTGAAGACAGTGCAACATATTGTCGCTTTTTCTCATGAAATGCAAAGAGTTGCGTGATGAAATGCAACGATTTGATGCATATCTCTTAGATGAAGTTGGGCCACATCAGACATAAAGAAATGTTGTACTTATTCAACATTTTCGTTCATTCTTTTCAATAATCTAGTTACCAAAATTCGGTCTCAAACTTTTATCTCTAGCGTTAAATTTAAATATTGCTTATAACTTGTAAGGTTGGTAATGCAAATCAAAACGCAAAATTGTTTTTACACTTCTGTTAGACAGTCCCAAGGACTACGCATGGCGCGATGTAGGTTTATGCGGTCTTCGCTTCACGCTTCACCTCACTACGTTGAATTAAAATATTAGACGCAGTTCGATAAAAGCTGTAGCAGGAATAACGCGCCCACCTACCGGCCAGTTATCCATGCTATACTAAATGGCAAGGGTGTAGCCCAGGAAAAATAGGAAGATTTAAGGAAAACATTAGATAAAAGCTAATTTTTTGTACATACGGTCCTTGAAACATAAATTATACAAAACCAATGAGTCTACCACTTGAAAATGTCTAGGAGTGGTTTTACAGGGGTTGGAAGGGGTGAAAAAACGATTTCTCGCATATAACTTAAAAATGAAGAATTTTATCAAAAATGTTGCAAATAAAAGCTGTAGTTCACAAAAGTGCCTATAATTTGGTGGGTGTCACATTCCTCTATGTAAAAGATTGTTGCAATAGGCCACATTTAAAACTTAGAGTATACTGTATTTTTTGTATTTTGTGTCTATTGCATGTGAATGATCGTTTTTTTTAATAGGATGAATATTTACGAAAAAGTGAAAAAACACATTTTTGATAAGTTCACATAATTTATTATTCCAGGTGAAATATTTTAAAAAAGTATCTATAAAAATTGTAATCATAATAACAACAGTAAGAATAGTATAGTAAAAGGATAGCAAATGAAACAAAAATTTTATAAATAAAACGTTGTTTGAATAAAAAAAGCAAATGCAATAATTATTGAATTTAAAATCTGAACATTTTTACTGAACTTAATGACTAAAGTTAAAATGATGTAGAAATACAAAAAAATGAATCTTGAAGTGTACACAATAGTCATTAAAACAATTAATTACATAATTAAACATATATAATAAAATGTCAAAATCAGAAAGCAATCAGTTTATGAAATAAAAATGTGAATTAGACAAAAGGAAGGTAGAATCAACACAAAACATTAAGAAAAACAAGCACTTAAGATAAAGTAAAATTTTTACAACTGAATAAATAACTTGTTCAGAAACATCAGATGATAAATTTAAATTGAATTAAATGAAATTATTTAAAAATAATACAATAAAAAATGTTACAAGAAAATTATACATTAATTAAAAAAAATATCGTAAGATTTTTCTGTTGCAAGAGCCTTTTTCTGTTGTAAGAGTCTTTTTATAATACAAGTTTAAGTCACAAAAAGTCTTTAATATCACTCTTTTCATTGACATTTGTTTCTTCAAAATCATCAATAAGAAATTCATTTTCATTTTCATCATCAATATGAATCTCTTCACTATCAGTAATATTAATATTATAACCTGGCATTTCACAATTCTCACACGTTTATCCTTGGCAATTTTTATACATAACTGTGCATTGCAATCCGGATTTTAGGCAACGACAACAAAAAGTAGAACAGTCAGTCGTGCAGCCACAGGAAACTAAATTCAAAATTGATTCAGGAGCTGTGTAGTCTTAATGGGCTGCAAAACATTATTTTTCCTTTCCCATCCCCATTTCTCTGGACATTTATGGTTGTCTAGCCATTTCTGAACTTGGTAGTAAACTCTAAAGGAATCCTGAGCTGCAGCTGCTGAAGTTGGATGTAACAGCTTTAATTTGGTAGACGCCTTTTTGAGAGGTTTCGGAAACATTTGAAATCTGTAATTGTCTAGTGAAGTTTCGAACCTTACAGAATTAGAAATAATTTTTCAGTAGCTTTTTCTACTGCACTTTTATTTGAATTCACACTATAAAACACTGCTACAGCATTATGCAAATTTCGGTTATTCTCCAATAGCTTCAGTAATTGTTTTTTACCTTTCCCATGAACTGAATTAGTCGTGTCAAAGCCACTAAAAGCATGTGCTAGAAGGATAAAACTTTCGACATTTGTGAACTGTATTTGAAAATTTTTCGAGGAAAATAATTTTGTTTTAATTTTGCAGGTATTTGGTTTCTAGAAAAATATATCATTGTCTGCTGGAGTTAAAGCTATCACAAGTACAAGCAAATCAATATCTTGGCCAACAATTGTCACTTGCAAGTTCTGAGACTTCTGAATGGAAGTTTGCACAATCAGTGTATCTGCGTTGTCGGATGACAGTCGTACTTCAAACGTTAGTTTTTCGACTTTTTTTAAAAATTTTCTACCTGTTGTTTTTTATTTTCACTATTAGCTAAAAACTTTACTTAGCCGACAGGCAGGAGGGTTACTTCCGTTATGCTGAACTATGGACTGATGTTCACGTATCGACATTGTTGTTCAGATCGTTTTGTACTGTCAGGATTATCATATCCATCGAAGACGATTACTGCAGACTTAAAAGTAAGTGAAACATATTGTAACCCCTATTTAACTTTGACTGGTAAAATTTTTTTTTTTTTTTTTTTTCTAAAGAGGGGCCACAAGATAATTAAAACTAGACCGAAGCCTAGAGAAGCCAAAAATGCGCTGGATCCAGTGAGACGGGACTTGCAATTAAAACTCTCAAAATTAACAATCAATAAAATCCTATTTTATTATTCTATCTCCTTTAAAATTGTTAACTACAAAATCAATAAATATAACATTTTGATTCTAGGTGTTCCTTAAAAATGTTAATTAAAAATAATTAGTTCTCTTTAAAAAATGTTACTTGAATATCATTAATAAATATAAAATTTATTTTCTATATTCTCTAAAAAAAAATTAATTGAAAATTAATTGAGATAAAAATCTATATACTCCTTAACAATGTTAATTAAAAATAATTAATTCTCTTTAAAAATATTAATTGAAAATTAATAGAGATAGAATCTATATTCTCCTTTAAAAAAAATCTTTTGAAATTAATAATTATAAATCCTTATTCTCCCTTTCAAAATTGTCATTAGAAATTAATAAATATATATAAACCCTATGTTTTATATTTTCTTTTTTAGCCCTATATCTAACCCCTCAAAAATACACACGAATATACAATACCTATACATGTTCCACAACACAGGACAATTATAACATATATCTCTTGCCACACCCTTTTCTACCCCATGAGTTACATCATTAACAATTTATGAATATCCATATTAGGTTTTAATTTAATATGTGTATAACATATTACATGTGTATCTGATTATATATGCAACACCAGTAGCCCCCAGGACATACTAAATTCAAAATTTGGCATAGTGCCTGATACTATTATAAAGTGCTGCCACACTGGGCACTTAGACTAGGAGAAATAAAATTTAGAATGCAGTGAACACCCCAGTGATCATAATTAATTAAAAGAATTTAAATATTGATAAATTTAATTAAGTCTTGGAAATAGTAACGTGTCATAAACCTTATAACCTTTTTAAAAGTAATTTTGGCCCAAAGGCCGACATGTTCCTAGGCAAGATAGTGCATAACTCAACCTGTCCCAACAGCATGTTTAACTCTGCATGAAAATGCACCTATACAGGATTAAACTGGTGACCCGACTTAACTACCAAAGAAACTTCTATCCCCATATAATCCAAACTGAATTTAAAAATGAGAAATTAATACATAAAATGAAAACTAAATTGAACCAGAGAAATTACGAGTTGATTGAATGAATTAGTAGCACTAATGAAACCCTTATACTGGAAATAAGAAGGAAATTACACGTCTGAAAGGTGGGCAGCCACAGATGCATGTCAGCCCCTGGGCTCACAGATTATACAAACAAAATTACAAAATTTACAAAAGATTCCCCCCCAAGTCCACGCACTATTCTGTCCCGTTAACCGGGGACCCAACTAAAATGTTTAAAACTTAAAGTCATTGCTGTAGAGTGACTCAATGTCCACTGGCTCTAGTGAGTTACATCACACAGTGTAAAAAATATAATATGGATTGATTTCACCTTATTTTTTCCATGGGTGTGAAGTGGTGATCTCCTGGCCTACATGATAGGGTGTTTGTGGTTAGTCTTCGCTATTCTCCTCCGGCAGATGAAGTTGAGAGAGAGAAATGAAGTCTGGTTGTTAAAAGTTCAGGTTGGAGCTGGTTCCCCGTCTTCCTCGAGGTCATACAACATATTATCAGCGATAAGTTCACAAAACTAATTCCCCCAGAAACCTCACACGCACCAAAACCCATATATAATATTAACACAGCTTTAGGGCTATTTAAAAATGATAATTGACACACTTGGCAAAGGTTATATGGCCAACAGGCCCTATTTGGAAACACTTAGTTTTGTTAAATTCCATATTATAAACTTTACCCCTGTGGGTTAACATAATTCCATTACGGTTATATAATTATTCAGCTTGTTATACTTTTAATAAAATTTACACATAGTCTGATTTTGCCACGTGGTAAGAGAGGTTACCTGATTACATCTATGTCTGTACTTATTAAACAAATACTTTTTTGCATTTACATTCTTCTCAATTCTGGTGCCTTAGTTAAGCTTTCTGAAATTGATATAGTGTTACTATAATTACTAATAAAGGTTGCATCTAACTTACTCAGAATTACGCATTTTACTTTTCACCACGTGGCGTCTGAATTTACTTAATGTGGCCTAATTAAACAATTTTTTCATTCGTAAAACTTTAAATTGAATTATACAACCATATTGCCATAACTTACCGCAGATCTGTAATTGTTTAGCCTGTCATAGGTAAGAAGATGGTGCAACAATTTGTTCTTCTCTGTCGGAGTAGAAGCAAGCGAAGCTTACAGGACGACGATCAGCCAGAGACAAACTTTTAGGTTCGCAGTTCCGCTTTCTCGCTTGCAAACAGCGGCGGGCACTAGAGTGCAGCACCGATCAAGCGCTCTAGATTATAACAGCTGCAGATTATTTATCACCACTGCAGATTGATACGTATCTCATCCGCTAAATACAGTATCGTATTTTACGTCCTTGATGTTAAACGGCGAACACGCGCCGAATCTTTCCTAGACTCGGAACACCCCCACCCCAAAAGGGCAACATAGTTGCCCCACACTTAGACAGAGGAGCACCCTGCAGTGTACCCCAATGTTTTTTACAACAACGTAGGTGTTCCTCGGTTTTCCCAGTCGCCTTTGTACTCGGGAGAGCAGTGGCTCAGAAGGAAGTCGAAAATACAGAAAGAAGACGTGTAGTAAGCGAGAGTGTTGGCACTACACACTGACCTGATCAGGGCCAGCATGCAGCAAGAAAGACAGAAGAAGACAAGAAGAAAGAGTGTTCGGGTGCACCCTGAGTTCTGAACTCCTGAGGCTTGGCCACTTATTCGGGAACTCCGAGGCTACCTCAACAGGGACCCATGCCCTATCTCTATGGGGACTAACCCCCTTTAATTAGTCAGCAATTCCCTCCGACAGAGATGCAATTTAGAAATATGAGTTCCCATGATTTTAGAATCGTCCCCCGGTACGCCCAGCCGGGCCGTCACCGGTGACGTGAACCCCTGGATGCGATATGGCCCTGACCAGCGGTAACACAACTTTGCGGCACGTTTGTCTGCGGCTGAGCTGAGTGGGTGGCTTTGGCAATACACCCAGTCCCCAATCCGGAAGGGGTTTGGAATTCGCCCCTGATTATAACGTCGACGGACCCGCTCGTGCGCTCGCAGCAAATTCTTCCGAGCTTCCTTCTACCTCTCTGCAGTTTTATTATCGGGCTCCCGTGGCAGAAGATCTTCGATATTCCACAAATTGGTCAACGGGAGTGCGGGCGAGAATCCAAACAGGATTTCAAAGGGCACGGCCTGATGACTATCGTGTCGGGCCGTGTTAAAAGCTAATTGTAACCACTTCAGATTCTGATCCCAGGTGGTTTGTTGCTCAGCGTGATAAGCAATCAGGGCGGACCGGAGATTCCGATTGAATCTCTCCGCATGGGACGGTTGTGGGTAATAAGGGGAAGTGGTTACGTGTTTGATCCCACTGGCGAAACACATTCGCCGGAATTCACCCGAAATGAACTGCGGGCCATTGTCCGAGACAATGATGGTCGGAAGACCGAAATGCTGAAACACATTGTTCTGGAGCGCGCTAATGGTTAAACGAGCGGTTGCCTGCCGTAAGGGCAGTAGCCAGGCAAACTTTGAAAAAGCATCCACACAAACAAGCAGGTAAGCATTACCTGACTTGCTACGGGGGAATGGCCCCACGTAGTCGATGAACAACTTCTCCATCGGTCTGCTCGCCACCTCAGATGACAACAACCTTAACTTGGTGTTCTGGGCATGCTTGTTCAAGCCACATAGATGACAGCTCCTAACCCTGGTCGCGATGTCCCTATCCATGCCCTTCCGGATTAAATGTGTCCTAATACTGGAAATGGTCTTAGAAATTCCCTTGTGGCCTCCTACTGGGGATTTATGGTAATAACTGAAGACTATGGGCACTAACTTGCTAGGCAGCACGATCTTAGGGGCACGTCCTTTTCTCTCTCTACAACAGAGGACTCCCTTGGACAAGAAGTAAGGGGCCTGTACGTTACCCTCCTTTATATTTTGGATGACTGGACCCAGCTCTTCGTCGTTTAACTGATGTGGAAACACATCAGTGAAGGCTAATGGAAAGTCTAACAGAACGGAACAGGGTTGCTCAGATTGGGCATCACTGGGCTGGGAAAACATGCGGGACAAGGCGTCTGCAACCACATTTTGAGATCCCCTAATGTGTTGCACTGTGAACTTAAAGGATGAGATCTTTACCACCCATCAACCAATTTTACCCAGTTGCCGGGGATGAGCCAGAAGTTAAGAGAGAACCTGATTGTCGGTCTCGAGCAGGAACTCAGCATGTTCCAGGAAACGCCTGAACTTGTCTAGAGCGTACACAACAGCTAAACACTCTAGCTCATAGACAGATGATTTTTGTTCTTGCTGGGTCAATGTCCGGGAAATAAAAGCCACAGGCTGCCTAGCGTCGTCAACAACTTGGGAAAGAACCGCCCCGAGCGCAACCGAACTCGCGTCCGTCTGTAGTATAAACGGCTTCGAAAAGTCGGGCATCCGTAACACCGGTGGGGAGATGATGGCTTCCTTCAAGGTGTTGAAAGCCTTCTGTTGATTCTCACCCCATGTAAATTTGGCGCCCTTCTTCCTCAGTTCGTTCAAGGGTGCGGCAATCTCAGCGATGTTAGGTATGAAACGTCGGTAAAAATTTACCATACCGACGAATCTCGCTATGCCCTTCGCATCCCTAGGGGGAGGGAAGTCACGGATGCCCTGTGTCCTCTCGGGGTCGACAGTAACGCCCCGGTGTGAAACCAAGTGGCCCAAGAAAGAAATACTCTCTTGGGCGAAACGAACCTTCTCGGGATTGACAGTGAGGCCAGATCTCCTTAACCGACCCATCACTTCTCTGAGATGACCCAGATGATCCTCGAATGTCTCACTATATACCAATAAATCGTCAAGGTAATTAAACACAAACCTGAATTTCACATCGTGAAAAACGGTATCGAGAAGACGAGTGAGTGTCTAGGCCCCCACAGCCAAACCCATGGGAACCCTTGTGTACTGGTACAAATTCCAGGGTACACAAAAGGCCGTGTATGGTCTACTCTCTTTGGCCAGCGGAATCTGATGATAGGCCGCGTTAAGATCGATTATGGTGAAATACCTGGCCCCACTGAACCAATCAAAGGCCGAATGTAAGTCTGGGAGGGGAACAGAATCCACCTCGATATTGGAGTTCAACTGCCGATAATCTATGACCATACGTTGCTTGCCCCCAGGCTTTGGTACTAAAAATGCTGGACTGGCATAGCTAGAATGAGAAGGTTCAATCACCCCTTGTTCTAACAACTCTTGAACCTTCTCTCGCAGAATGGTCATCTTTGGAGGAGCGAATTTGTAAGGGTGTGACCTTACTATTTTGGAATCTGTTAGGCGTATCTTGTACTCCAGCAGGTGTGTGAGTCCCAAAGTAGGAGTTAACACCTCGGGAAATTCCTCACACAATCGGTCTAAGGCCCTCTGCTAGGATGGAGTGAGATGATCTCGTGCAGAATCGGGACAAGCTACTTCTTGGATACCCGGCTTAGCTCCCTGGTACCCAAGGAACGGAATTAGAGCTCCCCGATTAAACTTAAAGTAACATTGGTGCGCTTGGATGTCCAGCACGAGACCACTTTTTGCGATGAAGTCGGCACCAATAATACAATCCACTCCCAGAGCAGGAGAAACCAGAAAAGGCCACACCCATGAAAACCCATCGATTTTAATTTTGAAGGTAATAACCTGGGAGATAGGCAAGATTTCCCGGGATGCAGTCCAGCATACTACAGACGACAGGTTCGACCCCTTGATCAAGCCCTGCTTTTCAAGGTCCGCGTATACCCGAGATGAGATGATGGATCGGGCTGAACCGGAGTCAACTAAGGCTCTGAGCTGACCCCCTTTTACCTCGAGCGACAGAAAGGGGCATACTGAAAGGTGTTGAGAGTTAGTGGACCGGACCTTGATGTCGGAAGAGTCGGATCCTAAAAATTGCCTGGAGGTCGTCGGAAGTTGAACAGATTTAGAGCGAGGGGAAGACATCCTCCGACATATCTTCCCCTGTCTACTTAGTTTTTTGATAAGGGTCTAGACGAAGGAGGTGCTGGACGCGCGCGCCCTCGAGTGCAAGATCTAGCCACGTGTCCCGGGCGGTTACAATTGTAACAGATAATCGCATTCTTTTGCTCGCGATTTCGAACTGACTGGGCCTGTCGGGGGAAGAAAGGCTCACTGGGTCCTTCCGATCTCTGAGGTCTGGGTAGTTCCCCTCTACCGTCTCCCCTCGCCTGGTCGCTCATCTGGATGGCCTTGGTCATTACACACAGCCGGTCCAAGTCCGCAAACCACCGCGGCCGCTCAGCAAAAACCAGACGCAATCTGTCCTCGGAGGAGACGCCGTCGAGAATATTCTGGACCAGTTCCTCCTCCGACATGCCCAGTACCAGTATTCGAGCTACCTCTCGGATGCGTTGTACGAATTGGACTAGACTTTCGCCCCGCGCCTGCACTCGATAAAAGTGTCGATGTCGTAACTGCTCCATTAATCTACCGGGCACGAACGCCTCCAACACCACCTGGTGGAACTCCGCCACTCCACCTCTACGACGCATGACATCCGCCACCCTCTCAGCCATGGGCCCGCGACAATAAGGGAAAATGAGTTCGAGCACAGTGCGATCGGACATGCCCGGGTAATCGACCAACTGAAAAACGGTCTTGAAAAATGGTAATAATTTTTCTACATCCAGTCCATCCACGACTGGTAGTTGCTGGATGATATGAGACAGTGGGTTGGGCAGCTTATGATAAGACGCCGCCCCCAAGCCGGCGAGAACCGGGGTACTTGCCGCAGGCTCTATAGCTCTATACGAGGAAGCTACTGCTGAGACCACGGACTCAGCAACTGGAGCCGGCGTAGGTGGTCTAGCCGGTTGAGACCCCTGCAGGGTCGAGGTGATCTGTTGTATTAGATCTTTTATATCATGGGCCGGCTCAAGATCGCCCCATTGTGCTTCAAGATTCTGCAGCCTGTGTATTACATGCTGCAGACGTTGCCGGATTCGCCGGACGCCGATGGAGCACCCCGGTCCCTCCTCCAAATTATCTACGCAACGATCTAATTCTCGCAGCTCCTCCCACTTCTCATTGCAAATCTCTAACTCGCTCTCTTGGTCGGCGATGGTGACCTTCGAGAGCGCGTCACCCGCGGACAGCGCTTCTCTGAGCTGCCGTCGTAATACAAGAACCGTCCCTCTAGGGTCTCTCCCCCGGGCCCGTAGCTCGAACTCTATTTCATCGCGCAAAAACAGCTCGGGGTGTAGTACACTCATCCTCGAGCTTCGCGGTCGGCACACAAAAAACACAACACTGTAGAAAAACAAATGACAATAACACAGGAAATACTTAAGTATTGTTCTTCCTTTAAGCAGACTGCGGGCCCCCCTACAGTTGCGAGGACCCAGCCCACTTACCTGAACTGCTCTCTCAACAACACTACACATTAAGGAACGCGACACACACACTAACACCACTAACACACAACACGACCAAATCACCGACCAACGACAAATTCTCAAAAATATTTGTAATGACTTCGGCTCCCATATCTCGGAGGAGACCGACTGCCGATCGGGCCATACCGCATAAATGAAACACCTCCCCTATTATGGGCAAGCTAATATGGAAACCATATCTCCACCTAGGCACAGATCTGCGATAATTCGCGTTTCCAAAGGAATGTCCCCCTTTAAAATTTCACACCACGTGGCCACCTACCGTTCAACGATACCAACAGGCGGGCAAGTATATACACATATAATACACAAAACCTTAAACCTAACAAAACATAGTCACCTTTAGATATAGGGCCTTTTAGAGATTCTTCTAAGTTCTATTCGAACCCCAAAATGTTTCCTGAGTTTGCAAGCCCCGTCACACCCAAAGGACACAAGGGTTGACCCTAATCTCAACCACGCTCTGCTACCAAATGTAGCCCCTCTTTAACTTTGACTGGTAAATTTTTTTTTTTTTTTTTTTTCTAAAGAGGGGCCACAAGATAATTAAAACTAGACCGAAGCCTAGAGAAGCCAAAAATCCGCTGGATCCAGTGAGACGGGACTTGCAATTAAAACTCTCAAAATTAACAATCAATAAAATCCTTTTTTATTATTCTATCTCCTTTAAAATTGTTAACTACAAAATCAATAAATATAACATTTTGATTCTAGGTGTTCCTTAAAAATGTTAATTAAAAATAATTAGTTCTCTTTAAAAAATGTTACTTGAATATCATTAATAAAAATAAAATTTATTTTCTATATTCTCTAAAAAAAATTAATTGAAAATTAATTGAGATAAAATCTATATACTCCTTAACAATGTTAATTAAAAATAATTAATTCTCTTTAAAAATATTAACTGAAAATTAATAGAGATAGAATCTATATTCTCCTTTAAAAAAAATCTTTTGAAATTAATAATTATAAATCCTTATTCTCCCTTTCAAAATTGTCATTAGAAATTAATAAATATATATAAACCCTATGTTTTATATTTTCTTTTTTAGCCCTATATCTAACCCCTCAAAAATACACACGAATATACAATACCTATACATGTTCCACAACACAGGACAATTATAACATATATCTCTTGCCACACCCTTTTCTACCCCCTTAGTTACATAATTAACAATTTATGAATATCCATATTAGGTTTTAATTTAATATGTGTATAACATATTACATGTGTATCTGATTATATATGCAACACCAGTAGCCCCCAGGACATACTAAATTCAAAATTTGGCATAGTGCCTGATACTATTATAAAGTGCTGCCACACTGGGCACTTAGACTAGGAGAAATAAAATTTAGAATACAGTGAACACCCCAGTGATCATAATTAATTAAAAGAATTTAAATATTGATAAATTTAGTTAAGTCTTGGAAATAGTAATGTGTCATAAACCTTATAACCTTTTTAAAAGTAATTTTGGCCCAAAGGCCGACATGTTCCTAGGCAAGATAGTGCATAACTCAACCTGTCCCAACAGCATGTTTAACTCTGCATGAAAATGCACCTATACAGGATTAAACTGGTGACCCGACTTCACTACCAAAGAAACTTCTATCCCTATATAATCCAAACTGAATTTAAAAATGAGAAATTAATACATAAAATGAAAACTAAATTGAACCAGAGAAATTACGAGTTGATTGAATGAATTAGTAGCAGTAATGAAACCCTTATACTGGAAATAAGAAGGAAATTACACGTCTGAAAGGTGAGCAGCCACAGATGCATGTCAGCCCCTGGGCTCACAGATTATACAAACAAAATTACAAAATTTACAAAAGATTCCCCCCCAAGTCCACGCACTATTCTGTCCCGTTAACCGGGGACCCAACTAAAATGTTTAAAACTTAAAGTCATTGCTGTAGAGTGACTCAATGTCCACTGGCTCTAGTGAGTTACATCACACAGTGTAAAAAATATAACATGGATTGATTTTACCTTATTTTTTCCATGGGTGTGAAGTCGTGATCTCCTGGCCTACACGATTGGGTGTTTGTGGTTAGTCTTCGCCATTCTCCTCCGGCAGATGAAGTTGAGAGAGAGAAATGAAGTCTGGTTGTTAAAAGTTCAGGTTGGAGCTGGTTCCCCGTCTTCCTCGAGGTCATACAACATATTATCAGCGATAAGTTCACAAAACTAATTCCCCCAGGAACATCACACGCACCAAAACCCATATATAATATTAACACAGCTTTAGGGCTATTTAAAAATGATAATTGACACACTTGGCAAAGGTTATATGGCCAACAGGCCCTATTTGAAAACATTTAGTTTTGTTAAATTCCATATTATAAACTTTACCCCTGTGGGTTAACATAATTCCATTACGGTTATATAATTATTCAGCTTGTTATACTTTTAATAAAATTTACACATAGTCTGATTTTGCCACGTGGTAAGAGAGGTTACCTGATTACATCTATGTCTGTACTTATTAAACAAATACTTTTTTGCATTTACATTCTTCTCAATTCTGGTGCCTTAGTTAAGCTTTCTGAAATTGATATAGTGTTACTATAATTACTAATAAAGGTTGCATCTAACTTACTCAGAATTACGCATTTTACTTTTCACCACGTGGCGTCTGAATTTACTTAATGTGGCCTTATTAAACAATTTTTTCATTCGTAAAACTTTAAATTGAAGTATACAATCATATTTCCATAACTTACCGGAGATCAGTAATTGTTTAGCCTGTCATAGGTAGAAGATGGTGCAACAATTTGTTCTTCTCTGTCGGAGTAGAAACAAGCGAAGCTAACAGGACGACGATCAGCCAGAGACAAATTTTTAGGTTCGCAGTTCCGCTTTCTCGCTTGCAAACAGCGGCGGGCACTAGAGTGCAGCACCGATCAAGCGCTCTAGATTATAACAGCTGCAGATTATTTATCACCGCTGCAGATTGATACGTATCTCAACCGCTAAATACAGTATCGTATTTTACGCCCTTGACGTTAAACGGCGAATACGCGCCGAATCTTTCCTAGACTCGGCACTATATTGCATGTACATATCGCATACGTCTTTATAATTACTGCATTTTTTAAAAATTCCATTTCACTTTGTGCAACAAATACCCTCCATCTATTATGTAGATGTCTGTCTTGTTCAGTAAATGTTCATCGATATTTTTAAACTCATCACATAAAGCGGACTTGGTGGTTTTTTTATTCCAGTATTAGTGAAAAGAGACATTGGGTATGGGCAATTTCAAATTTAAAATACTCCGTTATATCATCACTCGGTTCCCTGCACAACAGAATTCTTTGATAGAGAATTAAAGGATCTATAGTAATACCCTTTTCACTATAGAGGAATAACAGCACTCAGAGGACGTACTCTGTTTTCACGTTTTATGACAATGTCCTTATACAATTTTCCAGACAATTTTTTCATATCGTTTTCACCAATTTCATTTCAGTTATGACAATTAATAGCATCATTTACAATAATTTCAGTACCGAGTGATGTAATGATTTGCGTTTTTGAAAACGGATTGTGATTAGTAAGCCAATCATACAATTTATTGACATCTGAATCATTTCTTGCAATTCGAGTTTCTCTTAACGTGTTGTTCAGATGTGAAAAATGTAGTACTGCAAAAATTTTCAAATTCTTGACAAATAGGTCGTAGGGCCCTTCGTGACGTTCACTGCTAGGGAAGGTAATTAGTGGCACCTTCCTACTAAAAAAAAGTAAAAATGTTTTTACTTTACTTTTACAATACTTAGGTCATTTGGTCTGCATTAGATTATATAGTTGCTTTCTGTACTTCATTGTACAGAAGTTACTAAACATGTGAAACACTATTTTATTTGATACTTTTTTTTGACGAAATTCTTCATTTGCATAAGGAAAAAACAAATTTTTACATATTTAAATATGGGTAAAGTCGCCCTGAGACAATATTTTAAGTTAAGTATTGATATTGACCGACCGGTTTGGTCTAGTGGTTAGGGCGCTGGCTTCTAGACCAAGAGGTTCAGGGTTTGATTCCCGGTAAGGTCTGGCATTTGTTCATCATTCAAGTCTTTCCCATCTCATTACCTACGCTCAAGCTTCGGCTTATGTAGGCATCATCCTCTCAAAAAGAAAAAAAAACTAAAAAACGATCATTCACATGTAATACACACAAAATACAAAAAAAATACAAATTACTCTAAGTTTTAAATGTGGCCTATTCCAACAATCTTCAACGTACAGGAATGTGACAACCACCCAATTGTAGCGAATATTGTGGGCTACAACTTTTATTTGAACCATATTTTGATAAAATACTTCGTTTTTAAGTTATATGCGAAAAACCGTTTTTTCACCCCTTTCAACCCCTGTAAAACCACCCCTAGACATTGTTAAGTGGTAGACTCATTGGTTTTGTATAAGTTATGTACAAAAAATTAGCTCTTATCAAATTTTATCCTTGAAAGTCTCATTTTTTGACTATTTTTCCTGGGCTACTGTAGCTCGCTCCAGCTGTGACCGGTTGTTTCCACCACCGAGACACGGCTACTGCAACATCATTAAATTCGCCAGATCCTGATGCCGTATCTGTTTGAAACTGTAATAAGCCTACGAACCATTTCAATCAAATTGTTATCTCTCGTGTTAACATATTAAACTCTTATCAATGTGATAATATATAACCTTTCACAAATGTAAAAGTAATTTACCTTGACAATTGTCGCTAGAGACTAGTTAGCGACTAGAGAAATAAGCAGAAAATATGCAGTCTTCTACTACAAACCACGATATAGCTGACGGAATTAAAAACGGATTCTAGTTTGCAATTATTGTATAATGTATATTGCAAAAATGTTTGTATTAAAGAAAGTAGTAACAGACAAAAAAAGACGTTAATTCTCCAGCTGCAAGTGTAGAGTATGTTTATAAACTTAACCGCTGCTGTATGTTAACTGCGTCTTAAGACTGGAAGAAACATATTGCTTTGTTCATCATAAATTCTCAGATGACAAGAGAATTCTACAATTTAAGATGTAGATCAGTACTTTGTTAAACAGCGTGCGTTTTTACACCTATATATTACTTTACTGAAGTTACAACATACATATTACTGAAGAAATGTTGTTCAATTTATTAGAAAAACTCTTAAAAACACGTTTAAGAGATTGTTTAAGTGTAACAAAATTGACTCTACAAAATAGTAAAAATTAAGGTTTGTAGATGTAAAAATATATTACTTCACTAATCCTGTAGATCTGGTTAACAGACTATAAACTTCGTGGCACTTTTAAAACGGTTTGCAGCAGATTGCTGTCGGAAGGAAATGTCATATAAATATATTATAAAGAAAACCTTAGTATAATCAGAAGAAACCATGAGGAAAGCACCTTAATGTGCTATCGTAGTATTTATTATTTCAAACGTTTTGAAGACAGTTACGAGTAAAGGCAATTTTTTAAATTATTTTTCCACCCATTTTCCAAAGTTCTCGATTGCATTTTTTCCTCGTTTCCGGGTATAGGAGTGGAATAATTTATTGCTACAAACTTAGTTGCTACGCAACGACCACACAACTTCCCCAGTTAACTAGGGACAGCTCCTTTAAATTTACTCTACATAAAAAACTCTGACCTGGGAATTTCTCTAGATTCTCTCCAAAGACTCCGTGTTTGATGAAACCTTTCTTGAGATCCTTGAATTAAGAATGTTTGCTAGAAATTCCGTGAACCTTGTGTACACCCTGGACAGTCAACTCCCTTATATCGAATACCGTCCAAAAGGACTCACTGCGCGGCAAATATCTGTAAGTTTTCCACATCTCAAACTCTCTGTGGGCGGCTATGCTACGTAATTAAGGATAATTTTTAGGGACTCCTTTAATGGGAACCAAGTAATCGAAGAAGAATTCAACAGTACTGTTATGTCAGGAACTCTTTCCAGAACACGAAACAATTCAAAGGCGTCTCATATGTTTGGAACATTAACTATGAATTCAGTATATGCGAAATGTTTTATATTAACATATAAAACCAGTCGCACTCTCTACAGCTCTACAGTGCTTAAAAAAAAACACCCACATTTGAAAAAGAAACTAGAAACTTTAGTCTGTGCGCTCGTAGGATATAACTCGATATGTCCTTGTCATTGTGAAGTGACATTATACTAACATTTGTTTTAATTTATTCAATGTTTAAAACAACATCTTATTAACATGTTTTACCTTTTTAACATATATAACTCAAGTATGTAGGAACCCGTTAATCATGTTAATTATGTAAGAATGTCATGTATGGTTTTTATACTTTTCGTGCACTCATTTCTTTTGTAGCTTGGGGATTGTATGGTTCACAAAATCAGTGAAGCAGTGTTATTTCACAAAACTAATCATTTTATTATTAATTATTAAAAATATTTATAAGAAAATTTATAACGAAAATTCTATAAGATAAAATAAGCACTTTTACTGTGTATAAATTGAATTTTTACTTTCTTGATAAAAGAAAATTTATGTTTTCCCAAATATAACTGGCGATTGTTGCATTACACTTTACAAAGTACAAAACAGGACTAGTTATTCGATTTTGAGAAGAGCATTTATATATCACTATCTACATTATCATCAATATATTGTAAACGAATTAATTTCTATTTGATGTATTTGCTTTATGATTAATATTTCTTTACAAAATTGGTTTTATATGATTCATATTTAATTTTATATTCTCTAAAGATTCAGTTCTGATCTTATGATGTCAGTACTTATTAAAAAAGCGGCATTCAGCTTTTCGTCAACATGGTAACTTAGTTTCTAGTTCATAACAATCTACAAATTGTAGAATTTACTACCAATAAAAGCTATTAATTAAATACATACCATGTAAAATTGAGCCTTGTAAATTTTAACATGTCTCAGATTCCATGTTTTATCGACGAAATTATTACGTTATTGATGGTAAGAGAAATTTTACTAATATTTTCTTATTAGTTTTGAAGATATTGCTGACGCTGAATTTTATTTTATGCATTATATCCTCTTCTTGTGTATACTAAGGATAAAACGATTAGCTCTCTTGGCGTAAATAATGAACAATAATCATTCAGTGAAACTTCTTACTGAAATCCGATTTCTGCACTACTTTTAAAACGTCTAATAAATAGTTTTAAACTTAATACTTGTTCCTTTGTATTCTTATGTTTGACATAATATGTAAAACTGTAATAAGCGGAAGTGTCGTCGTTTAGTAGGTGCTACACCATCGATTTTGAAAAGGAAAAACGTCAAACTTCTAGTTTTAAATGTGATGGCTTAATATTTAAAGTTCTAAAAATCATGGGTCGTTAAAAAGTTAAGAACATCGTCGTCTTTTTTATGACGTTTTTTATGCTACAAAACTTAAAATAGATTTAGTCTAATATTGGAAAATAATAAATATATGTGAAATTATACTCGTATAAATATTGTAGTATGTGTGCGCATGAAAGGATAAGCAAAATGCATACAACTTTAGGTTTACTTTGTACACGGCATACTAATTTTTAGCTATATGATGTGTTAGCAGTGTTATTTGACGTATCTATACTCAGTACAAAACAATATATAAATATATATATACACACACACACATGTACATACATACATATGGCCCATGTAAGATATTCTTACGAAATTATAATTCGAAAGTAGAAGGGCAAAAGTTATCCGATTAGTGAAAATAAGAAGATGGTACCTTGTTTAAAATGTTAATAAAAATTATTCACTGTACTTGTGATTCTATATTTGTGTATCAGCAAGAACGGAATCGAAAATCTTAGCTAACGATGCAATGACGTCAAAAGTACCCATACGCTGGTGCTAATGTCACATTGTTTATTCAATCAGTTTGTATCACAAAGTTTACGACATGACATTTAGGTTTGCTCCTTTTATCTTCCGTCGTTTATCAAAGTAAATTCTTTAAAATCAGATCCTAGACTTTTCTTAGCAGATTTCTAATAAACAGCTACTATGGTGGGCTGTTTTAGGATCAGAACACGCCCGTGCGTCTTACGGTTGTTTTAGTACACTCACGCGTCTGTTACAAGGTAACGAAAGTAAAATCTTGACTCACTCAGTATGTTTATCACGTCAGAGCGTACATGGTAATACGCGTCACGTCATAAATGTTTGTAAGTGAAACTGTAAACTTATTTTTACATTAAATAAATAACTACATTTACAGTAAGTTAATAGGAGATTATCATTCAATCTCACTAAGTATAAATTGAAATGAAGTCTCGGTGCGCAGCGGCCAAACACTTTCTAAGTTGTCAATTTTAATTCACCTCAGGAAATGGAGCAGTGAACTTGAGTGAAAATGAATGCAACGACATATATAGCGACGACACAAATAAATATTTCGCATAGGATAGTTTTGTGTGTATAAATTATGCACAAGTCTATATTGGAGGTGTAGAAAAATTATTTATTTATACCACAAGTAAATAATTGTTTATACGATATATTTAAATTACACAAAATGTCATGTATAGTAATTTATTTGTTATAAAAGAGTTTATATAGTTCAGTTTGGATAAGTTTTACTTGACACGTAGAATTCCTTTACACTAGGCGTGACGTCACTCGCTCCGCCGCTGCTACGCTCTCTCTGCACTGATCGCCGCTCTGCTCTCTCTCTCTTTCTCTCTCTCTCTCTCTCTCTCTCTCTCTCTCTCTCTCTCTCTCTCTCTCTCTCTCGCAGCGCTGGGGTTCGCCGAACAACTGATAACACTAATTGCAGATTTAACACACAAATTGTCACTTACCGAATCGTTAGTTTTATCGCTCGCAATTGGTTATTATTAATTATTGATCGTTATTAATTATTGATTCTCAGGGTGATAATGAGTGATAATTTTAAAAGCGATGTATAATGCTTACACCTTCAGACTATTCTTGAAGTGTTCCGCGTTAATAAGGATTTACCACGGTAGAGAAATCTCCCTAAACGTAAAATCTTCCACTAACACGTAATGGCACTTAATAAATTATAATTGGTAGTTCACCCGCTTGGTTCTAGTAGACAAACTCGAAAAGAGTCCTAATACATAGAGTTACTCTCGATTAAACCAGTTCGAACAAGAAAAAAACTTGACGAAGAACACACGTTCACTATACAACGGCTTCCGATGAACTGCCCGAAGTACACCAGACAATCGACGGATCTGACTGAATTTAGGGGCTTCTGATTGGTCAATCGACTGTCTACGTGGTAGATTGGACAAAAGATAGACGCGTTGCAGGCGAATATTTGTATAAGTCTGCGAGAGCCTGCATAGATTTTAACTAGAAATTTTATTAATCTTCACTTGATAAGCGTGAAAAGTTGAGTTTTCAATTACTAAAAAACCACATTTAAAAAATAGCTGAAAACAACAGAGTATATAGAAAGTATAGCTGTTTTCATAAATAATTCACTGCCCAAGTGTCATGCCGAGCGGTTAACTAACGCGGAAGATATAACAACAAAGGTTCACCCCACGCGAACGCGAACATATATTCACAAAGTACATGCCATTATAGAGCAAACATTTACAAAGAATTTGGTATAACATAAGTCCTTATCCATCACTAAATACAAAACTTATAGCTAATTGACAAAAAATGCATAAATCAATCTATAACATGCTCATGTCCGTCATCCATGCTCTGATATACTTATTCATAGATGATCATCCTGTGTTTCGTTGCAATATATATATTGTAATGGTACATATGACACTACCTACACCAACGTACCAAAAATAATTTGAAAGCCACTACTATTAAGAATACCTACAAGGTCAAGCATACCACCATGGATAAAAAAGAGAAAGTATCATAAGTTAAGCCAAGTGAAGTATAATAAAGAAGGAATTACTAGTAAATGTACTAATAAAGAAGAAAAAGGAGACTAACAACGAGACGACTTACACACCTTACCCAATAGATCAGTGAGAAGGACACAACATTGGAAACAAAAGGAGAAAGAAGATCAGTGAGAAGGACACAACGATGACTATTTCAAGAAAGAAAAAAGAAGAATCAGTGAGAAGGAAACCCATAGAAGACAACACGGAGAAGAAACTTATCAAATAATAGGAAGGAAACAAGTGAAAACAACACCATGTATAAACTAACTAAGAGTGAGAAAGAGATCAGTGAAGGAAAGAAGAAAGATATCCAGACCAGACACAAAAAGGGAAATAAAATGAAATATAATGAACTAACATAAACCTATGAAGGAATAATTGTAAAAGAAGAAAGAAGAAATGGAATTAATGACATGATATAAATCCCTAAGCTGTAAGGTAAAGTCAACACTGACCCAAACTCATTTAATGAATACATTTCTTGTCTGTGTAAAATAAACTGTAATCTGGGCATCCAGTTTTCACTAAAACTGAAGAAAAACAAAGCCAAAACAATATAAAACCAAAATGTATTATAATGTGAAGTAACTAGATGATATAAGGAACGTTTTGTATACAATAGATAATATAATGAGTAAATATAAAAGCTGTATTATTGTAATTCAATATAACTATATGCTTGTTATAGCAAAGATGCCTGATGCAACCAAATTATGTTGTAAACTTAATATATAAGAGTAGGAACTCAACTGACAACATTGAGTGAGGCAGAATACTATTGAATTGAGTAAATGCAATGAATATAACTACCTAAATAATGATAATAACGATAATAATAACAAAACTATGTTAACAACTAGCTGCAACTTATCTTAATAACATCTAAACTAAGATAACAACCAGTATAAATGCAGAATGAACTGCTGAACACAGAGAACTATGCTATTAAAACTATAATAAGAGTCATTTAAACAACAATGAAAATAAGATGGAAAGAGTATTAATCATGTAATAATGTAACTCCATGAAGTATGGTAAACATACTTAGCAAACCATAATTAAGGCAATAAACCTATGAGATAAGGAAAAAGGACGCTATCAGTAGTGACAGCAACCAATAAAGTGTACATAGGCCATATTAGAAGGTAATTAAATGTTAATATTAGTATAATATAAGTAATAAACAATATGTATAACCATAGACTTAGGACTTGAACCTATGAAAACAGACATAGTGTAATTATTAATGCATAGTTTTAAGGGAAAAGTGAATAGTACGATAAGGATACGTTATCACCATCAAAATGTGGGATAAAAACAATGTATTTAAAATGTTTAATAGCTTAATGGACATTATGTATTTATATCAAGTGCGATTTCAGCAACCCCGAATCTGAACTATATGATGAGGGGATGCAAAATACTCGTCATTAAAAAATAGAAACGATAGGGATAATAAAAATAACGTCAGTGCAGTTATAAATAAGATAGTTGACTTATAAAAATAATTGAGAAGTGCTGAGCCCTTGCGCTTGGGTCTGTGAACCGCAGATTCATAATCTCAAAACCAGCCTTCTGACGCGACTCTAAGCGTCTATTTTAACGAAGCCCGCCGAGGTTAGACGAATTAAAAAATATTAACCAATCAGAGCCTATAAAAAATACGAAGTGCAGGATTCCGACAGAGGAACCAGAGACAGTTTTTCACCAGCAACGAGAGCAACTACACGCTCGCCGATCGTCCAGAAAAACGTGCTTTTGGCAGCGAACAGCTGTAAACACACTCACTAACCTCAAACTTTGAGTGGAGGTTATGACAACAGAAAAAGACAGTGCAGTATATTTTCAAGTGAACTAATACGGAGTATATGCGTATAGGAGTGAGTGCAGTGCAGTTATTAAAATTAAAACATTAATTAAAGAATGTTAATTAATTACAAAAGTTGTAAAAAAGTGTAAATTCTTCGAACGACCAGTTACGCAAGTATCAATACAAATAACAATTATACTCTGCTTGTCAAGTAATAAATAAGTAAAAGAACGCTAGTAGCGAATCGAATTAATCGATAAATTGCTCGAATTCCAAAAGGAAGGGAACATAGAAAATTTAGATAAACAATGATAAAATTGAACGATTTCAGTAACGACAATTTTAACTATTTATATGATTCTAATGCATTAGCATAAGAAAAGACATTGAATGATCAATGAAGGGAAACTGAACCCTGACCATTAGGAAGTTAAGAATATTTTATATTTTATTTAATATTGAACTTAGAGTTACACAAGAGGGTAACGTAAATGTATCAAATGAATTTAATTTACCTGTGTTATGTACATCCAATCTAGGAGATGATTCAGAACCATGACACTGAATTTAAATAATCATTATCACATATTAAATAATTAATGCATCAAGAAAAAAAATTAATAAATTTTAAACAAACCAGGTTACATGAACCTGTATTCACTTCAATGATTAACAATGAACAGTTGTTCATATTTTATATTATTTCAAATTAACCATCAATGATTTTATGTTTTGTTTACTTATTATTACAGTAGTACATTTTATTAGATATATGTGTATTTTGCAGACTCAAAGAACCTACTACTACAAATTTTTATAAAGCATTATAACCTATTTGTTTACTAATGAAAAATATTCGACTAGCCAAATGCAGTCATACCATCCTGAGATTTTTAAATGTTTTAGAGTCCAAGTTCTAATTTAATTGTTAAACAAAAGGAAGATAAACTATCTTATTGTATCAAATATTAATTGTTCTCGAGTTGAATAAACAACTATTGTTTTATGAACCTTAAAAAGGGTTGACTTTTATTGTAAACGATAGAGATACAGCTTAGTGAGAAACCCGAGACGGTTGGTACCAGACTTCAAAAGCGGACATTCAAATGGAATGATTTCTACCAACCACACCACCCAATACATTGCTACACATTGTAAATCATAGTAAATATCATGTCTATGTTATGTTTATGTTAGTGTATAGGCAGGACAGTACTGATCCACTCACCACAGCTGATAACAGAAGAGTCAACGGAACTTCCAGAGGATCAAACTCAAGAAAGTGAATTAAAAAACATATTAAACCATATAAACTGGAACAATTAAACGACGATAAAAAGAGTAAGTGAACCGATTTATTCACTACCGGATTTAATAATAGATTGAATGGGTGGCATAAATCACTAATACAAAACTTAATAATAAAAACGAGCTTTCAATGATAATAATAAAACGGAACAACGAGACCCTATAATAAATATAATACAGACGATTTCGTCTTCTTATAATATATATATATATATATATATATATATATATATATATAGTAACGTGACTGTTCCCTTAAAATAAATATTAAAACTCATACATGTTGAAGAATAGACATATGCCAAAGTGCATAACTTAACCATGTTACTAAAGCCTGTTGAAGTACAAAATAATAGTAAAGTACAAAGTTTATTTTATAAGTTATTTGTCTTAATATGTTTTGTTAAGATTATAAAACTGATATATAATAATCAAGTAAAATATACATGTCAGATCAAAACATTGTGACACTTATTTCAATTAAATACTTTATATCATATTGTATTAAAAATAGGTAAGAGCCATATCACATTAGGTATAACTGATTAATATTATATTGTGAAGGGAAAGTGTGTTAATTCAGGAATCAGTTATATGAAACAATAATTGTGTATCAGTAGCTGTAAAACTGTAACTAGAAATTATCACTTGATTAGGTATTTGTGTTTGCATCTTCTGAAAGAACATAATGCCAATTAAGGTGAAAATAAGACTAATACCAAAATATTTTAACTAAATTTTGTTACATAAAATTTCTGTGATTATTAGTAAGAATACTGAACTAACTATTTTATTATAGAGTTTGTCAGGAGGACAATCATTATGATTGTGGAATTACCAAGATGGTTAATTAAATCATGTTAATAGTAGTGAAAATCATGAACTAACCAGGATATTAGGGAGTATGTCATGATGATTATTAAGTTAGATAAATTAAGAAATTGCTTAGTTAAATGTTATTCTATAGAACTTGTATTTGTATTAGGGAAAGTTTTAAAATAACTGTATTAAGATAGAGAGTAAATCCTTGGTATGATTATATTTTATAAATAAGCAATGTGTATCAAGAAATTAATGATGTTAAAGTGTACATAAGACAATATTATGTTTGTACCACGGTCAGTAGATTTTATAAGACAATGATGTTAACATTTGTCATGACCAGTACTTATATCAATTTATTTAACTATTAATATTATATTTAAAGTAAATAAAAATTGTTTTATAACATTAAGGGTACTTTTAAGCATAAAACATAAATTTGGGTCAAAAATCAGAAATGTAACATATAAAGGTATTGAACAAAAACTTATCTTGTGAGTGAGAAAAGGGAATTTCATTGATGACAATATCATTAACAATGTATCTAGCATAAGATGGGAGATTTGAAATTAGTATATTTGAACTAGAAAAATCGACGCCATCAAATGACAATGCCTAAGGCTTCGACCAATCGGAATTTTGTGAATTCTGTACCGAGAAGCCAGAAAAATTGACACACGAGAGTTAGTTGATTGTTGAACCTGGAAGAGTTAAGAACGAGATCCCTGTAACACTTGTGGGCAGTAAATTATTAGTAAGTCTCTAACGCAAGACAGGTTAGGTTACTTCAGTGAACGCAAGACAGGTTTTATTTCAGAGAATAATCAACCAATTGCACTGTGAGTAGTGATTTATACATATTCAATTGTGAAAATATTATACCAGAAATAGGCCAGTGTATAAAAAAATCGGTGAGATTAATCCAAATTGCTATTTCAACATAACCCAACTGTGACACTAAATATACACTATTTAATTATTTAAACAAACACTGAAAACACTAAACACTAATCCTGTTGTGATTTATTAGTTGTAATATAATTAAATTTATTTGTACGTAGATTTAAGAAGTGAATTTGTTGTTAACCCGGAAAGTATCTGACACTGATAGACACTAACAAAACTTTCGTTCCTTAGCTGTAAGCAATTATTTATTTTATACAATATATCGAAGAATTGTGATGTTTTGTACTTCACTGAGGACATTTTCGGAAAAACTTATTGTAGTCAAAAGAAAACATTTCAATATTTAAGTAGAATTAACCTAAATATATAACTGTTCCCTGAGATTTTTCAATAGTGCCAACCTCTGAGCAATTAATTTATTAACTAGGGTAACTAATGTTCAGAAAGTATTTATTTGTTTTATATTAAAGGAAATGTTTAAGAATCCAATAAAAGAATATTGAAGTAAACTGTATAAGAGCTGGTGTAATTATTTAGAATAATTAGTAAATTATCGAAAATACGAGTGCTTACGCTGACGAAAATTGAGGCGAAAATTTGGGTATCAAGGTGAGCAACGATAATATTTTGATTTTAAATTATTATTAATTTCAATTAATTTTTGAATTAATTATATATTCAAGAAGCAAATAGCTAACTAATTATTTTTATATTGAATATAAAATACGTAATTATCTCTACACCAGTTACATCAATTAAAAATAATTGCATTCAAAACTTGGCGCTTCAACGAGAGTTGTTAATAAGAACACAGTTAAAAAGAACAAATCAAATTTAAATAAAATAATTAAAAATAAATTAATAAACACTCAGATTTTTATTTACATATTTGGCGCTTACAATGTGAGGCGTTAAAGAAGAATTTATATACATCAATACGAATATCTAAAATATTACACTGTTAATTTTATTTACATACTTGGCGCAACAACGTGAGGCCTAAGTAATTAATTTTTAATAGTGATAAAATATTTATTTACATATTAGCTCACACAACATGGGATAACCAATACAAAAGTATAAAAATAAACACTAACATTTTATTTATTTACAACACACACACACACACACACACACACACATATATTGTAACGGTACATATCTTCACCGTACATATAAAAACAACTATAAGGAATGAAACACTTATTAACTAACACTAGAACACCCAAGAGATGAATGATAAATGAATAACTATGTACTAAATGTTATATCCGGTCCACGAACTAATTAAAATAATTAGATCAGCAAACGAAGAATAATAAATAATAATGAAGAAGAAAAATAGAAGACAACATAGTAATATGATTAACCAAATAACCCAATAGATATGGTAAGTGAGAGGACAAAACCAAATTATAATGACAACAAACACTAACAAGATACAGAAGATAATATGAATAAAAACAAATAAAGTGATAAGCGAAGAAGGGTTAACAAATCTATTATACAATGTGCCAATAAGTGTACCAAGAGATAATGAAACAAATAAAGCAAGGAGTATACAGAAACAGTAAAGACACACAGACATGGACAAACTATTACTAAAGACTTCACCATGACTAAAACTCTTTATTCTTAGATGAAAAGATAAGTAATCAAAAATAAAAACAATGAAATAAGATATTGGAATATAAGAATGAGTTAGTTATCATAGTAATAACAGAATACAATGCATGCTTTTAATACAAGTAAACCCAATTAAAATATATAAATGAAAACCTGGTAATCACCAGTAAACATGTAAAGATAATGCGAAAAAATAAAAAATAATGGTTAACAAGAGCAAAAGTGTAAAATAATAACCTTAAAACATTGAGATCAGGGATAAAAGCATAGACCATTGTTGTCAGACAAGGGAGTCCCAATTAACCTCAATTCTGGTACAAATTCACTTGTAATTAGAATAATCTAAGAATAAAACATTGTAAAACTAGTTTAGGTTATGCAATAATGAAAATAGACATTATAAAGACAAGCCTAGTGCTATGATTTAGTAATTAAGAGTGACATGTGTGGTGTTTAATGTAATTACACAGACTGAAATTGGACAGAAAGATGTACCCATTAAACGCACTCAGAATTCCCACAATATTGTAAACCAGAAAAGAACAGTGACATAAATGTGTACTGTAATATGTAATACTACTATTATAGTATAAAACAATTATAATGAAATATTAATTAAACCACAATTATGAAAAATTAAGGTAACTGTCTGACTACACTAGATGCAAGATGTATTAGTGAATTATTGACAATATCACATATAATAATGGGAGGCTAACCATTATAAAACACTCTTTAGACTATAAAGACCATTTGTAAACAAAAGAACCACTTATAAATAAGAATATTATTAACCATGAACCAAATCTTAATGAGACATGGCATACTAAAACTATGAATAACAAATAAAACTAAAAACAAGAAATTAATTATATTTGAAGAAAAGCTGAGATATCCAGAAGTTGTAATGGACATGTCAGAATGACTATATCACAGTAAAAAATGGACAGAGCAAATTATTTAAATAAAAAAGAGTGAATCAAATTAACTATGCTCTAGACCAAAGAAAGCATAAACCAAATATTGTAATTTTAATAATTTTAGACAATTATTGTAGCAGAGATTATCATTAAAGGACTTGAGAGAAACCATATGGTTGAAATGTAATCATCATTTGTTCAATTTCCATAATTAAACATGTAAAATTATAAGAAATATGTCATAGTCGTAAGTAAAAAACAATAACTTTTTAATTAAAGCAACAGTATGTCTTGTGAGGACTTGTTTTAAAGAGCAAATCAATTGTAATAACATGGTGTATCTATATCAAGTATTACTAGTAACGCAAGGACGTTAAACCAATTTAAAAGATATTCTGTTGATTTTGGGCCAAACGAGAGCATCATAATGCTACTCTCCACACCAAAATCATTAACAATTTTATACAACTTAATTATTTCACCGAGGGAGTGACCTCACTCTAAGGAACAGCAGCAATCTCTCAACCAATGAAATCGTTCAAAATCGACAGGGGGGTATGTAATCCCAAAATTGGAACAGCGGAGAGGAACAAATTTCTTCACACTTCATCTCTGACTAGCGAAGCGATACGACGGCCATTTTCTGTGCGCTAAAAAGTCGAATTGGGAATCAAATCAGCTGTGCGAGTATAAATATAAACATTTTGGTCAACATAACCAAACAATTTTTAAGTGGCGAGTTCAACGAAAAAAAAACGCATATATAATAGCGAATCATAATTGCAGAGTGTATAATAAGCTGCAATAAAGTGAATTACAGGAAGTATGGTGTTTTATTATATTTATTGAATTTTAGCTTGGAAACAGAAATTTTTATGATTTTGGCATTGAGTCATGGAAGCAACCATGAAATTTCATAGAGTTTCAACGTAAATAAATAAATTAATTGACATTAATTCACGAACATTAATGAACATTATATGAATTTCTTATAGAAAAATAAATATTTCTCTACCTACATTGTGAAGTTTAACCAACTTAGTGAAATAGACAATGAGTTAATATGAGCTCGAGTATAGGTTATCTAACCTTATGATTATGATTGTTCCAATTCATAAACAATCATTGAGTATTTTAACTAAAGCTATTTAAGCAATATACCGTAATTGTTTACCTGACCAGAGTTCGGCATTCAATGGGCATGATAATTTATAACGAACATTAGACGAATTTGTAATTACAATTGTTTATGTATTTTGTTATGTATAAGTTAAGGAGTTACATGATATTTTTGAACAGATAATGCCTTGTATCAACTCAGCATGACTGAAGTAACTTTAATGTTGACGATAGTCGAAATTAGAGTTCCATGTTAATGATTTTAAAAACTTTTAATGACGTTTTGTTTATAAATATCAGTTCAGTATGCCTGAAGTAACTTTAATGTTGACAGTAGTCGAATTCATAATTCTATGTTAATAATTGTAAAAAACTTTTAATGTAGTTTTGTTTATACTAATCAGTTCCAACTACTCACTTTTATTTAATTCTCGTGAATTGCACCACGTTGTTGGCGACAAATATTAAATTTGCTTTTATACCTCCACGTTTGGATGCCCCAAATACTATAATTACAACGCTTGCGTGATAATATCAATTATATTTATCATATCAAATATGATTAATTCTTTATTTAAATTGCTGGACGCCAGAGATATTTAAGATCTCAGGTGTTATTACAATAATAACGCTTCTGTTCAGATGCTAATTACTTATTTGTATTTGTATTACATTTACACAAACAAGAGATATTGATACATAAATTTTAGCAATAGGCATAGAACTATAATATTCAAAATTTTCATATATTAAACAACATCATAATTCATTACGCATTTTCTACAAAAGAAATAACTCCTTAAATCATCTACTACAATTAAATATATCGCATTTATGAAACAAAGTATTAAATCATTTATAAATTTATCATTGTTCAACATTAGAGTAATCTAGACAAATTGAATCTATTCAACTATTATTCATTGAGCAATACATTTACGATTTAACCTACCAGATTACATATATGTGTTTAATGATTATTTCCTTTCACAATTATGAATTAACTTATACAAAGTACATATATATTTAATAATTATTTCTTTCCATGTCATAAGATATAGAATACCATTAGCATCTCAACATACTCGTGAATTCTTTCAGAATGAAACGGGCGAACCATGGATAGACGATTATACTACATTGGATCTACTTTAGTTATCAATTGAATTTAAATTTGTTACTTGATTTATGATTATCTACTTCTTGCATTCTTCGTATCTCACTTCCCACACATCACTCTTTATCACTACTTGCTCTGCCTTTGATTTCACTCGTACGCGATAACAACTGATGCTCGCTCACTTCGACCGTAAATTCGGCCTTATACTCCGTATTACGCGCACATAATAAAGTATACTTCTGCCTTTACTTAATTCAGATTACGCGCACATAGTAAATATACTTCTTCTCTCTTGATGACACACTAAATTAAGTTTAGTCACTGGCGAACCGCTTGCTTCTTCGTATTAGCTTGAACAATTTCTGGTTGGATTGTAGATATATATTTACTGAATAATAATTTGATTTATTAATTCTTTCATGTCTACTTAAACAAGAATATTGTCACAATAAAGACTGATATATTACTCCTCCGACTGATTCAACTAAACTCCTCTGATTGATATCTAAGACTCCTTGATTGACATCTAAGACCTTAGGACTCATATCTAAGACACCCTAGTGTTCCTAGGAGGGTAATATTTATATGGTCGATCGCACTACGCTCCCCACTGTCAAACTAAAAAATATCCCAATTGGCTATCTGTTCAACTTTTTATCGGTAAATTCGAATTCCCCCATTCAGCAGCTGATAATAGTTCGCGCTTCCAAGTGACGCTATTTTTCGTTGGGTAAAACATTGGGCATGCGAGTTCTTCCCTCGTGTACGTTAACTTGCAAAATGACGCTGACTTTCACTTGTGAACAAACCGCTTTCGCCGCCTATTCCTTTGTAAATCCAAGGTTGTTTTCACCACCCTGCTAACGGTACTCTATATTTTTTGCTACTTTGAGCAAACAAAGCATTCTATATCTGTATGACTAGAAAGTTGTTTTCTGACAATACATTTTCAAAACGTCTGGCGCCTTACTGTCGCCTGTATAATATTAAATTTTTATATAACTAGGAGACGTTCATTTGTATCGTTATTAATATGATTACATTACAATTTAGCAATTCTTACTTGCGAAACACATGATGTATTATGATTTATGTCTATAAAATAATACCTAAGGTAGCGCAACATATAGGGTTACGTTATACTTTAAAAAGTAGTGCAGAGACATTTTCTGTTATGTATCTTGAAATCTCAAAGGAACCACGAAAAATTTGTAAAACTAATGAACAAAGATTCAATGCTATGTTTAAAATTTATTTTAACCAAAAATTGTTTAACTACCCTGAGAGTAAGAGTTAATAAACAATAATGTCGATGATTAACGAGGCAAATATCCAGTTATAAATATCAACTAATAAATTCCAGTCTATTGAATTATGTTAATAAAATCAAAGTGTGTAACAGAAAAAGAGTTGACGACTTTCATTTAATAGACAATACTGATACGTGTTAGGTAACCATTAGTACTTCCACAGGTGGCGCCATTTAACTCTGATATATTAAAATCGAGTTATCTATTCGCTTGTTAACGTATTTGTTAACAAACTAGACCTTCGAACTCAGTAAGTACATGGTGAGTACATAACGTGTGTTTATTTCAGCAACATTAGAATCTACGGCGAATTACACCTATCCACGTGCGCCTGCGAGGGAATCAACCCGACTAATTCGTATCTGAGCTTCGATTTAAACGAATCACTCAGTGAAAAGAAGAGCTATTAAATAATTCGTTATCAATTTTTTTTATTACACCTTATTAAACCAATTTTACAAAATTAACTAATTCGAATAATTAAATACGAACGAGCAGAATCACAACATCAGCACTAATCTTAACAATACAATATATATACACACATACAGTATATGCTATAACGTTTATCGTAAACGTAGTTCATTGCGCAGTGAGGTAATATTTAAATAAAATTGACATATATCGCTAAACATAAAAATTAATATTAATAACTTTTATTTTTTATAATATAGTTAATGACAAAAGTGGATTTTTAATATCTGACAGCCATTTTGTTTTTGAAACAAAGAAAAAACTTATAAAATAATTATAAGAAAATTTAGTTGCATTTGGAATGCTCTATCGTTAGGGAAATTTTAGTGCTGATCGACAGCCTACTTGAAGTAAACGTCTAAAACTTTGTTAAATCAAGTGAGCTGTGCCGTACGGAATAAATTATTTGACAAACCAAGTTACTTGAAACTTAGGTTTCAGTCTACTTTTGTTCTCCCAGAGTTGTGGCTTATAGAGGTAACTCTCGTTGTTGACTTTCAATCTGACTGTTATTTGTTACCAAATGTCGGCTGATGTGAAAGCCTCGTGTAACAATTAGGCATTGTCACATGCACATACAGCATAGTATTGATTTAGTTTTTTCTACTTACTAACAATCGTTTGATTAGAAATGAAAATGAAAAGTGATTTTCTAATTACAAATGTCAGACCTTAAAGAAATAATGTATTCATTACATATACTTAGTAAATTTCTCTTTACGTTTCCTTTAATGAAAACGCTCAAACATAATCTGTCAAATTCTGTAATGATAGGAAAATTAATTGTAATCCGTTTCAATGTATGTATAGAAAATATAAAGCTGTATAGCGGTCAATTACTAGGCAATAGAAGAAGTGGTGGGCGAAGACATACTTTTAAGCATTTAATTGATCTTGGTCGACACTTTGAGGTAAACCAAAACCAAGATAAACTGAATATATTATTTGACTTGTTCTGAACGCATGTAAGTTTAAAAATATTAGTATGCGGAAGAATGATTTTTGCTTAATAAACAAAAACACATGTGATATTTTGATTTAAAACAGACATAGGATACACGCTTTATGCATTTCTGAAATGTTTAAACCGTTCGTTTTATTTATATACTGTGACGACAGAACACTTTCGAATAACGGAGAGTGTCGTTCTACACGTTTCTCCGCTAGCCGAGCAAGTGCCGAGCAACCGCACATAAGTACGCTCTAGACTCTTCGAGTGATTGTTGACGCAAATTATGGAATGCCTGCGGGCTACAAATGAGCAACAGCTGCTGCTGCTTAGTTAGTCAGTTATAAGTGGCGATTTATTCAAGTGCGGTTCGAAGTATTATGGCGAAGTGATTACTGCGTTATAATTAGGGTAGAACTTTAATAGCTGACATTATTATTGCGTGAGGATAAATTGAACTATAATTACTGTACGGTAATTCTGTATAGTATGTTGTTGATTTCAAATCGTTATTTGTGATTCATTAAAGCTAGTTATTAGTGATTTCATGATACTTCTAACAATGGTTTTAGTTTCTGCTGTAATTTGCTTATTACACAGGATTCCATTTAATGTAGATATAGCCATCTTTTCTAAATTAATTGCGGATTATATTTCTTTGTCTTGCTTCCCACCGGCCGTAATTTTTACACCTAAAGATTTGTATTCCTCTGTATATAAAATCTTCTCCATGTCTTGCTCCAATATCAAGTCTTGCTGAAGGTCACCTATTGCTATGTGTTTGGTTTATTCATATTTACCTTTAGTTCCCATTTCTGATATTCCTATGTCAATTTTCTAGTCTTTAAAATCTTGAGCCAAAAGTAATTGGTCATCAGCAAACTGTAATGAATAAACTGTATCACCATCAAGAGAAATTTCCACGTTCCTGCTCATTTTTTTCAATTCTTTAATACTTTCTGTGTATAAATTTTGAAAAGGGTGATAGACAGCATCCCTGGCTTAAACCTTTGGCCACTTGAAACCCTGATGACAAATTCTTTCCTATTTTTATTTGCGATATTAAATTGTTATAGAAATTTTGTATAGCTTTTATGATAATGCGGTTGATACTAGTTAATCTTAAAGCTGCCTACAAGGTTACATTGTCATAAGTTTTTTCAATTCCAATAAAAACTAAATGAAGAGGTTGTGATTGAACTGTTTTCTTTTCAATTATTTGCTGTAAGGAGAAAATATGATCTATAGTTGATCTACCAACTCTGAAACCTCTTGTTCTTCAGCCTCCATTTCCTTATACTCAGCTTCTAAAAAATGGCTTTACTCTTCCATAAAGCCTGCTTAGTGTGCTAGTAACTGTTATGCCTTTATAATTTTTGCAATCATCTTTGCTTTCCAAAATGTATACCATTTTCCAATCTGACGGTACCACTTCTCTATTCAGACATTTTTCAAAAAGATTTTGTAATAATTCATATAATTTATATGTACCATTTTTCAATAACTCTGCGAGGACATCTCCAATTCCAGTTGCTCTTCCATTCTTTAGAGATTTTATAGGTCCTATTGCAATATTTATATCAATGCCAATATAATCATTTGATACTTCTCCTAAATTCCCTTCCACGTCTTCCAAATATTCTTCTCTACTTTCTACCAATAGCTGTTTGAAATAATCTTCCCAGGAATGTAGTCAGATATACCTAAATCTCTGAATTTTCCTAAAGCTTATTCTTACATTTTAAATATTTTTCAGGATTCTGTATTTCTTTTTCCTCCAATAAACTTTCTACCTTTTGGCATGATTGTTCCCAGCTTGTATGTTTTGCTTCTGTCACCTTCTTCCTAACTTTAGCCTGCTGTTTTGTAAGTTCAATTTTGTCTTGAACATCTTTAGTATTCAACCATTTGAGGTATACATCTTTTTTCCTTTGCACATCCTTTCCTATTTCCTTATTCCAATAATAAATAATTTTTTTGAGTGACATTTACTTTTCTCTCCTAACGCTTCTTTAGCTGCCTCACGTACCTCGTTCAAAAGATATTGGTATTGAATTTTTGTACCATTGAAATCAGCTTCAGTTAGTTTCTCATCCAGTCCCTTTCTATATAAATACACGGCACTTCCATTTTCCAAACTGGTGAGATTATACTTCAGAGTATTTATTTTAATTTGGGGAATATTTCCATCAATAATTTGTTTTAATCTTATATCGACTGCTCTAAAAGGAAATAAAAGTTTTGAGTTCACCAAAAAATGATCGCTGAGCGTTACTCCTCTCTATGATCTGACATCTTGTACTTTTAATTTTGTTTGCTGTGGAACTATTACGTAGTCTATAATTGACTTCAGCTGTAATGTATCCTGATGGCATGTATATTTGTGTTCATCCAACTACAATATTTGTAATATCCAACTACAAGGCAACAGCTGTTTGTTTTGGTCCGCCCCGTGTATTTTATTTCACCAGTACCCACCATATCTGGTGAGCATTCCCCTATCCGCCACCTGGGGAGGCGCCCGATGGGAGACTAGCAACTCCACACGGGGACTGATTCTTATTTTGCGACAATATGTATATCGTCCTATTACTTGTCACGTTTATTCCGTTATGTCATATACAACAACTAAATCCCCAAGAGAAAACAGACAGTTAAGGATAGTTTTCTACGTGACTTAATAAAATAGTCGTGTGATTCTACTATCCAATATGCAGGGGCTGTCGTTCCATTATATGGTGCGAAGAGAAGAAATACAAAGGAGAGACATGAAAATAACAGCTAGTTTTAATAATGTGCTAAAAAGGTTCCGTGTTTTCGCAAGTTCAGATGGAGCTAGTAAATTTGTGTCTCGTCAGTCAATAGCGCTGTCCGTGACACCACTATATATTATCAAAGAAATTAATACATTAAGCGATTAGAGGCAACATTTGTTAACCCAAGTAACTAATAGGAATGATATTATTATTCACGGCCAGAAAACAATATTTATTATGATAATAATATTGTACTATATCTAAAATTATAATCTAGTATTATCTAAAATTACTATAGGTTATTAAATGTATTAAATTTTAGACTGAATGATGAGAGGAAAATAACACATTTTTAATAACTATTAAATTATGAATTATTAATAACTATTATACCTAGACTTTCTCACATATTATAATTCTCGCAGCCTTAGACTTTCGTTTATTGTAGCCTGCACGCATTATATTTTTGAGTGTTCTGCTGGTTTAAGATCTTCCAGAACGTGAACCACTTTCAACAGATTCCCGCCCACCTTTACAACGTTTGTACCATAATTCAACCGTGTATCAATCATTGAAGGCTCTCCGAAATCCATCTTAATCTTGGTAGTAGTTTCCGAGGACGAATGCTAAAGTTTTATGCAAAATTTAACACAAGTTCGCAGATCTAGTCGTTCAAACGTTATGGATACGACAGTTACAGACAACACATATTTACGCAACACAGTCTCAGAACTAACTGAATAGCTCAATACATTAATGAATGCGTCCCGTCTGCTAAGCTACCGAGTTAGCCTATCCCGACGGTAGCTTATCCCAGTTGCACAATCGGTACCCGTAATATTCAATATGGTGGAATACTTTTCGGTCAGAACTCGTATACCTACTCTGCACAATGTTTCAGTAAAAATCTGCTAGAACAATGTAAATTAGGGATAGGAATAACATTAAACAATAAGAACTGGTTAATGATTATTCAAATACACCTCATTGTATCCGTTAACGACGACGAATAATACATCAATCAGAACTTATTTACTTTTATGACGTCTAAAAATACTTGTTTTAAGTACAAAGAAACATGGGACTAGGAGTAGATAACTGAGAATCAAGCATTATCTGAATTTGAGAGGCAGATAAGTTTAGGTATGCGACACTAAGGTTATGAATCAATATTTTCTTAAATTTAAATGTACAATGCATTTGCTAATTGTTAGTTTTATGTTTATATATTTCAGTTCTTTACCTGAAGAAGCAGAGAAGTAGAACTCAACGTGTACTAAACAACATTAAATATGGGTTGCTGCAGCCATTAAGGAGGTGTTATAGATACCTCGAAAGGATATCTTATGTAGCATACATACTTTTCACTGTGGTTTGAAAATGATTTAGAGCATATTGAAATAGAAAATATTTTGATTAATTTGTGCCTTGTAAGTTTGTCATTTAGAGCTGCTTTGTTATGTTCAGAAAACATACAAGTATTTGCGAAAGTACAAGTATAATTCTTATGTAACTGATATGACCTTCTTAAATTATTGTGACTTTACTTACTTATCTAATCTGTGATCATGTAACACTCCTATGCCAGTTAAACTGTACTTGAAACCATTATCTCTAGACGGACATGCTCATGCGTACACTGACCCTTCCTAACACGTTCTGTTACACGTGTTATATACGTTAAGACTGAGTTCCTTGTAGGAGCTGACCCACTTAGCACGTGTTTATTTAAATTAATTTAGTGTTGACAACTAAATCATGTTTAGTCTGTTGACAAAACTGTCACACTGTTGAACCGTTGTATATTCTTATTTATTCCAGTGGCCAGTGATGTAGAATGTACGAGTATATGCCTAACGGAAATAATTACACGCAGGCTACAGTGTAGAAAGAACATTTTGTGAATATGTCCGTCTAAGTTATCGTTTTTAATTTCTGGTTAAATTTTTCTTTTGTATTATTAAGAGCAGTACGTAGGCCTACAGTTCAAATAACAGATGCTTCTTGCAGATGTTGCTTGAGGACTTGTAAAAATGTTCTAACAGTTTTCGTTTATTACTTAAAGCACTATGATGACTATTTCTCAAAAGGCAAAAACGGTAAATTGGCCACGCAAAAAACTACGTTATTTATATCTTCCGCTATTCATATCAGTGTTGGGCCTATATAGTACTTAAGTTAAGAAAAATTTTATCGCGGTATGTAATTTTTTTCCTACTGACGATGCAAAAATCTCATGAGCTCTGAAATTGTAACGTTTATTTAAATATCTCTGCCCGTTACAACTGTGTTAATAAATAGACACATATACAAATATTAAACTTTTGTTTTATTTACGTTAGTTTTACAAAGTTTTTGGTCTGGTACAAATATTTAACTTCTGATGAAATTTGGAATGAGTTTATTATCTGACATAAATCTCACACTTCTTTATAAATTATTATGAGCTTAACATTCAATGGTTTTTAAATAACAAGCGTCTTGACTCTTGTTTTTGCTGGCATTATAAATTTCGCATGTAAGTTATAAACGAAACTGTACATTTTTATTGACTGTGTAAATTATGTGGTATGAAATGTTTAGAATTTAATTATTTATACACTCTTCTCAGAACTAAATTACGTTCAACTGTGTCATTCACAAACCTTATATCAAAATCACAGAACAAAGTATTGGAGTCTAATAGGTTAAATAACTATGGGAACTGGAAAGCGAATACATAAGGATTTCGAATTACTAATGTGGTTAAACTTCACTTGACAACTTTCAATTATATTTGTATCCACAACACTACTTGAGACGCGAACTGTCGATTTTCCTTCAGTTATATTTTCGACATTCCATTGAGTTTTCTGAAACATAGCGTGATATCAGGTATTGTACGTAACTGTTCAAGTACACATGATCTGTAGTAATTTTAGTTAACAGAAAAAAAAATTCTTATATCTGGAAAGGTTACATCTTTTAAATCTGTGTGCCGATTTCCAATTTGCACTTAAATTATTGTTAATTATGGTTAATTTAAATTACAATTTAATTCATATCGGTTGTTGGCACTTTGTTAAAATTAATCACACTAGTTAGTGAAAGTACAATAATTTTAAATAAATATCCAATTTGTTAAATAATACACTTATATTTGTTATGCAGCATTTATGTAATTTATAAATTGCACTGAAATATATTTGAATTTAATTTAAAGATATTAATAAAAAATACATGTGTCAAACACTTTTTGCTAAAGTCTATTTCTTGATGCACATATAATATGTTTAATATATATAATTACTTTATCTCAAGATGTTTTTTCCCTTATGTGGAACATGTTTCGAGAAAATAATTGTTCCCATCCTCAGCATTCTTAATTTTGAATCTTGTGGAGAAAAAACATCTTGAGGTAAAGTAATTATATATATTAAACATATTATATGTACACAAATAAATTGTTATTTTTAGCGCATGATTTTTGGATCCCTTCTAAATATTAATAACACCAACCACACACAATTACTGTGTATTATGAAGTCCACTTTTTTATTGTCAATCTTTATTATTTCAACTCAATAACTTATTTAGAATTATATTCTAGTTATTCACATTTTTTTACAAAATTATTCAATTAGAAATTAATTTTAATTTAAAGCTTTATTAGTAGGCCTACATACCTGGACCACAAACCTTAGAGAGGGTCGACTTCCGTGATGTTTTTAAACGTCTGATTATTTTGCGTGAAGTTCGCCGGTGGAGCCTGATTTGTGCTGCCAAAGTTCAGTAACCGTCCGTGTTTGATAATTCTGGGCGCCTTACCACCCCGGGTGACGCGCCAATACACAGTGTGCACGGCGTTGCCGCCCCTCACTACACGAGTGCAGCAACTTATCTGCATGCCTGTAGACCTATTCACTGACGCTGCCACTCCACATTAACGAAGCAACTATATTCAAGATTAAAACCATCTAATACAGTTTGGAAAAATAACTACTTTTAAACTATGAACTATTATTGACTATTAACTTTAATTCAGTGTCAACTATACAAGCAAGACACATTCAGTGAAGTAAAAACATTTTCACCTTTGCATAATTTCTGTAACCAATTATTCTAAAAATTGAAGACCACATATCTGAACTTTAGTTAGAGATTAATGTATGTTATATAACAAGTTCTTCGAATAATAACCAATATTAATGCAAATTTTATACCATACCGTTTCGATGCTCTGTAACCGTCTCCAGGCGACATGTTATCCAACTGTTATATAAGCTAGTTTTCAAAAACCGTATGTTAGATTGGTGCTTTATAGTTCTTCTGAAGAACATAAACGGTGCGCATTAGCCTATTTAATAAATTAGTGTGTTTTTTTTTTTATTACATTTGAAGTTTATTTTTATTATTCACAATTTTATTGCTGTTATACAATCAAATTTTAACAATGAAATTTTGTAAATCTGATATTTATTAGTTTTTTGTAAAAATAAAGTTAAGTTTATAGTCACACCGATTATCGAGAAGTTCTGAAAATAGGCCTATTTTCATTAACTTCACTGAACATCCGACTGCATGAATGTCGTGCACTTCGTATCTGTGATCACATCTCTCAATTATAGTTATGCTGTCCAAACTATATATTTTTATATAGCCATACGTCTTATGTATACGAACTAACTTGACAACGGTTGTACATTATTAATAAGTTTACCGTTTATTGGTTATTGGTTTATCTTGCTGGCAAAATAGCAAAAAAGAAACCACAAGGTATTAACTGTTAATTTGGAACAATCGAGATGAAAATACTCATTTGACATTATATCGCCACTTGTACAATGACTGACTAGCAATTTTTCTGCTGTATTATTAAAGGCTTAAAGGTGTAATACACTTTTAGATATAGGCCTTATATTACTACAATTTTGTTACTACTTTGCATACTACTTGGCCTACGAGCATGTATAAAGTAAGGGTTTATCAAATTAAGTTATGCAATGACAAAATTAATATTTATCACATATCAAATTTTAACAATAAAATATCACACTTACTTTCGTGTACCGACTCTTTAGAATTATCCCAGGGCGCCAGTAATAAATAAACACAATTTTAGTTGTTATTAATTAAGTTTTTAATAACGATTGCATTCAAATATTACAAAATTTATAATTCAGTAATTCAATCATTTACTATAAAATTTGTTAGTGTTTATTTCTTAGCAATGGGTTCTTAGACTGATTGAGTCACCAAAACAAGATTGACATATAATTGAAATTAATAAGCAATATGAAAATGATTGTTCATTGTTGTTATTTACGTGTTTGTGAATTACTCGGCGATGCGATGTCATCCATGCTGTGGGTTCCAGGCTGGTGATCAGAAGTATCCGTTGAATAGTTATCCTTGTCAGGTCGCACTATTTACACTGGTTTCACAAGTATTACACAATTCACTCAACTTGCTTAGTGATAATTACACAGGTGCTGTATACCAATACACTTGTAGAAAAACACAGTATTTCATTAACAAAGCTAAGTGCGTCTAACACCGGATTGATAACTGCTCTTGATCGACCGTCTCGTACAATGACGTTTCACACATTTAAATCGCTAGGTAACTCGACTTTTAAACGGTTGATGTTGTATTAATTAAAACTTAGATATGTTATTCGGTTTTAAGTTGATCTTATTTAGTTGCGCTAGAGTTCTTCTTATGAACATTTATTAAGTGTTTACGATGCTAACTTCCGCACAGATTATTATCGCGTTACCGTAACTGATTTACGTGTCGATTGAAATATACTTATTAAAATTACTGACAAATTTGTATTACAACTAATACGAGTCTTAGTGTTGTGATTTTCCCGTAGACTAAAATAAATATTACGAGTCTAATATCAGTAATCTCTCCGTTGGCTGACTTAACTTCTTACTCTACGTATTTTTATACTTCGCTACAAACTACCCTCACTCAATATTGACAAACTACACGCCTATTGGTCTGACTTACCGCTAAATTCAAATCTACCCAATCTGTCTAACGAAACAACCCGCGTATAAAATGACGCTATCTGTTATTCGTCAACTAAATGCGCGTGAACACGTGGTAGGAAAACTTCGCGTCACTCTCCATCTCACTTTATACGCTCTCTTTCTAAAAAAATAGCTCCTTTTGTTAGATGCACTTAACTTTTACAATCTTGGTGAATGTTTCTTACACCCTAGCAAACAATACAGTTTTATGATGGTCCGTCCCGTCCGTGACTATTTGTAATTTTTTAGCCGACTTACAGGCGTCAACGCAAGGTCGTCTATTGAATATCTGCCGCTCCCTACTACATATTTTAGTGTTTCCTTACTTTACAAAAACCACCGCTTTCTATAAATTTATATTTCTCCCTGGGTTTCGTATGACTTTGTCCCCGTAAAATTGTTAAGAATGCAATTTTCCGTGATAAAGGTAAAAACATTTGATTATTGGCGGCATCAAGCAGTGCATGATTACGTTACATGATAACTGATCACCATACTGGATTAAAGTAGTTTCATGCTTTCGTATTACGGAAATTATTTCAAATAATATAGCAAACGATAGTAGGCCTACTTCACTTCCGTCTGTGTCCAAAAACTCATTGTAATTTTTCACAAATGACTACGTACCCATATAGACATAATGATTTATAGTACAGTTTAAGTGGCTCAAGGCTTAATATGGTCACAGGTGTTAGATAAGAAACAATGAGAAGGATATTTAAAAAAGCCACATTCATTACATAATAAGAATTATATTCACACTTCTGTACGTGGATGTTTACTGTCATAAGTAAGAAATGTAATGATATAGCATTAAATAACGCTAAGCTCACAGCATTGTGCCGTCTTGATTAAAACACTTCGGTAGATTGAGAACAGGTGTAATTTAATCGGCGTGATTTCTGCGTGATTTTAGTCGCGAATAGTCCAAATTTTAGACAAATAATTTTTAACAAAATCTGAAATTTATTTTTGATAGATAAAGTTTTTCTATCAAGATACCGTTCATGATGTCTGCAGTATATCCTTACATTTATATTCGAAAAGCATTTAGGATTGTCTAGTATGTGTTGCATTTCCGGAGCCACTAATAAAACTATCAGCTTCGTAATGAAATACCTGTATTAAAAATATAAATTTGGAAAGAGCGATGTAACTTCAGATTTTATGACTTTTTTTTTGACGAATTTTTAACTCCAACGAAAACACGTAGCCTATCTTTGTAGCTAATGTGTGGCTCGTAGTTGTGACAATCTTATATGTTCTTACCACAAAACACAAAGCTCCAGCGAACACGATTCTAACTAAATAGTATACCTAATCGAATCGATAAATGGGTAGGTGGTTCAATGACTGTGTGCTAGAGCTTATTGTATAACATACATTTTATTCAATATGTTCCAACAATTATGCTCACAGATTTTACGAAAGCTATAGTGTTAAGAACATGATTATTATGATTAAAAAATATAATGTTTCAGAGGCAGATATTCATTCTATTCATTCCTTTCCTCGCATTTGAGTTTAATAAAAAAATTACTTTAGTGCTAGTGAATAATGTTATTAAAAGATACACACACACTCACACAGTGTATATATATATATATATATATATTTAATATTTATATGATTTTACCTCAAGATGTATTTTCCTTATTTAATATAAATTTATACATCAAGAAATAGACTGTAGCAAAAAGTGTATGAATATATATATATATATATAGTTACATACCATTTTGCCATGCCATTTTAACATAAATATGCTTTAATACTCTTACTCAAAAGTACCAAGAAACATAATAGTTTCAAGAAATAAGTAATTAAATGCTTAATTAAATATTGTTTATTTTATTTTTTATTTCATGACACCGAAGACTGTAATAATTATGTTTATCACAGTTAAAATAATGTTAATAATGATAAGTAAGGAGGACAATGTTTAGGAACTTACTTATAAGATTTTGTTTTATCTATAAAAACTGTATTGTAGGCAGTAAATTAAGAGGAATTGTTATTTGTTACTTAGAGTTATTAGTAATTAGTTTGGGTCATAGTGATTAATATTATATGTGATAATATTAATAACACTAATGTTTATATTAACTGGAAAGTACCAAAATAATAGTGATAGACTTTTGCAAAACTAGACAGTTAAGGTATTTTGAATAAGAATTTCTATTAAAAAGATAATAAACAATATCAGGTTAAGTTATATGATTACTAAATGTGTCAAATAGTTTTAATAAAGTGAAAAGTACAAGAAGAACTAATAATAAATAATTTTGGAACAAATAAATAAAAAGTGTAAATGGGTAACTCAAGAAATATGTAACAGAAGATAATCAAAAGTGGTGTCAAAATAATCAGTGTTTCATCAGAAGATCAAAGAAACTAATAAAGTGAAGATCAAAGATCTTATAAAAAAGTTATAACTGTTTAAAGAAAATGAAAGATAAAATAGTAAAAGTTTGTTTATATTGATATATTTGATATTTTGAGCATATGTAAAGAACAGCCGGTTAGATTTTTGTTAATAATTATATTTGTTATTAAAAAACAAAATAAAGAAAATAATAAAAGGATTTGAGTGTAATAAATACAGATAAAAGGTTTATTCGTTTATTTATTTAATGAATACAAAATGTGTATGATATTATAAACACTATATCAGGGACTGTGAATTGGCTTAATCAACTAGATTAAGTTGGCAACACTCTTCATTTGAAAGAAATGGCAGACTATTCGAATCTGCTTTGATGAGCTTTAGTTATCACATTCATCTCTTAAATAATAGATTAAAAGAGATTTAATTATAGCTGATATAGAAACCTTGATAATATTTTAACAAAAATAATAATTAATATTGTACTAAAAAATTTTATTTGCAACCTGTGATTGCAAATTGGCGCTCAACAAATATTACCCTGACCAGATACTCATCCTATTAAATTATAAACTAGGTACACAAAAGGTTTTAGAATAACAGGAAGATACCCGTGTTGTAACAAATTGGAGCCCAACTAGTGAGGCTAGAGATAGAATAACTTTGTATTCTTATTGTGAGTTTTACAGTGATTTCTACTCTAGTGGCGGTTACGGTTAAACAACAGAGATGTCAAGGAGAAGAGCAACGTCACGGAAACGAATGGAAGTAGAAGAAGTAGAATTAAATATGGAAGACAAGGAAGCAACAACAGTTGAAGAAGTGGAAGTAATGGTAAAGGATACTCCAGTAGCGGCGACTGATGAAATGGAAACGGTGATAAGGGATACACCAGGGGACCAACCAGATAAACCCATACAAAAGAAGGCATGAGCATGCATGAGATGTTAAGAATTATAATGGAGAAAATGGACAGTAACAGTGAAGCACTTAACAAGAAAATGGACAGTGACAGAGACACAGTGAAACAAAATAATGAGGAATTAAAGAAACAAATGAGAGTCGATAATGAAAACTTATTAAAAAAAAATACCGAAGAACTGAAGAAACAAATGAGGGAAGATAAGGAGGAATTAAATAAAAAATTTGAAAACAATAATGAAACATTACAGCAACAGTTGAAGGAGGAGATTAGACAAAGTAATGAAGAATTAAAAAGATGGTTGAAGGAAGAGAGGGAGAAGAATAAAGAGGAATTGAAACAACAAGTGAAGCAACCATTAGAAGAGTATAGAGAAGAAATAAGGAATGATAGTAAACAGATGGTAGAAGGAATAATAAATGATCATAGACTGTTAATGGAAGGATTAAATAATGACAAGAACCAGTCAGAGGAGACAGTAAATCAGAAAATAAAAGGTAGTAAGGAAATAGAAAATAAAAAAGACAAAAAGGTATTGTTATCTGAAACGAAACCTAACAGAAACAAAGAGAATATTAAGCACCAGGAAATGAAGATGAAAAAAATGAGACAAATGCACCAACAAAAATTAATAAATACACGGGAAGAGTGGGAGATGATAAACAATGGACTAGTTACTGTACTTAACATCTTAAGTACTGAACACAGAAGAGTAAGCAATTTTAAAAATAACCAAATGAGATTAGTAGAAACTTTCAAAAGGAATTGCCATATAACAGTGAGTAAAACAGTAAGCAAATCCATAGCTAAATTGAATACACCAGAAGTAAAAATGCATAATCAAATATCAGTGGTAGCATTAACAATGGATATATCATTAACGTATTTATTGAATAAGCAAAATGGGAAAGTGATTGATGTAGGCATAAATCATAATGAACATATAGTATTAGAAGAATTGCTTTGTAAGGTAGCAAAAATTTATTATATCACCAGGACGGAAATAGTTCTGCACACCAGAGAGATCCGAACGACCAGTACTAATGAAATTATGGACCATGGTTAAACGGATTCAACACAAACTATAAAGAAAAGGAACTGATTGTATGATTACCGACAAGGCAAACTATTGGAGAAATGAGAAGGAAAAATAATAATAAGGAGATAATAAGAAGAAACCCAAAATTCTAAAATAAGTAAGAACATCTTACAGGATACTTCAGAGAAATTATTTTTAATCTATTAAGAAGAAACCCAAAATTCTAAAATAAGTAAAATCATCTTACAGGATACTTCAGAGGAATTATTTTGAATCAATTAAGAAAAGAATATAACGGTTAAGAATGATAATAAGGAGATAATAATAAGTAAAGAAAATAAGTACTTAAACAAATAAATGAAGTAATGAACTTGCTGAAAAAAAGAATTGATGTTTGTAAATAAATAGAGTAACAATAACTATAGTTGTAACTACTAAAAAGGGGTATTGAAAAAGAAGATGAATAACATAGTGGCAAAGGAATCAATTAACGACGAAATGAAAATAAATAGAAGAGAAAAAGTATACTACGGATATTACCAAAACTGAAAATAAGTTATATGAAAGTAAGGGGAACTGCTGGGATGCAATGTATAATAATGAGAAGAGGTAAGAAGGCAATATGATTCTGAGAGGGTATTTAAAGTAACGCAAGAGTTACCATTTTTTAAGAGTGTAGAAAGCTATGGCGCCACTCAATAATTATTATGATGGGCAGGGGCCAATGAGCACTGTACCATGCACGGGGTGAATGGTCGGGTGAGGAATAGGTTAGAATAGTGCCACTCACAGCCGATATGCATTCACCGTGCCATTTAAAGTTAGGGAGGAATTGATAACCCCAATTAAGGAATCCACAGGAACCGGAGAAACCCCAGAGAAAAGAAGAAATCAGTTGGTAACCACTTATATAAAGGAAATGAAGAAAAAATAATATCTTTTGTAGATTCACACGAGAACAAAAAGAAGTTATTAGTAAGTTATTATATAATAACACAACTTAAGAAAATTTATCAAAACCCAATACCTGAAACTATAATGAAGAAGAGAATGAAAATAAGATTTAAATACAATGTGAAAGAAAAGGTTTTATTAACAAACAGTCATTTTCCAAGTTTTACAAAAGAAATTGCAAGGATGATTCAGAAGACATTATTGAAAGAAGTACTTATTAGATCAATCAGCTTATTTGAGTAATCCGTTTGTTACTAAAATAACCCGTTTTCTGGGGGGGTATTATGTTACATGCCATTTTGCCATGCCATTTTAACATATATATGCTTTAATACTCTTACCCAAAAGTACCAAGAAACATAATAGTTTCAAGAAATAAGTAATTAAATACGTAATTAAATATTGTTTATTTTATTGTTTAATTCATGATAACGAAGACTGTAATAATTATGTTTATCACAGTTACAATAATGTTAATAATGATAAGTAAGGAGGACAATGTTTAGGAACTTACTTATAAGATTTTGTTTTATCTATAAAAACTGTATTGTAGACAGTAAATTAAGAGGAATTGTTATTTATTACTAAGAGTTATTAGTAATTAGTTTGGGTCATAGTGATTAATATTATATGTGATAATATTAATAACACTAATGTTTATATTAACTGGAAAGTACCAAAATAATAGTGATAGACTTTTGTAAAACTAGACAGTTAAGGTATTTTGAATAAGAATTTCTATTAAAAAGATAATAAACAATGTCAGGTTAAGTTATATGATTACTAAATGTGTCAAATAGTTTTAATAAAGTGAAAAGTACAAGAAGAACTAATAATAAATAATTTTGGAACAAATAAATAAAAAGTGTAAATGGGTAACTCAAGAAATATGTAACAGAAGATAATCAAAAGTGGTGTCAAAATAATCAGTGTTTCATCAGAAGATGAAAGAAACTAATAAAGTGAAGATCAAAGATCTTATAAAAAAGTTATAACTGTTTAAAGAAAATGAAAGATAAAATAGTAAAAGTTTGTTTATATTGATGCTATAATATCACCAGGGTAACATGAAAATGTTACATTAGATACCAATGAAAGCAGAGATAGGCCTTAGCAACTAAAATGTTATAATAAATAAAATAAAAATTGTATTTTTGGATCTGAACGAGAAAGGTTGAATTAAACACCAGATAGTGACTAATTTAAATTACTTGCTTTTTGTTTGTCAGACATTTAAGTAGCTCGTGGTGATAAAGCCTACGTAGCAGCAGCAGCAGCAGCAGTTTCTCGTAAGGCCATATCTCACCACGAGCTACTTAAATGTCTGACAAACAAAAAGCAAGTAACAATTTTTAAATTAGAAGCACTGCAGTTGTTTGTAGTACAGCATAACACATTAAATAGGTTGTTGAATAAAGTCTTGTCCACAGCTCTTGGCGATAAACTTGATAAGGTAAGACAGACATACCTTTAATGATAAAAGGTAAACCTCAACCTCCAACTAAAATGCTTCGCCAATCAGACGAGGCTGCACAATACTCACCTCACTTATATAAGAGGCAACTTAGCAGTCTACTCCTCAATGCGTTATTATTCCATTTATTGTCATATTATGCGTTATTACTGTCATGTTTGCGCTATACATTTATCGGAAAATTCCGAGCCAGAACAATTTGTTAAAGGTCAAGAAATACCTATGTTCGCCACTATTATAAAAGATGCAGACAATTAAAAACAACAACAGATTCTCCCATAATTGAAACTTTAAAAGTGTCATCTCTATGTTGACTTAAATGAAAACACACTGTTGAAATCGACAAAAAATTAAAAGGCCTTTAATAGACTAAAAGTTCCTTAATTTGTAAGCCGGATAGTAACGAGCACAATCTTTGCAAAAACAATGCAACATCTTTGCCGAACACTTCATAACATTTACAACTGCACCTCTTCTAAAGCAACTACCAATGGTGAGGGAGCAATGCTTCGTAGAAGCAATATGCAACGCAATAATCCGACGCCGTACTGGCCACTACTAAAATTTTTCAATATTGATAATTATGCAAACTAAAGTTTGCAAAATCATGTCAATACAAAGATTGGGTAACAGCTAAGTAAAGTTCGATCTTACCTCCCAGTCATCTTACTGCCCGTAGTTTCTAAACTCGTTGGAAGATATCTGTACTAAAACGTGACAGACTTTTAAAACATCTAAAACGTTCGTAAATGAAATGTTTTAAATATGTAGCTGACGTTAAGTAGCGTAATGTAGCCCCTGCACTACAGAATAGAAGAAGTCGGAATTAATTATTCGTGATGCTAACTACATTAGCAGAGCAACTATCAATTATTAAAACGTTATATCTCGTTTGTCAAGGCCAATTTATTTATCTTACTTTGTAATGGTTGATGAAGTTTAATAATGAATGTCTTCTTTGCGGAGAGGTATAACAAAAATAGATCTCCGTAGTCAACAGAAAGTTTGAATAATTAAACCTTTAAAGGCAGTAAACGTCTGTATTGAAAAATCACTGTGTATAAATATTTTACTTTCCTGGAAAAATGTTAATGCTGGAAGAATAAAAGATTACGTACTTGCTAAAAAAACATATTGGGTAATTACAGGAAGTACTGTATAACTTATATCTAAACACACCTTTCAAAGTGCATTTTAAGCATGCTATACATAAGAATATAGATGTATATAATACATGGTAAATGGCTTCCGACTGTAATCCTTCTGACCGAGACAGGACTACATGAAAAATAAGAACAGTCATTCATCGCGTAAATAAAATGAAGTTGGGAAATATTATATCTATTCCTCAGATTTAGTGTTTAGAGGAGCAGAGCCAACCAAAGAAACTTGTAAACCTTAGACGGAGGTGTACCTAACCTTACCATCTGACAGTGTAATCTATAGAACATTGGGATCCACCATAGCTACTCTCCTTCTGATTCTATAATGTAACATAACCTCTCCGAAGCCAATCTCCATCTTCCTCAAGTCATGCTTCATTCTCACTTATGTATCTCCTTCTTTGTTTTTTTCTCCATCCAGAACCGTGTGTAATGCCTTCCAGAACGTATTATGCTGTTTCAATTCCATTTACACGTTATAACCATCACATTCTGATAGACTTAATTGTCATATTACATCTCCATATTGTAACGTGACAAATGGTATGACATAAAACGATGTGAGATTTGCAAGAGTAAATGAATGAGAAGCTGTACAATAAAAAAACAAGTAATAAATAAAAGAATGATAGCATAACACTAATGACTATATTTGACAGACTCTAACTATGACTGACTATACCCAAATGTTTAGGTAAGGTGATGGGGAAAGATAAATGCAACATAAAATGAACTATGAAGGAATATTCGAAGCCAAATACCCTATTCCAAGTAAATTATAATTTGTAATGACCATCTAAAAGTACAAACTAATGAGTATGGAATTATATAATAAGTAGTAAGTAAACATGTAATGAAATGATATAGAAAGTGTAAATGAACCAGTATAATAATAATAAAATAATAGTATATTTATTGTAAAACCAAAAACACTGTTACAAGTGAATTAAAATAGTGAGAAGTGATAAAGTGACAAATAAATAAAGATAAAATGTTTATTATGAGTAGGTCAAGGGGAGAATACTGATGAATGTAAAATATTAAGTTGCATTATTGTGTGATGATTTTAAAATAATCAGAGATCATTTATAAGTATTAGGTTCATTATTATTGTTTAAAACTACTCAGATATATTGTAATATTTAATTATTTATGTTCATGAAGTTATGTGTAAAGTTTTAAGACTAATAGGCAATACATAATCTGTTGTATTAAAGTTAGACCAAGGAAATTATGTATTTTGTCTATAAGTAAAAGATTATATTGTTTTATAAGGTTTAGAAACCAACAAATGTTGTATTTTAAGTAATTATGTTAGTTTGTTTATGTAGAAGATGTTTTAAAGTAACAACATAAATATCATTTGTTAGAATATGTGTAGTTATAGGTTTTCAGACATGTTAGCTGCTAGGCCTATACAAAAAACTAGAAAATTGTAAATTTTAAAGTATAACAGCAAGGTTTAGTGAAATAATGAATATAATATGAATAGGTTTAATGATATTAGTCTGCACAACAAAAATGTATTCGAAATAAGTAGTTTAAAATTAATTATTAAGAAAATTAGATGGTAAAAAGTGAAATCATTATTTGTTAACTGAAAGTAACCTTGTTTGGTTTCAAATTGATGTACAAGTTAAAAGCAAGACAATGATGTTATTAGATTTAGATTCACAGTTAGTATAAGGGAATTAGACCAATTTAAAGATATTTGACCAATTTTGTACAGAATGACAATGTATTTTAATGACAATATCTCATTATGTCCACCAATCAAATTTCGTATTTTAACCCTAGCAACAACAAATTTAGGTAAATAATCTAGGGAGTTTTTTAGTAAGCATTAATGAGAAAAGACTGAAGAAATTACAGAAAATTAAAATTTGAGATGAAAAGAAAAATTAATAGAAACGAACTAACTAATAATAAATCTGAATATAGCATCAGAGATTATTAATAATAATCCAAAAAGCAGTTTCAAGTTGATCACAGAAGTGGATTAATCACTAACAGGAAAACCAACTATACCCAAGACATTTTAACTGGACCTGAGATGAAGAAAAATTCGCTAAGTATAACCTATTTTTGAGTTATCACGTAACGAAGACAGACTGTGCTGTAAAAGCGTTCGTTACGCCCGGGGCTGGGGCCTCACAAAGTGAAAGCTCCAGTCGTGCGGACAGGATAGCTGTGGGAATGGCTCGTTATTAAATAAGGCATTTACTTAGATTAATAATATTTCTTTAATTCATTAGAGTAACTACGTTCGTTAACAAGTTTCATCTTGATGAACAAACGACAATACAAATGAACAAAATAACAATAATTGAAGTGACGTACTCTCGTTACAATAATTCTATTGAGTGTTTTCATCAAGACATAACATTATATATAAAAAAAACATTCTTTATATACTGACTATTCTTTATTAAAACATTATAAAAGCTTTACTAACTACATTTCTGAATTTGGTACGTTACCACTTTAAATTAGGCATAAATGATTAAGATGTCAATTATACATATTCCTTAACAAATTTAGAACACTACTGAGCCCTTCTGAGTATAAATAATTCATTATCCAAAATCGATTAATGCTTGAAGTTTGAAATAAGTAAAACAAAACAAAGTTGTAATTACGCTTTTGATGTGGCTCCATCATAGACAGAAGATGCACATCTACGATGTACGGAGAGTGCGCAGGGGCGCCAAAAAGTGAACAAGTGAAAAAAGAGAGCGTATACTTCCCAGTGCTCTCGTCAGTTTTATACCCTGCGTGACGCAAAAAGTCTCTGTGTGTTAACGCCCAAAATTCAGCCAATCAGAACTGGACTCTGCACGTGTCTCGAAACTTATCAGGTCACACGAGAGGACAATTTGACATTGATTTTTGTGAACCAAAGCGGAATTTGTTCGCGAACACTGACACGTAAACAATTCTTAGCTTTCCTGGTTGATAGCTCGCTACACGTGCCACGATAAAAATGGTCAGCACACTTCTTCACAATCGCTCAGTTTGTTCCTTAAAATAATTCTTAAGATAAAATAAAATAATACATTGAGTAGTCTGAGTATGAGTAGAATACTCATTTACAATTATATATAAAGTCATAACGTGGAATGGGCTGGGCACAACAAGACAAAGTGAATTACACTAATAACACTGATTTCACACTCACTAATTAAAATTGTGGACTTAATTTGATAATGAACAATTAAAACTAACACCAAAACCACTATTCTAGTTATTTCTTGTGCAAAAAATTGTAAATTAATTCAATACGGTATTAACCAACTTAACCTAGAAACAATAATTCTTTCGAACGTAGTTTGTGACCATAATCGTCCATATTTTTTCAAATATATAATATTTGTATATTTATTGTAAAGCTTGTACTTTTATTTGTGTGTTTCAATACTTTTTTCTGTAGCCAAAAGGACATTTACACGTCCTGAGATTAAACGAAATCGACCATCACTGGTTGATAAACAGAATAGCCAACCGGCAATAAATAAAGTAAGCCACGCAATTCGACTTAAATAATCGGGAACGTTATTGTTTAACTAAAGGGTTTGAGAAATGGATAATTAAACCATTATTATCCGTAATACTGTATGTTTGGTTTCCTATAGTTTTAAAAACCGAATTAGTTTTGATATAATAAATATAACCTATTTCGAGTTACGAAGAAGAGATGGCAACACAGAATTTTCGAAAGGAATGGCGGAAAAAAGATGAGTTCCACAGTAATAATTATTATCATTACGGGACCCTTTTAAATTGTTATAGAATTGACAATACCAACGTGTGGTAATTATAATACGAGAACCAAAAGACTGTTACAAAATTAACGCCTACAACAGTGGGGCATAATTAAAGAGCGACACAAGCGAAAACGTAATGTAACAAAATTGGCGATCCCAACAGTGAGGCTTAAGATTGATACGAGCGGAAAATTTATATGTTACAAAATTGACGCCAACAACGTAGGGCTTCTAAGACGTATTCATAAGAACGTTACAATATTTAACCAGTTATTCAGTCTTTAATTCGTTCTTTGCCTCCATGTTTACCCTCTTTTACAGGTCCTCCATCGGATTTTTTTTAACCTTGTAAGTGAGTAAATATAGTTCTCAATAGAATAGTGGTCTCAGTTGCCGGAAAGACTACACGCTCTTTAAAACTACTAGCGGGTTATTGTTTTACTTAACGTCAGCTTTGTACGTATTTTTGGCCTATTAGTTGTAATAGACAGTAAACTCTATTACCATTAACAAAAGGATTGAATTTCACTGCTTACTAAAATATATACAGAATGTGGAAAGCATTATACCACGTTTATGTGATAAATAATTTAATCGTTAAATATGTACTTTATAATACTTTATAATAAAAGAAATACTAATATATAGGATCATTCTTAAAAAAATTACTCTTATTCTTAATTGAACTTTCACATTTATTTATGCATATCAACAATACAGAAGAGCCTTATCTCTTCATAATTCTATGGTGTTACCTTTCAAGAATAATTTAGCGTTTTTCATTCTGTGTGTTTGATACTGCAACGACAGTAAATCTGCTGCGCAATGATGTACAGTTGTTGTGTTATTAGTATTAGTTGAAGGTGCTAATATATAAATATGTCAAGTTAAAAATGTCCAACTCTGGCTTTATAAAAACATATGACTCAGATAACGTCCACTGATGGGTTTGCTCGTTATATTCTATGTCAGTCTACGTAAACAAAAAGTGATTCCCCAAAGGGGCTGATGTTTTTCAGTAAAAACTGTAGGGCGTTTAACTTTTTGTATTGGCTTTCGAGTCACGAAATGACCTAGTTATGAACTTTTGTCGGAAGTAGCCACACTGATAAGTGTGTTTACAGAAGTCGACATAAATTAGGCCGGGAGCGTGGTTCAGATAAAGCATTCAAATAAACCAAAGGAAATTTATATGAGTTCTTGGGTCACATGAGTTATATGAATACATAAGGCCAATCAACGATAGACGTTGAGTGTTGAAAATGGACTATTGTAACGAATGTATTTGAGACGAATTAATATGTAATGATAAAAGGAGTTTAAAACGTGCGTGAAATATGGATCATGTTCTTCACGCTTAACACAAGTTTAACATGTCTTAACAAAACTGCTTCATTTTATATTCTATACAACAAAACACCCCTCAGATCAATGACTGTGGTACCCACAGGTCTTGAGGCTTCAACAGCGCTCTGTGAACAAATTATGTGTCTCTGTGAAAAAATATGTTCGATTTTTTCTAGAGGCTTAACGTTTTGTATAGGTGGAATAAGCACAATAGACTACATACCGAATTGAAAGTAGAAGCAACCAGGTTTTATGGGTGTGAGGCATGTGCGTTGAATATACACACAGAGCTGTTGGGATTAGGAGTGTTTCAGATTAGAAAAAGCGGAATAAATACGTGATACAGCAAACTCCAATAAAACTAAAGAAAAGAATAGTAAAGTTCATTTATATCGGCTAAATATTTCGCACGAGTAAACAGAGATGGCCTGCACAGGTATACTAATAGAAATCATGAGAAAATGCAAAAAACATGTCTCATACGACTTAATAAGAATAAAGGAAAGAGGAAAGCGGAAAGCGATGAGTCAACTGGAAGAAGGTACTTGTGCAGAACAATAGAATAGGATGACATTTATTTGTGAGGACACGACTACAAGCTGTTTGCCTCGTACAAAAGAATTAATTTCACATTATGTTTACTCATCATTTTCACATTGAAATATCTCACACGTCAATGAAGTTCACATTACTTTTATGTAGTTTCTCTACGTAATAGGTTAATTTATTGAATAATGCACAGGTACTGTAGTGCATTCCGATGATGAATTTGTTTCCGGGAGCCTGAATTAGGTCATCAGATATATACAAGATATAACAACACTTCAATAAGTAATATCAGACATAATAATACACTTATTCTTATACGTTCATATATTTTCCTATATACTATAAACTCTGCAAACAATTACAATTGCTCTAATTTAATTAAGAAAGTTGTGTTAGTGGTTATAATCACAAACAGAATTATCACTGTTGCACACCACTATAGAAAGTAATTATCGGAATAATTACAATAAAAATAATCGGAATAATTTTTCTATAGTGGTGTGCAACAGTGATAATTCTGTTTGTGCTCAAATTTAGTGTACACTTAATCTGAGTATTTATTTTGTAAGAATTCTCCTATATTATAAAGTATATAAAAAGTACACGTCAAAACAGCCATATCCGCTATATATCCATGAAATATAAATTGTTAGAGCTCTCCATTCCTATCATATATCTAGTGCCTGCTGACCCCATGACAGTGGATCCTATTTACTCAATTACTTGGTCTGTTTATGTGTTTTATTTTTCCTGTATTGTCCATACACAGGTCTTGATGATGGTAATAAACTGTAGAAAAGTCAAGATAAATTATGTAAAAATTGTAAGTGTACTTACTAATTTATTCTTGCTTAACGTTTCGTCAATCATTAATTGACAGTCACTACTAATTTAAGGGATTTAAATTTGAAAATAAATTGATTTAAGGGATTTAATAAATTGACAATTATTCTACACACAAAGAATTATTCGTAGAATTCACACTAACAAAACATTTACTAAAGTCATTACAAAATAATGACATCCAATACGTTAAACGACTGCAATAACTGGTTCAAGTACTGTAGTTACACATCTTCAGAATAGGCTAAGTGCCACGAAATGCCGCGATCATTACCTTTGGTTATATCGGCATTTATACATACGAATATTTATCATCACCTTAACCAAGGATTGAACCAAACATGGTTTGTGCCCGGTCCCACGGAGATCGACTAAAACTGGTCACGCCAATGGTTCTTCTGACGTCCCACATATTTCTGTCCTTTCGGCTTATAAGTTAATAGTTGTTTGGGGATGCGGAAAACATCAATTCTGTGAAAATGTTCCTAACTATTTAGCCGATATTAGTCAGTCCTACCGAGGATATTCAGTTCCTACCGTACATAAACATTTCTTTTGAGATCTCGAAAAGTATATCCTGCCACGTGCCTGAGAAATCTGATTTCCGCTGCTTTAATATTATTTATCTACGGGCATTATTTACGGTTATTATTTTATGACTTTTACTAAACGTTTCTGCCATATTACAATATTCAATTCATCGCATAGCCAATAGACGTAGGTTACTATATTACTTTTTCAGACTTAAGTAGATTATTGTTGTCTTATTAAAGGAGATTTATCCCTATACTAGTTTCACCGTCGTACTATGTAAGCCGCAATCTCAGCTCGGGTAAAGTTTTATATTATACTGTATATAGTGCTGGTAAACGTAAGAACCAATAATAGAGTAATATTACAAATAAATCGTATTAGGCTGTCACTGTCGAGGCTTCTTTTAAAATTGTCAAAATAAATAATATTGTCGGATCAGACTTGACTGAAGAGAGAAAGCGAAATTGAATCAGGGCATCTCTTTTATTGATATCGGCAGCAGATAATGTTTTTGTTGAATAGAATAGCCTTAATCCTACAAGATTTAATCGAAAAATTCAACAGTAAACATATAAGAAGGTTTGAAGGAGCTTCGAGCAGTTCATTGACTGAATTGGGTCAATTAAAATGAAGAATTGAACGTAATTCCCTATGTGGAGGTGATTGTAAACTATGAATGTGATATCTTAAGATTTTTTACTGAGAAAAATAGAGTATAATAATCCAGTAAAGCAATAATTTTTAAAATCCGTATTTACGATAATTATAAAGTTAATTGTTTGCTCTGATCTATTCTTTAGCTAATTTTAATTAAATGCTGAAGACTCAATTGAGAATTTTAAACTAATGATGATTAAGAACGGTTTTTAAAAATCACTAATTAAGAAAATATTTCATGGCATTCCATGAGTAATAAAATATTTTTACTCATTCCAAACTGACGTAACATTCATCATCATAATCATAATTATCACACCATCATCATTATTATCATCGTCGTAGCCTTACAACCCTTGCAGATTGCAGGAACTCTTTTGAGCTCTCCAAACACCTCGTACTGAGTTGTAATGACGAGTCACTTAACACTAACTGTTATCTTTTCATCATTCCTCTTAGCACCAAATTTTCTCTTATTCCTATTCATCTTGCCTTCCACCCTTTCTCACCCATTTCATTGATACTGGCTGTGATGTTTCCACCTCATCTTTCACCTTCCTCTACATCTCTACGTCTCCCCGTGATCATCGTTTTGTAATCCTTATTATCCTTGTTGTTTGGTCTTGATGCGCACGCACATGCCCATTTATACCTTATGCTTTGAGTGTTATCTCCTAAGTATCTTCTCAGCTTAATTTCTCCTTGGTGTAAATTGTAATGTTTTATACATTCCATCTTTTATCTTCTTCATATATTCTTCTCATCACTATTCTGCTAACAAGTCACTTCTCTGCTTTGCCACCATTGCGTACGTTACCCCTGGTCTATATCCTGTTTTGTTCATCTTCATGTTACTGCCCCTGCTACTGCTGAATATATCCTTTCTTCGTAGTATGCTCCATACCCATATTGAATCCTCTGCATACTTTCTGATCTTCTCTCATTTTCATCGCTTACAACTCTCCCTAAGTATTTAAAACTTTTCGTTTCCTGTAACTTATAATCTTCTGTTTCAACTACCACTCTTGTAGTTCTTTCCCTTTTCAACCAGTCCTGTTAACTTCCTCTACATTCCCAATGATCTCTCACCTCTTATGACTGTGTCTATCTTCAGTCTCTCAAAAGGTTGTTGGGAAGCCATAAACGCTGTACGTCTGTAGCTTAATGCCCTGGCTGCAGAACGTCTCTAATATTTGCCTCAGTACAAGCTGGCATTAAATTTGAGCATTGCATTTAGTACAGTGGTTCCCAAACATTCCAGACCGGCGTACCGCGAACATTTGGTCTTCCGCGTTCATTTTGAGTACCACCGCAGTTTAAACTTTAATGAATAATCTAATAAAATATTAATGCAAAGTGTTTGTGTTGTGTTTTTATAAGGGTAATCATTTTAAATCATGTCCGATGAAAATTTATTGTTGTTTTGAGAATACATTTTTATTTATATATTTTTTTGAGTAAATACTTGTTTCCTAGCTAGGTCCTGTTGCGTACCACCGGTTGGGAACCGCTGATCTAGTATATCTAAAATGGTATTAGTCAATACAATTTTGTCGATGTAATTTATACACATTTTAGACATAGAATGTACGTCTCCAAATACAAATAAATTATTCAGTGCATTTTACTTTTGAATGACTGCACTGTGTGGCACGTTACTGTTAGATTGAGTAGCTATAACCAGTGCCTATTTTTTGCTATATGCTACTTATGCAAAGCTTGTGTCGATGTAATTGCGAATCTAATACAATCGACGATTATTCGTAAGCCTCTTCGCCAGCATTGAATATCAACCATAAAAAGTATACATATTTTTTAAAATTTTATTAACTGTTCAAATCGATGGTGTACAGGCCAGTTTAACGATTTTGCGCTAAGAAGCTCTTCCGGAACTGACCACCAAAAGACTGATTTCTTCAGATCAGAAGCTGTCGTCAGAATGAAATTCATAATTATGATGTGTACACCATCAAACGAAGAGCTAGAGAAAGTAGCCAAAAAACACTTAAAAAATATTGCATATTGTAAACTCTAGTTAGTTTTACATATACCTTGTAGGGTCAAAGCAATTTTGTGCAATAAAAATTTATTAGTTGAGGTTTTACTGGCAAAGTATATTGTTTCCAATATTTTATACTGCAAATGAACAATAACAAATAATTGTTTACCTGTATGAAAATTACTTTAACTTTACTCCTTAATCAGGCACAAACTTAAAGTAATTATAACGTACTGTACACAAAAAGCTCTAAAAATAAGACTAACACCCAGTGTCGCTAAACCCATGCTGCAACGATTTTAACAATTATATTATAATTTTCGTAAAACTGTGTAAAGTATACAAAATCAGACTGTGTCAATAATATTATATTTAAGGGTTATTAATACACTAAGTAAGGTAATACGTTATATTTTATTTGGTGGTTACATTTCTAAAATATCGTTGAAACTTTTACTTGTATAGAACTATAAGTGCCATAAAATTAAAAACCAATGTCATTAAAATAATGTCAACTGGTTTGCAATGGTGGGGTGACTAGAATAGTTCGGTCAGTTAACACATTATTTTCCAAACGATTAAAATACAGTAATTTGCGAGAGTCTTATGGTTAAATGTTTACCTGCATTAACTGTAACCTAATAATTGACTAACTCACTGACCGTGAACGTTGTATATTCATAGTCTCAAATTTATGTGTGGTGACCCATATAAATATCGTATACTATAAATTAATTATTAACATTTTAGGATATTGTATTCTAGCAAATTTGTATTATATTTTTTTGTTCTGTTGCATTATAATGGTAAACTATATTTATAGTAATATTAAAATTAAGTGGAACAGCAGAACTGGCTGTGAGTATCAATGTGAGTATCAATATAATATACTTAAATATTTACATTCTCTAGACTTTACTTTCATTATCATGTGGCCTTGAAGCCTGTGAGGGGAATTTATTAAAAACGAAGTAAATCGTTATCCTCTAAATTCTGACGATAGCTGTGTTTACCCATGGAAAATAATTGTTTTTCAGACAACTTGTAAATTAAGTAATTAATAAAGTCTGTTCTCTTTGTTCAAATAAACTGAGATTCACTTAAACATAAGTATTAGATTAGTGAGAGGTAAAGAGTAATTATACAGGAGAATAATTTCAAAATTAAAACGCAAACGGCCTGAGTTAACAAAATTAAAATTTGTAAAACCGAGTTATAACTCCATACCTCTGCTGGTGTGTTTGGCAGATAGTTTCAGACAGTCGTACTTGGAATTCACTTATTGTGTTGTAAATAAATTTAAATTAGTGGCCACTACTGCTAATCAATTAAAGTTAACAGTGTGTGAAATATTCGACAACGTGAATAGGCAAGAATTATATAGAGTAATGGAGGAATTCAGCTTAGTTAACAAACTAATAAGATTAGTCGAAATGACAATGAAGGGTGCAAGGGCAAAGGTTAAAGTGATTAATAGGATGACTAAAAGCTTCAGTTTCAGTAATGGAGTAAAACAGGGTGATGGTCTTTCTGCGGTACTGTTTAATTTGGCGTTACACAGTGTTGTAAAGATGGTCGATCAAAAAGGGACAATATTTAGAAAATCTATCCAAATATTCGGCATGCGGATGATATTGCAATTGTTGCAAGAAATGCAAACAAAGTGAGGGAGGTATACGAAGTGATGGAAGTAGAAGCAACAAAAATTGGGCTAAATGTGAATGAGAGCAAGACAAAGTATATGATAATGTCGAAGTCTGTGGAAAGAAGGAAACCTCGTGACCTGGAAATAAATGGGAAGCGCTTTGGAGGCGTGTCAGGCTTTGAATGTTTGGGCACTACAATATCGAATGATAATGACATAAAGAAATGCATTAAAGAGAGGATAAGGTATGCAAATAGAGCGTATTTTGCAAATATAAATATCTTTAGAAATAAAAATATAAGGAGAGAAACCAAGACAAAAATATATCATTCACTCATAAGACCTATTGTTGCCTATGGCTCAGAGGTGTGGACGATGACAGTGGAGGATGAAAAAAGTTTGAGAATTTTTGAAAGCAATATCCTACGAAAAATATATGGCCCAGTGAGGGAAGGCGAGAATTGGAGAATACGAAGTAATGCAGAATTGCAACAACTGATACATGAGAGGGACCTTGTAAAATTTATCAATTCACAGAGGATAAGATGGTTGGGGCATGTGGAGAGAATGGAAGAGGATAGAATGAATAAGAGAATGATGCAGGGAAGACTCTATTGTGGAAGACGAAGGGGACGGCCAAGGATGAGATGGTTGGATGAGGTGTTGAAGGATCTGATGAAGTTGGGAGTTCGAGGATGGAGAGAGAGAGTGGCGGATAGAGATGACTGGAGGCGGATTGTTGAGAAGGCCAAGGCCCACCAAGGGCTGTAGAGCCGGAGAAGAAGACGAGAAGTGTGTGAAATGTTTGTTAAACATCGTTAAATTAAAATATATATTTAAATTAAAAAAACGGACGTTAGACATCACTGACTTTACTTTTCATGAAATCAATGTTCATTTCTCTTTTCTGTGTGTTACGCATTGCGTATGGCTGTGTGAGTTTTTTGTCATTCACTTGATATTGTATTCTACAAAGTATGACAGTTGACGTGCATGTAGGCCTATGTATTTTGTGTATTACCTACACGCTAATCTAGTAAGCCTTGTACCCAGTTACATTTTAAATTTGCATGACAGCCAATAACAGAAAACCGTGCCGCTACAAAATTAGCGGAAGCATCAACATTATTATAAAAAAAAAGGAGGCGAGAATGAATCAGTGTGGTATATCATTGGTGTTTGTTTGTCTTAATTATAGGAAACCGAAAGAAGACAGTAGAAATCGATACGACCAGTTGTAGTGTATGCATAGAAATGTGGACTATGACTCCAAGAGTAAAAAGCTGTTTATAACCAACCCAAAACCCAATGTAAAACAAACGGGTTATAAAACTATCCACAAGAAAATAACAACAAAAGAAGAACATGTAACCAGGAACGTAGGACGAATTATGATTAAAATAAGGGAATAAAATAAATTATAATTAATAAGTAATGTATTACAGAAGAAACGAAGACACGACTAAAGACAAGACAACGTTGACCCAAATACCCAATAGATCAGACAGTGAGAAGAAAATCAAAACTATATCGTGTGGGTAACCGAAATACTCGTGATAAAAAGACAAAACCGATGGGAGTAATGAAAAAAGGATTAGGGTATTTATAAAAGAACTATTTAAAGTATAAAAAAATAATTAATTACAAGCCCGTGGGCGTAAAATGGGGAATCAAAAATTCATAGCCTCGAACCCCGTTAGATGACGCCAAGAAAGCGTCTATTTTGCCGAGTGATGCCCAAAGTACACGGAAATTACAACAATTGGCCAATCAGGGGCCGTTATTAATTACTAGGTACGGGATCTTGACACAGGTAAGATCACCAGTTCATCTCAAGCTTTCGACGAGGACTCCAGGCTGGTCATCGTAACCAAAAAAATACTGAATTGATAGCCGATAGCTGACCAAAGTGTTCTAACCTCGAAACACGAAGTTGAGGTTAGGTCGGATGTAAACAGAGTGAAAGTTTTATTTAACCAGTGGTCTAATCCGGAGTATGTGCGTATAGGCAGTGAGCGATAATGAATTATTAAAATAATTTAATTCAAATAAAAAATTGTTAAATAGTGATACTCCGAGAACGACTTAGTACGCAAGTATAAGTGACAGTGTCAAAATATTTTAAAACAGTAATTCAATAATTAAGGAACGCTATCAGCGAAATTAATTAAAACAATTAGATCAATTTTAACCCAACATAGATTGGAAAATTTCTTTAATTATTAAATCAGACAATTAATAGTGAAAGATTTAATCATCAACAAACTTTAATTTTATAATTAATTCACTGGACTTATCGAAATAAGAGACATTAAATAGTCAATGATGAACTTAAAAGAAATCTTTGACCTATTGTAGATTAAGCATTATATTGTGTTTAACATTAAGATTATAACTAAATGTGTAATACTCCTCAACCCTAGGAGTGGGTAATTTCTAAATACCTGTTAACTTTGTTTTTATCCAATCTAAGAAGATAGATGATGAAGTTTATAAATTGTCATGTATTGTAATTTGCAATAATAGTTTATAATGTTCGATAATATATCGGTTTTACTTGATTGAGGCTACGACCTCAGTACGTGCAATCCTCCGCTTCCTACTGCCACTCCCGTCCTGGTGTCCTCTTCGTCCTGGCGTCCTCTTTGTCCGGCGTCATCTTCGTCCGTCGTCTTCTTCTCAAATATGTTAAACACACAATGCTTATTATTTTCCCTAGAATAGTTTATTATTAATTGATATGTAAATTTTATCAATCTCAGGGTGAATATGGGTATCAATTTAATAAGGTGTATTAGTCGTACACCTTCCACGCAATCTTGAAGTGTCTTTTTAATCCCTAAGCGGATATCTTAACTTACACGAAAAGCATTTTACTATATTATAATTCTATTTAAATATAACTTACCCACACGGCTCTGTACGCAGAACTTCGTACCGAATACCAAGGATTATGTTAAGTTATACTTTTCTATGTTCGCTCGAGAATAACTCTCTCACGCACGAGCACAACTTCACCTTGCAACATCTACAGACAGACTGTCCCGATCTTTACTCTAGAGAGAATGAATGTTACTGAATTTAGTGTTTTCCGATTGGCTAAATCCAAGTGACATGATTTATCCTTTCATCAGATAGAACCTTTTCCAGAAAGAGTTTGTATAAATATGCACTAACTTGCATTGAATTATCTACAAATTTTTATGACCCTATTAATGATAAACGTTTCAAATTGAGCTTTTCCTACTTAAAAAACCATATTTCTAAAATAGTTATGAACCATAGAGACTTAAATTGAAGCTATTTACATAAACAATTCATTGTCAAAGTTTCACGTCGATCGGTTAATTACCGCGGAAGATATTGCGATCACACGTTATCACACCCGCACACGCGCATAAATTCACTCAAAAAATACATGACAATAAAGAAGATCTTTTTACGGAGAATTTGGTATACCCTACATGCTTATCCATTTATAAATACAAAACGTACGGCTAAAAGACAAAGTATTACATAAAACCAATTTAAACATGAAAATACTTGTCATCCATGTGCTCTGATATAAACAACATAGCTTATCATCCTGTGTTCCGTGATAACACAGGATAGTAATATACTGTAACGTGACGTTCCTTCCCATTACATAAAGAAAATACCTACCCAAATAAACAAAATAATATAGAAATAGGAGTAAACCCATTATAGAATAACAAAAGTACAATACTAGTAAAGAATTAAACAATGTACCTTAGGTTAAGGAAAAGTGTTAGATATAAGACTAAATAACTAAAATTGGAATAATACTTACAAAAGGAGGTGACCAGGAAGGGGCCAGATAATAAAATAAAAATTAGTGAACACATTTATCTAATGGTGTGACAAAGAAAACCACATCAGTGAAATGTTAACTAGTGATAACACAAGAAACTAAGTGTTTTTCCTTTTCTTTTAATATCACCAATAAAATGCAAATATAAAGCATGTGAGAAACCAGTGTACAATGGGAATTTATATTCCAAGTCCCCATAACCCATATACCTTGCATAACTATGTACAAGGTAAGGGGATGCCATAAGTGAGAACAAAACAATAATTTTAGATCCATGTTTTTCGGTATCCAAGCCACTTATAGTATATAATTAGTAAAATAGTTTACCTTTTTCTTGTCCGCCTGGTGGCCTTTTCTCTATATTTCATTCAACGCGTTTCAGGACATATGCCCCATCATCAGGATATCCCTTGTTGAAGTTCGTCGATCGTTAAAATATTAAAAACACTGTATATACAATTCTACACATAACAATAAATATAATATAAACATAAAAACACATATCGTGTGTGTCTCAAATCTGGGTATTTTATGTGTTTGTATGTTTATATTATATTTATTGTTATGTGTAGAATTGTATATACAGTGTTTTTAATATTTTAACGATCGACGAACTTCAACAAGGGATATCCTGATGATGGGGCATATGTCCTGAAACGCGTTGAATGAAATATAGAGAAAAGGCCACCAGGCGGACAAGAAAAAGGTAAACTATTTTACTAATTAAAACAATAATGAATGAAATTATATAAAAACAATGTGAACTGAATAAAATATTCTTATTTAATTAAATCCTTAAATTTTTAGTGACCGTCAATCAGTGAATGTTTTAGTGGATGGTTAGTGAGGATCGGTCAATAATACAACTTTTAGTTATTTTGCGTCGACGTTTCGACAATATTTATTGTCATCTTCAGGACCTGTGTATGAAATAAAATATCAAACATAACGAAACAATTAAATATTTGGGTGAACGTGTTGGTGATGTGAGTGTGTGCGTGCGTATGTATGTATCATTTTATATGTGAAGACTTATGATAGATTGTTTACATCTTCAAATTATCTTTAAGAAAGCGAGCAAATTATAGTATGAGAGAACTTAATTTATACAGTATTACAATTTAAATTACTAAATGTAATGTTATTTTAATTAATTAAACAAACAGTAATCAACAATTGGATATTAGATTGGTACATAAATTGTTATACCTACAACAGTCAACATATAGCAAAGTAATATATTACCTATAAATAAAACAGATTAGGGGATGTTCATTACGTAATTATTAAAAGTTATTTTCACCATGTTTCACTCCCTACTGGTGTTAACAAACAATCATAATTTAGAAACATACAATTTACACAATATTGTAAAACATTACGACTTAAATCAGATAGTTGAAAAAGGTTACAAACAAAAGTTTCTGGTAAATTTTACTAACAGGTTAACTTGGATAATACGGTAATTGTAATCATATTGTAAAATATAGTCAAGAGTACTATAGAATAATGTAATTTATGTATGTGTCCACAATCACCTTCTCTTTCACCCATGCTCCCCCCGCCAGTCCTTCTCAAAGCCTCTCACTCTAACCTGAAATCGATCTATCACTCACTATCACCCCACTCACTCGCTCTCTTCTACATCTCACTCACTGTCTCCCTTCTTCCCTCTCTCACTCTTCCACCCTTCGCTCTCACACACACACTCTCTCTCTCTCTCTCTCTCTCTCTCTCTCTCTCTCTCTCTCTCTCTCTCTCTCTCTCTCTCTCTCTCTCTCTCTCTCTCTCTCTCTCTCTCTCTCTCTCCTTCTATCCCTCTCTCCCTCTCATTATCTCTCTTCATTCACTCTCTCTCTCTCTCTCTCACTCATTATATCTCTTCATTCACTCTCTCTCCCCCTCTCTCACACTCTCAATCTCTCTCTCTCTATCTCTCTGTCTCTCTCTCTCCCTCTCATTTATCATTGTCCACGATTGGCACTCTAAAACACTCACCATTTTTATTACACTATCATCCTCATATAAATAGAGAATTATGTACACGATAACAGAGATGATTTACCAACTTGTATTAAAGGGTTACAGACTTTATAACACAACATTATAGATAACAGATCTATTATATGAAAATGGTTATTACTTAATATTTACATTTTGGTCAATGTTATTTACCTGGAACTTGGTCTATACAGAGTACCATAGTCAATGTAGTTCAAATATATGTCGGGCATAATCTCTCTCACATGCTCCCCCTCTCTCTCTCTCTCTCTCTCTCTCTCTCTCTCTCTCTCTCTCTCTCTCTCTCTCTCTCTCTCTCTATTCTAAACAGATATATACCACAAATCTAACACGTACACGTGTACATACACACGCTAGAACTACATACGCACACACGCACACACACACACACACACACACACACACACACACACACACACACACACAACAAAACAACCTCACAAGTCAACTACACATTCGAGAATCCATACATAAATATAACACTATTTTATTCACTTATTTTTATCATCTAAGTGTAAATTATGCACAACGGAGATGCCCACTGTACTGATCGAATATGTGTCTATAAGAAATGTTATATGTTTCTTAGCTAATACTAAATAATATGATCAGTGAGACACTTACAATTGTTGCTGACGCCAAACACACAACTGTAAATTTTCCCTGACCAGCACCTTATTATAAAGCAGAACAGACGACCCTTGTACATTTGTAGGAAATTAGGTAACATGTGTTCGGAAGACAGTTGAGAAAGGTTTGCACAAGGGGGAGTGTGACACTAATTAATATCTGACGACAAGCTGGCCATTAAATGACCAACACATCCTGTAGGGAGACTACTGATTATTTCTTCAAATTCATGTTTTGGCGGTGTGTATAAGTTGAGCATAACTGGACGAGAGGTTTTGAGTATCAGTGCGAAAATTAATGGAGTGAGGGTCACTTTTAATTTGAATCATTTCCAGTACGCATCTTTTGAAATAATTATTTTCGTAATATTTAATTTAGGTGTTGTTGAAGTCAAATTCATGGCCGGTGTTTAAATGGTGAGATACTAAAGCGTTGGGGTTATCATTATGGGTTTTTTTATGGCAATCATACCTATGTTGATAAATTCTCTTATGTAAATATTGGGACGTAATACCAGTGTATGTGGCTGGACAGTCATTGCATTGGATAGTGTATACGACATTAGATCGTTTATCTTTGGATGTCGGGTCTTTGAGGCTTGAAAAGAGAGAACGAACAGTATGTTGGTTTTTGAATGCTAAAGTTTTTTGAATTTTTGATAGGCATTTTTTAAGTTTTTCAGAAAGCCCTTTAACATAAGTTGTAGAAAAGTACGAGCCGGCGTTAGGCTCAGGTGTATTAGATTGGGCAGATGTAAAATTGGGGCTCAGCTGATTTGCGCGATGTTTATGAATTACCTGTTTGATTATGTGGTCTGGGTAACCATTGTTTTTGAAAATCTTAAATACTAATTCCGTGTTTTTTTTTGGTGAAATGATTGATCACTTAGCCCGGTGGCTCTCTTATATACCGAGTGGATTAAGTTAGTTTTTAGATGTATGGGATGGTTGGAATTAAAATGCAGATATCTACCGGAGTTCGTGGGTTTTATGAACCAATCAGTGACTATAGTACCATCTGTCTGTCTAATAACCTTGGTATCAAGAAATGAAATGGAACTATTCTGTTCGTGCTCTATTGTGAACTGTATTCCTTCAAAGCCCATTAGTTTGGAATTGAACAGAGGTAAGATTGTGTCGTGTTGGTCATATGGAATACATGTTATAATATCGTCCACGTATTTATATAGGAAGGGGAGTTTAAATGGTAGCGTAGGGATAACTATGTCAAGAAACTGGTTCATGGTAATGTCAGCTAAGATGGGCCCGAGACTGCTACCCATAGCAGTGCCGTATGTTTGTTTAAAAAATTGTCCCTTAAATGTGAAATGACCATTATTGCAACAATGCGACAGAAGTTTAAGGAAACTATCCTTATCTAATGTTGTATGTGTGGAGATGCAGTTCCAATTTTTGTTTAAAATGTTGATCACTGTTTGGATATCTACATTAGTGAATAAGGAGGAAACGTCTAGTGAAATTAAAACATGATTGGGAGGGATTGTGTGTTTCTTTATAGTTTCAACAAAGGTAAAGCTATCACTAATGTTGTACTTTTCAGAAGACGCATTTTTTAGAATATTTGTTAGCCATTTTGATGTTCCATATGTAGGGGAGTTTATAAATGAGATAATAGGTCTAAGAGGGTTGTTGAGTTTTTACTAAGCCGTAAATTTTAGGTGGAGTTGGGGCATGGGGAACTAAGCGTTTATAGGTATTGTTGTCAATTTGTCCGTTTTTGAAAGCCTCTTTGAGTATTGTCACAGTTGAGTTGTTTAAAGAAGTAGTGGGGTCCCTATTAAGCTTAACATATGTATCACAATCACCTACTAATGAATTCATTCTATTGGAATACTCAGTTTTATACATGATAACTGTCTTGTTAGATTTATCTGCTTGCAGTACTAAAATGTCTTTATTGTCTGATAAGAAGTGTTTGGTGGCTTTACAAACAGTAGCCAGCAGGTTGTTGGTGTATTTTATTTTTATTTGATTTATTTTTGTTAATGTGATTAGTAATAATATTAATACATTCACTCCTGACAATTTCTGGATTTTTATCTTCAGGTAGGTTGTGAAGAACGTGTTCTACTTCGGTGATAATTTTCTCGGTGGGGATGCGATTATCATTATCCGGGAGGGCAAATTTTGGTCCTAGGGAAAGTAATGTTTTTATATCGAGAGGAATGTCGATGTCAGTGAGATTTATCAGCTAGTCCGGATTGATTTTGGAATGTTGTCCTTATGTTGTTTTATCCGGTTTAGTTTCGCGATTTGCTTGTTTCGAATTTTTTCTACCATGTGTTGAAACGCACTATTTTGTTTATTTGAAAATTCGTTTATTATGGAAGCTGGTAAGTGTTGATAACTATTGAGTTTGGTTTGATGTATCCTATTTTTTGTGTAATTAAGATTTTTTAAGGAATTTTTAATTTCACTATTAAGATAGTCTCTTTTAAATCTATTTGCACTGTTCACAACACTATTGTACATTTGTTGTTCCATGGTGTGACGTTTAAAGTTGAACATTGCTTCTATATGCGCAGGAAATACTTTGAACTGTCGACACTTCAGCAGAAAAATACGTTGGTTAATGAGAGAAGCGAGTTTCCTGTTCTCACTGGCCCATAATTTTAGGAGTCGGCAAGCTGGTTGTCCGTATGTGTCCGATATTTCTCTGTAGAATCCCATGTTTGTTGTTGAATAACCTCAGTTCTTAATTAAATCCTTAAATTTTTAGTGACCGTCAATCAGTGAATGTTTTAGTGGATGGTTAGTGAGGATCGGTCAATAATACAACTTTTAGTTATTTTGCGTCGACGTTTCGACAATAGAGAGAGGGAGAGAGAGAGAGAGAGAGAGAGTGTGTGAGCGCAGGGTGGAAGAGTGAGAGAGGGAAGAAGGGAGACAGTGAGTGAGATGTAGAAGAGAGCGAGTGAGTGGGGTGATAGTGAGTGATAGATCGATTTCAGGTTAGAGTGAGAGGCTTTGAGAAGGACTGGCGGGGGGAGCATGGGTGAAAGAGAAGGGTGAATGTGGACACATACGTAAATTACATTATTCTATAGTACTCTTGACTATATTTTATAATATGATTACAATTACCGTATTATCCAATTTAACCTGTTAGTAAAATTACCAGAAACTTTTGTTTGTAACCTTTGTCAACTATCTGATTTAAGTCGTAATGTTTTACAATACTGTGTAAATTGTATGTTTCTAAAGTATGATTGTTTGTTAACAGCAGTAGGGAGTGAAACATGGTAAAAATAACGTTTAATAATTACGTAGTGAACATCCCCTAATCTGTTTTATTTATAGGTAATATATTACTTTGCTATATGTTGACTGTTGTAGGTATAACAATTTATGTACCAATCTAATATCCAATTGTTGATTACTGTTTGTTTAATTAATTAAAATAACATTACATTTAGTAATTTAAATTGTAATACTGTATAAATTAAGTTCTCTCATACTATAATTTGCTCGCTTTCTTAAAGATAATTTGAAGATGTAAACAAACTATCATAATTCTTCACATAAAAAATGATACATACATACGCACGCACACACTCACATCACCAACACGTTCACCCAAATATTTAATTGTTTCGTTATGTTTGATATTTCTATTGTATTTCATACACAGGTCCTGAAGATGACAATATGTATTGTCGAAACGTCGACGCAAAATAACTAAAAGTTGTATTATTGACCGATCCTCACTAACCATCCACTAAAACATTTTTATTTAATGTTAATTAATAGTATAGTTTTAGTAAGGTTTGTGTTTTAGCTACTTGTATGTTCAATCAAACTTAGAGCCCTGTAGGCCTGAAAGTACACTAATAGGATAAGATATAATTTGTTCTGTTAATCTATTGTTATATAACATTAAGTTGGTTCTCATAGTTATTAAGGTTATTAATGTAGCATCTTAACTGTTAAAGGGTTCTTAGTAAATCAGTCAGAAAGGGTAACTGTAATTAGAAATGATTGTAAACTTGTTCATGAAACTATTATCAGTACATAGGCAAATATCAAAACCCATAACTATTGTAAATAAATAGTAAACAAGGGGATAAAATAATGTAAATCCATGCAATATTGTGAAATGAACAAATAGGTTATCTATTACAATTGTAATCATATTTCTTGGAAGTAATCAAGGGGTTTACACGATAATTTTAGACCGGTTCAATTGTATTATAGAACTATGGCCTAAAAAAGATCAAACATTAAAAGTAATGTTCAAATTACATAATACATTATCAAACCAGTGTTAAGTAATGAAATGAGAAAGAATTGTTAATTCAATGTTTTCTTTTTATATAATAACTACAACTTAGTAGACAATTAAAGAAATTTAGAAAAATTCTATATAAATCAAATGACTAAAAAAGCCTATAAGCAGAGTCTTTTGGTAAAAGGGGTAAATCACTTAATATTGAGGCTAATGATATAATGTCTAGTATCAAATTGTTCAGTATAAAATAAGGAATTTAACTAATTAGACTAAATTAAGTAAAATTATATTATAACTAGAGAGTAAATTAGACTGTGAGGTGAAGGGTCACTTTATTTAGAACAAACACAGTCCCATGACTCAAGAGTTCATTCCAATGAACCAATCAGAATTTGGCAAAACTGGTCAAATCCATTTGAATGATGAAAAAACGGGAAGAGTTGATTGTTAGACATATAGACGAGCGGGTCAGCTCTGTACAGAAAAAACTAAATTGTCAAATCATCAGATCTAAGTGAAATAAATAAAAATATATGTTGAGAAGAAACCAGGCGAAAAATAAGAAAAAATAATACTAATATGAATTGGAAGATATAATAATTCCTTAAACCAAGAACGCAAAAGAACAGTAAAGTATGATTTGAAAGTGAACATTCCTATATACATTTGGTAAGGAGAATTATCTAACCTAAAGCACTGTTAGCATAACACCACACTATAATAAATTCACAACACCGTTTCAATTACAATGCAACGAAGAATAAGTGATTAACAACTATTATAACTGTGGACACTCAATTTAAGAATCATTTATTTAAGGAAAAGTGACAAAAACTATTAACATAAAATTTGAGGTGTGACATGGCAGCCATTTTCTCAACTGACCGAGTCGTTTCACTGACGCCATCTTTAATCTTTGGTCACATAAACGTATAATTACTGCTGTATAAAAAAAAAATCAAATATTTATGTGTTAATAACTAAGAATTTATTTGTAAGTATTGTGCTTTTTAGAAAAATTTCCTCCCTGACTTTTTAGTAACAGTTCAATGAACCCGAATCAATTATATTAATTTTATTTAAATTACATTTGTTTGCAATCGACCTGAGATTGAGGAGTCGAGCCGGGAATCACAATATCGACCCGAGAGTCGATTAATTGCTCAATTTGCATTAAATGAGATTAATTATCAATTAATTGCGTTTTATTTATAAAAATAAGTAAGTTAGAAGAATTTCAGGTATAGAAGAAAGAACACTTGCGAAGAATAACATCAGCTAGGCGAAACGAAGAAGTAGGTAATTCTTATATTACGAATCGATTGTCAAATCGAATCAGCTAACGCAAAACATTTCTTGATATTAAATTCTACTACACGATTGAGATTAAGAGGAGAGTAAGAAATAATTAAATGTGGATGGTTATAAATTTTTAACCCGAACCCTAATTAAAAATAAAATAAACAAAAATAAAAATAAAATTTAAAATATAAATTAACCCAATAAAGACGAAGTTAATTAACGCTAATACGTATCGTCTGGTTACAAAGTGACGCAACCAACGTGTGGCTTTTACCCATACGTACTCGTTCTATTACAATATATATATATATATGAAAGATTTTGTACAGCATATCTGACATCTCATTTCTGATTCTTGTACCTTACAACAATGCCTTTGTGGATGCAGCACTACAGACGTTGAAGTCACTGTGATGCATTTGACATTACTTAGTAAAAATAGAGGTAATTGTTGCTTTTTAACTCTCGTAACGTCACTTCAAATAATTTTATCATATTGTAAAAATTGATAAGTTACAAACTAATTAATGTGTGTGTTTCATAAACTAATTAACTAAATTTGTGATTATCTTCGATTTGTGTCTCTTCCAAAGTATTACTGTTTTTGACTATACCATTTCTACATAACACTAATTGATGTGTGCGTATTTTCTTGGTTCAAGAAGTTCGTTTTCTTTACTTATTGAAGTAAATAATAAAATGACATAATCACTTAATTCCACGTATTAAATAACACACGTCGGCAAACGCACATATAATATACGCGTACGCGTATTAACATCATTTTCTTTGCATTGTTTTAAATAAAACAATACTGAGTTTGTAAGGATCAGTAACAGGGTGCTTTTTGTTCTACTGTCTTAATTTTCAGTAAACGCGAATCTAGTAAGTTACCTATTAACTTGTAAGTAATACGTAAGATATAGTCATTCATGTACGTAAGTATTCATAGAGTTACGTGATAGCGAATCGATAAACCGTTGATACTCAATCGACACCAGAGATAGGAAAGCAGTAAAAGTGTTGCTTTCATTGTAATTTATAATTTTCTGTCTAACGTACGTTTAATGTAGACTCTCGATATTAATACACTTCAAACTATTTAAAATGAACAGTTACTAAGCTTAATAAATTAATCGCATGAAAACAAACTTACCGTATATGCTATTTGTTGTTGATTCGTAACGTTTGGTTGTTCCTATAAACGTATTTTATGTATCAAAGCATACACTTTTCCTCTACGCTTCAAGTTCGAAAAATGAACGTCAGAATCAACCGTCAAGGTCAGTTGTTAAGGGTTGGTTGGGTCTTTAAGATTAGATTCGCTTTTTGTTATTTAAATAAGAAAGAGGTTGACAACCAATATGCCTACATATAGGAATCGACGGAATTGAAGTACGCGACGGGTTAAAATCGTGCAGCCAAAAATCCTGTTATGGTAATTTACCAGTGTTGAAAATAATTCTTTATGAATTATTTATAATATTGTAGATCCAATGCATCCGGTCGTAATAAATTATCACTTATTTTAAACTTTTACATTTATAATGTGTTATGAATAGTTAGTAGACAGAATAGCAGTGAACAATTTTTTCACGATACACGTTATTTAGTTGTAAAGTTGCGGTGAGTTTATTCCATAAATTTTCAGCAAAGGTACTTTAGTGGCAAGTTACTTCAAACTACGATTGTAGTGACAGTCCTTGCAAACCGAGTATTTTGATATGAAACAGCATGTCATATCTATTATCATAATTATTTAAGTATTAGATTGGTAGCGTGTACTTTTACTTTGTTGATAAACATAAAAAGACGTAGGAATATAGGAATCTCCTTCCCATAGGAACGTAGATTACAGGAATTGATAATTTTCAACAACAATTTTGTATCATGTAATAAAAATGTGGCCAAAGATATTTAATTAACTTACTAAGTTATACAATTTTACAGATTGGCATTTAATAAAATTAAACGAATTTCTGCCTAACAAATTTATTTTAACAGATTTGAAATAAATAAAATTTTACTTTCAACAGAATGCTAACATTGTCACCTAAATGTAACATTTCTAATAGAGTCATTTACTTATAACTGTGGACTTTAATCATAACATCAATAAGTTTACACGATTTCATTCATTTATACAGATACAACATGGTAGTCTTGAGCTCACACACAATTTAGTCTATATAATGATTCTTACAATAGACCCACTGTGTAAAGAAAAGAGTATATTTTTTCACTTACACTTAATTTAGTAATAATTATACTAATAATTCAAACATAACTATAATACAAAATGTGCTCAAAAGTTAATGTAGTGCGTTATAGAGTCCAAATGGCATGCCTTTAAACTGAAAGAGCCCGTTTGAAGTCGAGGGGGCTGCCTTTTCCTTATCTTCTTGATAAAAAAAAAAGAAACTTGCCATGTCCGTTCTTCAGTCCCAGTGTAGAAATCTACTGAGCTCCAAAGTCACACGAGGCAGTGGATAGAAATCTTTCTTTGTTTCGTCGTTCAGCTTCAAGTAGTCTATGCGGAAACGTAGCCCACCGTCCTTCTTTGATACCAGCAGTGCTAGAGAAGACCAAACTCTTGACAATTCTCTCTGTCAGCATGCATTGTACTAGACAAGGTACTTCCACCTGCTTAAGTAACGGAAGAAGTTGGATCTTCAGTAGAGTTACCCTCCGTATTGATATGATGTAGTCCTATAAGGGAAGGTCTCCAGATGGCTGGTCCAGAACTGCAAAAGTATCTTTAAATTCACGTAAAATTTACTTGAATTCTTCAACATTAGCGCTTGGGAGATCGTCAGAAGATCTGTTCAGCTCCTAAAATTCCGCTGTAATTTTCAAATGTCTAAAGCCCTGAGTCTTCGATGTTTCATTACGACTACCCTAACCACAGGAAAAATTTTACTAGGTGTGCATTTATTTGTAAAGTGACAGTCTGGTTTATAATATTGCTCAATATTGCCACTCTCGTAGAAACATTTCCGCTTCCGTCTGGCTTCTCTAAAATAGTTGCAATTAATATACCCGGTGGCTGACTGCCTGGGGTTGGAATTTAGAACACTGATCTCAGTTTTAACGATAATTTTTTCGGTGTTTGGTTTACGGCCACATGATTTATCATGTTTATTGATTTTCTAACGAATGTGTTGTAGAGTACATTAATTCTGCTTCCCCGATTCTTAGAACATTTTTAGTTTGGTCCAATACCCAATTCTTACACCGGTTTTACGACGGTCTCACGGATAGTCGTGTTGTACAGTGGAAACAAAGTAACTGACACCAGATTAAATCGCTAATTACAATTTGGATTGCTGTTGAAAAATAAACAAAAACGCTCAATACCACAATTCTTCAGGCTGAAGATTATCCTATATACAGTAATGTAACAAACAACAAATGTCACCTTATTTAAAGTGTCTCATTAAGAAATACACAATATTCACTTTACACAATAACAACTCCGATAAGGCACTCTAGTATCGCAGATCCAAAACTGATTTGGCCGGTCGTTGGGCGCCTACATATGTACTCTGCCGAGGCTCGAGAAGAATCTAACGCCTTCCGGTGGTGACGCGTCGAGAAAATTTACGTATTTACAGTTACATTGGAAGGTACGTTAATGCCGACCTTGTAACACATCCCGCAGACCGAATGCCGACACGTGACGTCACTCCACGTTACACAGCGAATGCCTATCTCAGGAGCGTAAAAGTATTATTTAGAAAGATTGGCGTGTTGGCGTAGAAATAAATTATTTTTCCTATAGTGATATACAAACAGGAAGTATTACATAGTCCACACCGAACTACACAACAGTGTACAAGAGTTGCATTGAGTTGTACTGTAACATTTTGTAGCACAATATCAACTCAAAATACAGTATATGTAATTCTTTAATTAATTTTATTAAATCTCGTAAAAGTAAACTGCGTGAGTCCGAGAAACTCTCAATACTAAAATTGCCAGGCTTATAATAATTTTCTCTAATTTTCCGCAAAAAGGAATTACACAATCTTAACAATATTAATCATAATATAGAAATTTGTTTTAATATTATTTTAAGATTTTATTAATCCGCTCGTTTGCTAGTTAAGATACATCTACGTTTTTTTCTTATTACTCTTTCGCTATGTTTTATGAACGATCATAACTCATTCAAAATTCCCGTCGATGTTTCTGAAGTTTGGTCACATGTCTTAGGGAATACGAAAGGTGTTCTATATAACGCCAAAATCAGAAATTTTGAAAATTTCTTATTTTGAGTAGAGATGTATCTTTAAGCGCCGTAACAGGGAATTGTTGTGTGAAACGCAGAGGTGACTGACAGGCAATAAAATCATATATCAGCCCCAACACGCTCACGGCAAATAGGCTGAGTTCATCGCTCTCCATACTAAGAAACGTTAACTTTGACAACTACCTCAAATCCGTAAAAAAATGGTACAAATGTAAACGAGCTCATTTGAAGAGCAGCTGTAGGTATTAACAATAGACCAGAATACGTATACACGCCAGCTGCATATAGCGAAACAAAAAAAGGGTATATGTTATTGAAAGACTCAAACGGTCAGCGACAGGACTTCGACCTTACTGAGAAGAGAGAAAGCTCGGAGTAATGTCCGAACACAAGCAAGAAATGTTGATGGAAACAGAGACAAAGAAACGGACATACAAAGGAAGTTTGATGAGGCCTTTAAATAACAATAGTTGATGACATTAGAACAACCAAGTGCACGAAAACAATACTTGACGAGAAAGTTAAGGGTTGCTTTGTTTACTCCAAAAAAGTGACAGGCAAGAATTATTGCTACAGTATCTAGCAGCGACAACGCCTCAGTGTAGTGACCTAGGGAAGAAATCTGGTGGGAATCCAAAAGCCTATCAGAGAGGTTCTTTCGGAAAAATAGGTGGTCTCTAAATCTGAAGAGTCGTAAAGTAGAACCAATTAGAAAACAGCGTAAGAAAAATCAGAAGTAAGTGGGAGAAATATGGAATTCGATATAGGGACGCGAGAAAGGCGCGCTCGAGGAGTTTAACTAAAAATTTTGACGGAAACGATAGACTCTCGATATTAATACACTTCAAACTATTTAAAATGAACAGTTACTAAGCTTAATAAATTAATCGCATGAAAACAAACTTACCGTATATGCTATTTGTTGTTGATTCGTAACGTTTGGTTGTTCCTATAAACGTATTTTATGTATCAAAGCATACACTTTTCCTCTACGCTTCAAGTTCGAAAAATGAACGTCAGAATCAACCGTCAAGGTCAGTTGTTAAGGGTTGGTTGGGTCTTTAAGATTAGATTCGCTTTTTGTTATTTAAATAAGAAAGAGGTTGACAACCAATATGCCTACATATAGGAATCGACGGAATTGAAGTACGCGACGGGTTAAAATCGTGCAGCCAAAAATCCTGTTATGGTAATTTACCAGTGTTGAAAATAATTCTTTATGAATTATTTATAATATTGTAGATCCAATGCATCCGGTCGTAATAAATTATCACTTATTTTAAACTTTTACATTTATAATGTGTTATGAATAGTTAGTAGACAGAATAGCAGTGAACAATTTTTTCACGATACACGTTATTTAGTTGTAAAGTTGCGGTGAGTTTATTCCATAAATTTTCAGCAAAGGTACTTTAGTGGCAAGTTACTTCAAACTACGATTGTAGTGACAGTCCTTGCAAACCGAGTATTTTGATATGAAACAGCATGTCATATCTATTATCATAATTATTTAAGTATTAGATTGGTAGCGTGTACTTTTACTTTGTTGATAAACATAAAAAGACGTAGGAATATAGGAATCTCCTTCCCATAGGAACGTAGATTACAGGAATTGATAATTTTCAACAACAATTTTGTATCATGTAATAAAAATGTGGCCAAAGATATTTAATTAACTTACTAAGTTATACAATTTTACAGATTGGCATTTAATAAAATTAAACGAATTTCTGCCTAACAAATTTATTTTAACAGATTTGAAATAAATAAAATTTTACTTTCAACAGAATGCTAACATTGTCACCTAAATGTAACATTTCTAATAGAGTCATTTACTTATAACTGTGGACTTTAATCATAACATCAATAAGTTTACACGATTTCATTCATTTATACAGATACAACATGGTAGTCTTGAGCTCACACACAATTTAGTCTATATAATGATTCTTACAATAGACCCACTGTGTAAAGAAAAGAGTATATTTTTTCACTTACACTTAATTTAGTAATAATTATACTAATAATTCAAACATAACTATAATACAAAATGTGCTCAAAAGTTAATGTAGTGCGTTATAGAGTCCAAATGGCATGCCTTTAAACTGAAAGAGCCCGTTTGAAGTCGAGGGGGCTGCCTTTTCCTTATCTTCTTGATAAAAAAAAAAGAAACTTGCCATGTCCGTTCTTCAGTCCCAGTGTAGAAATCTACTGAGCTCCAAAGTCACACGAGGCAGTGGATAGAAATCTTTCTTTGTTTCGTCGTTCAGCTTCAAGTAGTCTATGCGGAAACGTAGCCCACCGTCCTTCTTTGATACCAGCAGTGCTAGAGAAGACCAAACTCTTGACAATTCTCTCTGTCAGCATGCATTGTACTAGACAAGGTACTTCCACCTGCTTAAGTAACGGAAGAAGTTGGATCTTCAGTAGAGTTACCCTCCGTATTGATATGATGTAGTCCTATAAGGGAAGGTCTCCAGATGGCTGGTCCAGAACTGCAAAAGTATCTTTAAATTCACGTAAAATTTACTTGAATTCTTCAACATTAGCGCTTGGGAGATCGTCAGAAGATCTGTTCAGCTCCTAAAATTCCGCTGTAATTTTCAAATGTCTAAAGCCCTGAGTCTTCGATGTTTCATTACGACTACCCTAACCACAGGAAAAATTTTACTAGGTGTGCATTTATTTGTAAAGTGACAGTCTGGTTTATAATATTGCTCAATATTGCCACTCTCGTAGAAACATTTCCGCTTCCGTCTGGCTTCTCTAAAATAGTTGCAATTAATATACCCGGTGGCTGACTGCCTGGGGTTGGAATTTAGAACACTGATCTCAGTTTTAACGATAATTTTTTCGGTGTTTGGTTTACGGCCACATGATTTATCATGTTTATTGATTTTCTAACGAATGTGTTGTAGAGTACATTAATTCTGCTTCCCCGATTCTTAGAACATTTTTAGTTTGGTCCAATACCCAATTCTTACACCGGTTTTACGACGGTCTCACGGATAGTCGTGTTGTACAGTGGAAACAAAGTAACTGACACCAGATTAAATCGCTAATTACAATTTGGATTGCTGTTGAAAAATAAACAAAAACGCTCAATACCACAATTCTTCAGGCTGAAGATTATCCTATATACAGTAATGTAACAAACAACAAATGTCACCTTATTTAAAGTGTCTCATTAAGAAATACACAATATTCACTTTACACAATAACAACTCCGATAAGGCACTCTAGTATCGCAGATCCAAAACTGATTTGGCCGGTCGTTGGGCGCCTACATATGTACTCTGCCGAGGCTCGAGAAGAATCTAACGCCTTCCGGTGGTGACGCGTCGAGAAAATTTACGTATTTACAGTTACATTGGAAGGTACGTTAATGCCGACCTTGTAACACATCCCGCAGACCGAATGCCGACACGTGACGTCACTCCACGTTACACAGCGAATGCCTATCTCAGGAGCGTAAAAGTATTATTTAGAAAGATTGGCGTGTTGGCGTAGAAATAAATTATTTTTCCTATAGTGATATACAAACAGGAAGTATTACATAGTCCACACCGAACTACACAACAGTGTACAAGAGTTGCATTGAGTTGTACTGTAACATTTTGTAGCACAATATCAACTCAAAATACAGTATATGTAATTCTTTAATTAATTTTATTAAATCTCGTAAAAGTAAACTGCGTGAGTCCGAGAAACTCTCAATACTAAAATTGCCAGGCTTATAATAATTTTCTCTAATTTTCCGCAAAAAGGAATTACACAATCTTAACAATATTAATCATAATATAGAAATTTGTTTTAATATTATTTTAAGATTTTATTAATCCGCTCGTTTGCTAGTTAAGATACATCTACGTTTTTTTCTTATTACTCTTTCGCTATGTTTTATGAACGATCATAACTCATTCAAAATTCCCGTCGATGTTTCTGAAGTTTGGTCACATGTCTTAGGGAATACGAAAGGTGTTCTATATAACGCCAAAATCAGAAATTTTGAAAATTTCTTATTTTGAGTAGAGATGTATCTTTAAGCGCCGTAACAGGGAATTGTTGTGTGAAACGCAGAGGTGACTGACAGGCAATAAAATCATATATCAGCCCCAACACGCTCACGGCAAATAGGCTGAGTTCATCGCTCTCCATACTAAGAAACGTTAACTTTGACAACTACCTCAAATCCGTAAAAAAATGGTACAAATGTAAACGAGCTCATTTGAAGAGCAGCTGTAGGTATTAACAATAGACCAGAATACGTATACACGCCAGCTGCATATAGCGAAACAAAAAAAGGGTATATGTTATTGAAAGACTCAAACGGTCAGCGACAGGACTTCGACCTTACTGAGAAGAGAGAAAGCTCGGAGTAATGTCCGAACACAAGCAAGAAATGTTGATGGAAACAGAGACAAAGAAACGGACATACAAAGGAAGTTTGATGAGGCCTTTAAATAACAATAGTTGATGACATTAGAACAACCAAGTGCACGAAAACAATACTTGACGAGAAAGTTAAGGGTTGCTTTGTTTACTCCAAAAAAGTGACAGGCAAGAATTATTGCTACAGTATCTAGCAGCGACAACGCCTCAGTGTAGTGACCTAGGGAAGAAATCTGGTGGGAATCCAAAAGCCTATCAGAGAGGTTCTTTCGGAAAAATAGGTGGTCTCTAAATCTGAAGAGTCGTAAAGTAGAACCAATTAGAAAACAGCGTAAGAAAAATCAGAAGTAAGTGGGAGAAATATGGAATTCGATATAGGGACGCGAGAAAGGCGCGCTCGAGGAGTTTAACTAAAAATTTTGACGGAAACGGGAGTGTAAGTCCGCGACCGAGATTCCATAGTTATTGGACTTAGAGAAATTCGGTACGATGGTTAGAAAAGTAAGCTCGTACTAGAACAAATTTCGGTAAAGAGAAAAACTGTAATTTTACTAGTGACGTACAAGTGAATTAATACAACACAAATGATAATCAAATAACGCTGTAATTTAGTTGTGCAAATACGCAACAATAACTTTATCATCGAGTAACATTACGAGACGAACTAAACCCGTAAATAACAGTAATTCAAACCATAACGCAGTTAGTAAATAATAATCAATAATGCCTGTAGAAGCGGATAACTATAATAACAATTAACGCGAACTAATTCCGAGTGAGTGAAGTTTGGTGTTGTGCAGTGTTTTGTGTGACTCCAAGGAGACCACATTACAATCTGCTAATCCAGAGGGAAATATCGCAGTTACGCCAGACGATCAACATGCCAACCACACCATATGAACCGCTACCAGATTTGGATACATACCACAAGTAAAATTTTCATGCCATAATTAGTATTAGGTCCACTGTCTGTTCACTTAAAGAACTCATAAGATTTAATTAAAGGATTAAGATAAAATTTTATTTAAAACAAAATTAAATAATATTAGGAAAATATGGAAATTAAATTTACCTATGAGCACCGATTTTAAATGAATCCAGATCAATAATTAACATTGTTGTAGTATATTAAATTTAAGAGAATTATTATTAAAAGTTTTGTCTTTGAATAAGAATTACAATATTTAAATTATTAGAGCTATGAATATGAGTAATGAAATAAGATTTATGAAAATTAATATGTATATATATTGATTAGAATTTATATAATTCATGTGTCAATGATAAAGTATGATAACCAATCATATCTAATTGTAATAAATCGAAGAACTATTTATAAGAAGAATTGAGCATTTATTTATATTTTACCCTGAGATAAAGAGCATAAATAGATAATATAAAAGTAAGTATAAATTACTTGTTAAATTGACGCACACACCGCTGGGCATAAACGGGTATAACTCGTTTTTTTTATTATATTGGCGCTCCAGAACGCGGGCGTATTAAAAATTTTATTAAATTGGCGCCGCACCGCACGGCTTAATTCAAGAAATTAGGCTAGGGCAGTGACAGACAGTGGTTAGAGATAGACTAAGTTAAATAAGTAAATGTTAGTACTGTAGAATAAGGACGTTATTATTGTTATTTGTCGATAAGTATCTGAATGATAACCCTACGAAAGGCAAAAATGGCGACAGGGGAAAAAAATTCCGAGGTATTAGAAATTAACAATCAGATGGGGATGGAGCAATCAGAGGATAGAAATGTGGTGAATGAAGGGAGCTCTGCAACGAGTGAAGAGAATGGCGCCCGGGGACCACAGTCATCTGAAATCAATTTCCAAATGTTAATGACATTCATGAAACAACAGAATGAAGAAATGAAAAAGCACATAGACGAAAAAATTGAAGAATCCGAAAAGACGAATGGAGAAAGAGATGAAAAACAAAGACAACAGAATGAAGAAATGAAAAAGCACATAGACGAAAAAATTGAAGAATTGGAAAAGAAGAATGAAGAAAGAGATGAAAAACAAAGACAACAGAATGAAGAAATGAAAAGGCACATAGACGAAAAAATTGAAGAGACGAAAAAACAGAATGAAGAAATAGGTAAACAACTCGCCGAGAAATTAAACGAAAAAATAGAGTTAATGAGAGGAGATTTAAAAGGACAAATACACCAGGTGGGTAATGAACTACAAAGAGAGTCAGAAAAGTTAGAAGAAGTACAGAAGAAGAACGAAAGCGGAATTAAGGAGTTAAGCAGAGAAATAAAGAAACAGGCGAAAGAAAACAAAGAAACTCGCGAGAGTGACCGGAAGGAATGGCAAGAAGCCATAATCAACAACAACATTAAAATAAACTGCAGATCGACGGAATTGAACAGCAAGTAAGGAGCATAAAAGAAGCTAACCGAAGTACGGAAGAGAGGATAAACGAAGTCTCTACAGAAAAGGGGCGAAAACCCGATGAGATCGCCAACAACCTAACAACGGTTCGCGAGAGTCAGCAACGAGTACAACGTAGACTGGAGGAAATCGAGCAAAGACCGGCTGTAGCCATGAATACAGCGATAATAAATAAGGAAGCCACTTTCGACGGGGAGGATAATTTCCCAATGGAGTTCTTGAAGGAGTTACGGGAAATTCAGGAAACGTATTATGGTGAGGAGAATACCCGGTGGATCGGACGACACTTGACCGGAGAAACGGCTCTGTGGTGGAGAATCGTGAGGAAGCAGGTAAGGGCATTTAAGGAGTTCGAAGAAGCCTTCATGAGCAAATATTGGAGTGCGACTCAACAAGAGAAGGTTCGCGACCAACTTGAATATTGGCGCTATAAACCAAACGGATCGCTTAACATGATTCAATACATGGAGCGATGTGTCTTAAGAAGCAGACGGTTAATCCCGATCATGTCCGATAAACATATGATCACAAAATTAGCTAGGCATTGTAACAGAGAATTGCAAATCGCTGTAGTTACGAGAGGAGTAACGACTATAAATGGTTTTGAAGCACTCCTTCGTGAATATATGAATATAAATACAAGAGGAAGCAATAATGAACAGAAAGTAAGTGACCGACCAGCCATAAATTACAAAAGGGACGCGCCGTCTAACCAGCCGAACAATGAAAGCAGTAAACCACGTGTTGGCTGGAGGGAAAACTATCAACAAAAGGAAGCGACAGCTAGGACCAGCGGGGGAGGAGGTAAACAAACCACTATAAACAGTGTCACGATTGAATGACAAACGGCTGTAAAACCGGATGAACGACCTTCAAGTTCGAGGCAATGACTCCAAACTTCAAGTGAAATAAACCTAAAGTGTAAACAGAAAAACAAAACGAATACAGACAAGATAAATATTACTACAATCTTCCCAATCATCAAGGAAGACTTAATGGAAGAGCCGGAGCAAAATATTGATGTCAAGGTAATAAAAAGTCCTGAACTAGCGATTAAAATAAATCAAGTTCCAGTAAATGCTCTCATTGACACAGGTAGTGCGGTGAACGCTATATCTGAAGAATGGTATGAAAGCAATAAAAAAAAGATTGGACACCATGAAACCCTTAGCGTCAATAACACCACGATAGTTAGCGCCGTGGGAAACAGGTCAAAAAGTATTAGTAAACAAGTATTTTTAGAAGTAGTATTAAGCAGTAAGATAAGTGTCGATTGTGTGTTTTTAATAGTACCAGGTTTAGTGAGAAATTGTATTCTTGGTATGAACTTCCTGCAGCAATCAAAGGGGGTAATTAACATACCAGAAGGGTGGATACAGGTACGACCGGAAGTAGTAACAAATGCGGAAGAACATCCTTATGAAGTACCGTTACTAACCATAGAAGAAAATGTGTGTGACATTGAAACTGAAATCTACAGAAAACTTGAAGAATTAGAAGGAATGGATCAGACAAGGTTAAATCAATTGGGGCAGTTGCTGGATAAAAACAAGGAGATCTTTACAGATAGGCCAGGGATCATAACGGGATACCAGCATAGTTTCCGGGTTACTGACAGCACACCTTACCTGCAAAAAGGGTGGGCCGTCCCCATCAAGTATCAGAGGGCAGTTCAGGATGAAATTCAAAGGATGCTGGAATTTGGGATAATAGAACGAGCCCACAGTCCTTACATACAACCTCTGGTAACTGTAATTAAAAGGGACGGGAGGGTGCGATTATGCCTAGATACCCGGAAGGTGAATAGTATCACTATCCCAGATTATGAGGGACCTCTGCCGATCAACGAGATCCTCGCAAGGTGCAGCAACATCAAAGTTATGTCCATAATAGACTTAACAAACAGTTTCTGGCAGATTCCACTCAAGGAGGAATGTCGAGATCACACTGGTTTCTTATACGAAAGTAAGAGCTACAGATTTAAAGTAACGCCGTTTTGGATTGAGCACCAGCCTAGCAGGCTTGGCCAGGGGACCCGACCATGTGATGACCGAGGAAGTTAAGCAACATACGATTATATACGTAGATGACATCTTGTGTTTCTCGCAAAGTGAGGAAGAACATATGGAACACTTAAATAGCTTGTTGGACAACTTAAAGAAAGCTAATATCACAGTCAATTTAAAGAAATCTCAGTTTTGCAGGAAGGAAATACCATATTTGGGTTACTGTCTAACTACAAAAGGAATGAAACCAACACCGGATAAAGTTTCAGCAATTTTAAATTTCCCATCTCCACGAAACCCAAAGCAATTAAAAGCTTTCTTGGGTTTAACAAACTTTTATAATAAGTTCACCAGTAGGTACGCGGAGTGCACACAACCTTTATTGCATCTACTAAAGGAAGGCATTAAGTTTAAGTGGGATAAAACGATGGAGGAGCAATTCTAACTTGTAAAAGAATTATTTATAGAATCTGTGGTATTAAAATTTCCTATACAGGGACGCCGTTTCTATCTGCAGTGTGACGCAAGCAACTATGCTTACGGAGGTCAACTATACCAGATCGACAAGGAAGGGGAGAACTCTAGCCGAACATTCAAAAATGCGGAGAAAAACTATTTTACTACTGAAGAGGAGCTGTTAGCAATCGTCCAATGTTTAAAGAAATTCAGGATATATATAATAGGCCAACCTCTTACTATATTAACCGATAACAAAGCGTTAACGTTTATCCAAAAATGCCATTTAAATAATACCAGGATCGCAAGATGGATACTTGCGATACAAGAGTATAACTTTGAGATATTACACTGCAGGGGTAAAGACAATGTTGTTGCAGACCTCTTAAGCAGGTACCCAGAAGGTGATACTATAAACGAACCCATCGACGAGAAATACGAATACTACATCCACACAATGGAAATAAAAATGAACAAAGATATAACAACAAAGTTAAGAAAAATACACCTGCTACAAATGGAAAACAAGAAGTTAGGACAATTGATCAACAGAGTTAAGGAGGGAGACCATCATAAATTAAACCAACATTTCAAAGTAATAAACAATAAACTATATAGGAGATGGAAGACGCAGTGGAAGTTATACATCCCAAAGGAAATTAGGAAGGAATTGATACAAGAGATCCACCAGATATATGGCCATCCAGGTACAAAAAGGACTCTGCAGCTTCTGAAGGAGCACTTTACATTCGAAGAAATGTGCAAGAGTGTCAGCCAGCTGATCAGATGTTGTGACCTGTGTCAGAGATGTAAAGACAGTGGGAATCGACTCATTTCTAGAGAAACAAGACCCATCTTGGCTACAAGAAAGGGAGAGCTCTTAAGCATGGACTATTACGGACCTCTACCGATGTCCAGTGGTGAAGTGAAGTACCTATTAGTTATTGTGGACAATTTTACGAAATACGTGGAGTTGAATGCTTTACGTAGAGCCACCACAAACATAACATTGAAACGACTACAACAATACATTGATATACATGGTAAACCGGATAGTGTGTTGACAGACAATAGCACACAATTCACGTCTCGAAAATGGATGCAGGGTCTGAAAGAGCTAAACATAAAACCTAAATACACAGCGATTCGGAATCCTTGCACTAATATTGCGGAAAGGTGGAACCGGCAGCTCTGAAACCTGTTCCGTATTTTTGTCAGTGAGAGACGCACTAAATGGGCAAAATACATAAAAACAATCAAGTCGTGTCTGAATGAAACATACCAAGAAACAATAAAGATTACGCCATACGAAGCTCAGTTTGGGAAAAACCAACCAGACATTGGGAACAGTATGTAGACCCTATTGTGATTAACAATGAAGGATTAAATGTAGAAAGACTACAATTACGAATCAAGGAAAGGGGAGAGCGACAAGCGGCCCGAATAAATAAATCAAAGGAAATTACGGAATTTGAAGTGGGAGAAAGAGTTCTGATACGAGCGCATCATATATCGGACGCTACTCAGAATATAATAGGAAAATTCTGTGCGATATATGAGGGTCCGTACACAATAGTAAGAAAAATCGGAAGCGCTACGTACCAATTACAGGACGACCAGACTAACGATTCTATACGAGGAATATTCAACACTAGGCAACTAAAAAGTATCATTCAGATTCTTAGTTGACACCAGTGAAAAGTTATGAATTATAAAGCAATTGTAAGACGCAATAGAATATTAAATAAATTTTAATAATTTTAACATTAATTAAACTAAAATGATACTTGTATAATTGTATAAACGATGAAGTAAGATACTAACAATCTTCATGATAACGAAATGTGACATAAAAAAAAAATTTAGCGATAATTATGTTAACATAAGTACATTGACAATATATATATATATATATATATATATATATATATGTTAAATGAATGCAAATGTAAGGACAATTAATATGGTTAGAATAAGATTGTTTAATATATGTGTTTAATCAATTGAATGCGAACAACCAATAAAATTAGAATAGTGATATGTACATATATATGTGATACAAGGACTCTTAAAATTCAATTAAATAGTGAAATGATTGAAAAGTGACAATAAGTAAAAGATGGACTATCAAAGGACATTAATAGCGAATTATTGTAGAAAACTTGATTAAATTATGTCATTGAAATCTATAATATTATTAGAATAGCAAGATGTAATTGGTCAATTAGTAAAAATTTTAATAGTAATTAATATTTATAAATACTGCAAGGTAATATAGGGTAAATTAATGTGAATATAATAATGAATAGTTAAATTAAAGGTTAACATAATGATTAACATGTGTTAAAATTGTACAAGGAAAAGAGAGAATTCTAAAAATTATTTTACAGAAATATAAAATTTATTGATATGATAAATGATGCTAATATTGAATAAAACTTACTAAATTAATTTAGTAAATCTTATAGGTCCTGTAAGGGATATGTAAGGAGTTATTTTAAATTAATGCTGAATGATGAATTTAAATTTAATGTCTAAAGGTTAGTTTGTAAGTATAATTATATGTTAAGTAAGGGTTGTAAGAAAAGAAAGTTAAAAGATATATGTAACGGATTCATTTAAAAACATTTATTTATAAAATAAATAAAACGTCTGTCGTGCCCGATCTGATGTGAGTCTCCTGGGAAATTGTTCCACTTACCTCGTCTTCTCAAAGGCTGTATAGATATGGTTTTTATTGTTTGTCAGTTTGTCATTGATATATACGAGTACAAGTAGATCTGTGAGAAATCATCATATAATGTAAACGTCATTAGAAACATATTATACCTTTAGGCTTTTGTAAATTCGTTTAATTGAAATGGAAATAACAAGCTTGCACATGTTAAGATCTTAATGGCCTTTAGACAAATTGAGTATTGAATGAGATTCAGTCCGCACGTATACGGAAAAAAAAATTAAATACTAAAGTTTATTTAATATGTAAAGTAGATATAATGGTGAAATTATACTGTTTTTTTTTAATTAGAATATTTAACATTGCTGTTAACATTTAAAACTTATAATTTCATACAAAGTGTAAACACTTTATATAAATACTAAAAACCCATGCGTACGCCCTCTCACTCCATCCCCTCGCACTGCCTGTGTGTGTGTGTCTCTCTCTCCCTTTCCCCCTTCTCGCTGTCTCTCTGTCTCTCACTCTCACCGCACCCTAATCCCCCCCCCACACAGAATAAAGTCGATATACTACGTAATATAAGCAAGCTTAGTTTTTATAAATACGTCAATTTTAAATTACTTATTCTTTGTAAATGGTATTTAAAAATATTTAAAGTCATCCACGTCACTACACAATTATTCGGTGGAGGTATGGTCTCCAAGACTGGAACAGTAATTATTCTTTAATACATGAGACAGTCACAATTGAAAGTGACTAGTGTAATCAACCCAATGAACTTTACATGCTATTCAGTTACTTGTTAAATGTATTCAATTCCCGAGCAACCTTGACAGTAATATATCAAAATTTGCTTGAGTTTTGGGCTCTGCTTTATAGCTAGTTTTTCCTATGTATCTAACGAATGAAAAACGTCAAAAACAAACTTAAATTATGAAAGTTTTTATAATATTGAAGCTATTAGAGAGACTTTTATGGGGTCTAAAAAATATAAATTATTAAAAGTTACCAAGACATAAAATTTGTCAACTATGTCCAAAAATTTTCCTACGTTAAGGTTTCACGAAAATACTAAAATTTTCTCAATTGTTTTGGACTACTGAAACTACAGTATAAGTTGGCACAATGGAGATTTTTAAAAGTGCTTAGATACTACTGTTTATATACTGTTCTTTTAGTCTAAACTATTTTACATGGTGCACAATTAGAGCTCGTGGATCAAATGGTAGGACTAAGACCAGAATTCCAGCTATAACAAATATTATTGTAACTACCGTCGTATTAATTTTGTGTAATTAATTTACATTTTATTTATCCAAGCTACTGCAACCATGGCAATATTTTGCACATAATTATTAACCAAGTTCAGAGCTTTTCCGTTCGATCTTTACATGCACAGATGATTTTTTTCTCAACAGTATTAACAGTATTTTATACGCTTTCAGTTAACAGTATCGTTTGTATTGTTAGTATATAATTTAATAATATTTATTACTTGTATTACTTATGAACATCAACTAATAAAATCACAGTTATCACTCAAAATAATGTTTTTGTAGTCCCTATTGCCAGAATAAGAGTTTTAAATAATTCTTATCAAGCGAGAGAAAGGTTAATTACTCTTGGAAGTTCAGCGTGTAACAAAGTCACTAACAGACATTACAAAGGAGAAATTTGGTATTCCGTCCTTTCGAGTATCTGGTAAGTTTAATGAAATTTAATTGTAAAGCGGAGAGAATACCAATTTCCTTTTGACGTTTGTACGTGCGCTTGGTTAGTTTAGATATTGTTTGGCTTTCGACACTGTGGTTCTGTTATATAAGAGCGAACGTTTCACTTTAAAACTAAACAGTCATTGTTACAGAAAAGACGCAAGGTTTTATTTTGAACGCCCTCTCAAAAATAAGTTATCAGAGAGAAAATCGTTGTCCAAATGAAACTGTAGCGTATGTAGCGTTAATAATCTAAGTCGGCAGTTTTATTTCTAAATATAATTTGTGATGATATTCAATTTCTTTCTTCTGCAAGTAGTATAACTTCGTATATTCTTTTTAAATATATAAAGAAATTTATATATTAATTTCGTATTACTTTCTAATATATATAAATGAACGGGTAGGTGGCTGACGAAGAATATCATAGTGTTATGTTACAGTTAATTAGATGTTGAAAAATGTTATTTTCACATCAGGATGAAGTTTCAAGTTTACAAATTTATAATATTCAATCTAATGGTGTACAAGTATTTAGAGTTTCAACACTGCATGTGTCATCTGTGTTTTATCATAGCGTCTAGAGGACGTGTTTTAATATAGTTTTTCTCGCGTTACATGCTCTGAAGTTTAGATGTATAGACTCACAAAGGAAATAAGTCGAACTATACGAAAACATTTTTAACATTGCTGAAAGAATTTGTTTTAATATGATTGTTGACACCGAGAATCCGTGAACTCATAAAGCTTTGAAAGTATTTATATGACATTACTCTCATACTCTCATTAGATGACAGTATATTCACGGATTTTCTGAAAACATCGAAAAAATTAACATTCGAATTTATTTTTCAATATTCAAATTAAAGATCAGACTACTGCTAAAATGTAGGTAAATTGATTTTAATTTTTCTTGTTTCATATGCTCTTATTTCCAGAATAGAATGTGCCTGAGATAACAGTTCAGTAATTTGTGTTTTTCACTGGCTTAGTAGAGCTACAATCACTATACGGTTCTGTTTAATAAGTAGCAATGACTATATTGTATTTCTTCGTATATAACTTAAAGAGTAGTGGTAAAAGTACGTCCCTATGTTCGTGTCTTAGGTTGAATGTGAGTGTATAATTCAATCACCTCGCTCATCGTGATGGTAAAAAATATATTGTTTCAAAAATGATAACAATTCCTCACGTGATCTTTGAAAGGTACGGTAGATAGATTAAATAGATAGAGAGCTGGCTGGACAGACAAAAGGTAAGATAGACAGATAAAATATACATAGATAGAAAGATAGATAAACGAAAAGATGTAAAGAAAGAGAGATATAAGTAGATAAACACACACACACACACACACACACACACACACACACACACACATACACACACACACACACACACACACACACACACACACACACACACTAGGGAAGACCACAAGTTGAGATGAAAAAACCACATGTACGAAGTGCATACTGTAAATAAGAAATGAACAAATACAATTCGTATTGTAACGATGGAACTCTCTCGAAGAGTCGAGAGCGTTCTCCGCTAGTCGCGCAAGTGTAGCGTTTCAGACAAGGCCGCACTAGACTACTTTCCACATTGGTTTGGAGAGCACTTGAAATACGCATTATGCTGGCACGCGGCAGTAAGTATGGAAAGTTATTATGGAAAACCCGCGCTACCTATATAACCCACAACTGCTCGCTTTGTCAGTTCAGTTACAGTGAGCGATTTCTTTAGTGGGGATCGAGTCATTAGTGAAAAGTGATTATTGTGTTATATTTAGTGGGGAACTCTATTGCTGGACAATATTATTATTGCGTGTGGACAAATTTAACTTACATTATTGTACAAGACTATCTTGTTAATTATAAATTGTTGTTTGTGAATAAATAAAGCTGGTAGTTAGTGACTTCATTAGTGTCTGTATTTGTTTCTACTGTACCATGCGACGATCAGTGAGACCGTCGCAACAGTGGGTCAGAAGTGCGACAGAATCTTTAACAGTGGAAACAGAGGACAGTGTGAACAAGACTATTAGAATTCGTAATTTATCCGCAAACATGGATGCCAGTTAGATGATGGAAAATTTCTAGGCGATGCTGTTGCAGAGGAATGACAACAGGAGGCAGAGAAAGTAGAGAAACGACAGGATGAGAAACGCAGACAGGGAAGAGAAGAAACAGACGAACGACGTACGCAGGAAGCAGATAAAGTCACAGCGTTAATACAGGAGCAAAAGCAGATCCAAGAATATACCGCTGCAGAACTGGGTCTACTACGACGTGAATTTAATAAACAAGTTACTGGAATATCGGAGGTACAACAACATTTTAAATAGCTGAAATAGAAAAAAATCTGTCTCGAGTGTGAAATAATCGATGCCTAGAAAAATATCTGTGGTAGAAGAATCCATGTTAAATAAAATATCTGCAGTAGAATACTCAAATGTAAACATAAGAGAACAAATTAAAAGGAAAGTTGAGTAGTTCATGAAGATCCAAACGTGCGTTTCGAAACAAATTGCTGAACAGACTGTACCAATGATAAAGACAGAAAAAGACATGGAAAATGAGACAATAGAGAAAGACGATCGGTGAGACCGTCGTAGCAGCATACAGGTCGCGAAGATGGCGTTGGTCCGCGCGAATAGAAAACTTTATGGTTTTAGTTCTTTGATATTCACATCATGTAGTTTGTTATTTACTAATATCTGTCATTGAGTGAATTATCCTTATTTAGCGTGCACAAGACGTTATATAACTAAATAAAAATGTTAACATACAATACGTATTTATCCATTATGCCACTTGACGAATATACCACCGATATTCCGTAGAGATACAAGTTGTTTGAACACAACTATATCTGACATCATTCCTGTAATTGCTTGACACAAATTTGCTCAGTTATTTAATTTGTTTTTGATACTCCTACCCAATCGATTGACAGATATGGACAGTCTACGTTGATTACACGCTTTCCGGTTGGCTTTGACAGTATCCATTCAATAGGCAGGTTATTAGACACGCTCTACACATCTACAAACGTGTTGATTCTTTGTGTAAAGTGTATGATTATAATATTTATAATAAATTACTTCATTTAATAATTACTGCATTTTAATTCGTGTTACAATCCTTGCAACCTTTACAGCTGTTACAGACTCACAACAGACATTGTGTTTTATATATAGGGTTATAAACAAAAAATATTTAAGATCTATTGTTACGATACCAAAAACAGCCCAACACAAGGGAAGATATACCATAGAATATAAAGTAAAAAGCATGCTGCTAAAGTTAGATAAAAGAAGAAGAATTAACAATTTTAAATAAATAGCACTAGAATAACTGTAACGTATACGGGACAAATGACAATGACCCAACCCAAGTGATTGGCCAAATGACAAATTATATGAAATAACCCCATGAAATAAAAAAACTAAGAAAAGTAAATATAATCAAATGTACTATTGAATATAGAAAGTACAAACCAAAAGAAAATGTTATAATATTATCTAAGTAAGTATAGAATAATGATGAAATAAACAAATAATAAAATACACAAACAATGATACAGAAAAGTATATAAAAAAAATGAAATATAATAGAGATAGACGAATACTCAAAATAGTCATAGACAAAAGTGAACCAAGAGTGCATGGTATGAACAGGGAGTGAATTACAAACAAACACTAAGTAATAAACAATCTGTGATAATAGTGATAACACCAATGTGATTAATAATAACCAGTACAGTGTATAAAGAAACCAAATAAAAGTGTATAACACTATTGACACTAAGTACAGTGAGGCAGTACAAGTGCAGGTGTGATACAAAATATAAATAAAAAACATCAAATATAAGCAAGAACTCATATAAAAGTGAGAGTGCGGAAGGAAAGTGATTAACTAAAAATAAAACACATACATAATCTGTATAAAGACACCAAAATAAGTGAAAAATACTAGAGTTTAGTTTTGGAAAAGGACCAAAAACAGTAGTAGATAAGATAGCATTATGTTATATTATTATTCAGGATAAGAATCCATTAATATTATTCAAGGTATTATTGTTAACAGTTAGAGTTAATAGTTAAAGGGCCAGATCAAACTTTAAACCAATAATATGGTATAAAAGAAAAGTAGGCCTAAAAAAGAAATGAATTTTACAATACTAAAATTATATAATAAATGTTTGAAAGTATTGTTATTATGTCATCAAGAAAAGCAGAGAAGATAATAGTAATATTATAGAAATGTGCAAATGTTATAATTGTTGAAATAGTCTTAAGAGTAAGTTGTATTATGTTGAGTGGTGATGAAAGCCTAAGAAACAGTTCATGTTAAAGTTATAAATTTAGATATAAAAGGCATTAATATGTCAGAGAAGCTGTAATATTCATATACTAAGCTGTAAATCCACATATGCTGTAAATCCGTAATCATTGTAAACTAGCTAAAACAAAGCAATAAGAAACTAGTAATAAGAGAAAAATTAAAGTTTAAACAATGTCAAAAGGATAGGCAAAGGTAGGCCTAAAGCAATGTGAACAAAATTGTAAAATATAAACAAATAACAGTACACAGTGAGGGAAAAAGATAAGTAAACATAAAATACTAAACCAAGGAACATTACAAACCTAAAATAATTGCAAAACAACAACATAATAAACAAAATAAGTACAAAGAACAAAAATAGGCAAATGTTAAAACAGCCCGTTCATGTTTGATGTCAAATTAATCTACATCAGAAAAGCTATTCAATGATAATAATAAAAACCATATTGATAATAATACAAGGAAATTATCCTAATTACAAAATATTTATTCATTTTGGGCAAAAACCCAAGCCATATCTAACAATGAGTACAAAATTCTTTCAACCAATGAGAAGGTAGATTTTGGGAGTTAGAACTAAAAAACCGTTACAAACTCATTAACAGTTCATTTTTAGCAACAGAAGAGAGCACATGACAAAATAGTCGCTCCATAAAAATTAGAAAATAAACCAACCAGATGAATTAAAACAAATAATACTAAATGGAAATGAAAACAACATTAACAGAACCTATTAGCAAGATCCATCCAATTTAATTGGGAATTACAGAAAATAAAACCAATATAAACTAATGAAAGAATATAAGAGAAAGAAGACCTGAACACCAGAATTTATGAAAATAATTCATCAAACATCGATGAAGTTGTAATATTTAATTAATTTACTGCACCCACGTGACTGATCACAACACTTCAAAATTAATGCACAATATCCAAAACTTGGTCCAAACACTAAAACACTGAATGACTATTAAAACATGTAATAATCATTATTAAAAGATTAATCAAATTAATTATTAACACTTTGGGAAATAAGAAAATATTTGTACACGATATCTAACTTAACTTATATTTGTAAATTGAACTCACTATTGTTTTAAATACTAAGAAAACTGTTGTAAAGAAGTATCATAATATTGAATTAACTTGATGTGAAGGATTGTACTTTCGAAAATCATTTTGTTATCTTTTCGCCGTAATCAAAAGAACTCTGTGACTGATTACACGTTGTATAATATAAACTCGACATTAGAGCGTGTCCAGCCCATGACCCAACTATCAATTGCCAACCGCTGAGTTGTAATGTCTTTAAAGCCGGAGCAAAAAGTTAAATATATTTTTATAATCTCATGTCTTAGTAACTATCAAAAGCAGAACCGATAACTAATAAACCAATACTCAAAAGTAATACTTGTTTATTATTTCAATTAATAATATTTATGTGTTTATTTTATTAATATAGCAGCGTGAAAATTTTCTACCAGAATTACAGGTTGGTACGACTGTCGCGAGAGAGCGGATGTCGAATTTAACAGACAACAAGCGACGAGAAATACGGTTGCATGAAAAGAAAGAAGTAAAAGTTTTTAATTGTTTTGAATCAAACAATTTGGCGCCTATAATCGGGAAAATAACAACTACGTGGAATCAGGTAAACAGGTATTGGCGAGGTCACAAGAACGACGAGTATCGGGAAAGCTACGAGGTTTCAGACATCGTAAAAAATAACACGATCGGAGTAGAATAAAATAGAGTACGACTCGAGAAGCTTGTTATAAATTGACACAACCAACGTGTGACTAAAGATTAAAACACACACACAACGAAGATAATTGTTATAAATTGACGCCAACAACTTGGGGCTTTCACGGCAGACACGAACCTAGTTGTTATTCTATGTATATAATTTTATTGGAAAAATTGAAAAATCGAACTAAAAATTAAACAAAGCATTTCTGTTGTGATCTGCACTGTTTTCTTTTTTTAAATCCTGTAGTAATCTAACTACATGCGAACATGAATAACAGATTTTCAAATTAGTAACGTACTACTAAGATTTTGAACATTCTCCTTTTCAAAAACGTATAGGAGCAAAGCGACGTGTCATCAGTGGTAGTCAATTTACGTTGCTTTCTGCGACCACTTAATGGTTTTTATTTACATTTTACTTGCTGTCATTCTTATAATTTTGTTCAAACGAGAACATGTTTTTATCTTCTGAAATCCAAGTTTTTAATGTCATGTTAATGAAGAGTTCAAGACATAAACTATTATTGAACTGAAAGTTTAAATGGATTTATGCCTTCAGGGAAAATGGTTTTAAATATACTGAACAGCAAGAAGTAGTATAGAGGATAGAATTATTAATTAAATTTTAGGCCTACTTGATTAAGACCGGTTAAACTGTGTAGGTTAGTTTCATTGCGTTACTTCAGCCGAATACACCTATGATTTAAAAGGGTAGAATTTTTTCTCACTAGCATAATCAAAACTAGTTTAACAATTTTATGTATTTTATATTAGAATAACACTTTCAAAAACATACGAGAAAGTTGACTTAATCTAATAAATATCATATTTATGGCTAAAAGAATTGTATAAATGCCAGAGAATATTAGTGCCAACGTTGCTAACCTTAAAACTGATTTTAATATTTATTTTTAAAGTTATTTTTGTTACATTTTAAGTAACATATACATTAATATTGAACAATACATAAAAATATTTTTATTAACATTTGCTTAACAATATTAAAAAAAACCTTGTTACGTGCACGAGTAAGATTTTTGTAATTTAATATAATTTGTATGTACGTTTAGCTCAAATTTTTACACTCTGATGCTCGTTGAAACTCTTTTGTGTCCAGTGATTTCACTGCATGACATTGTAAATTAAACGTTAGCAGTCATAAAGTTATAGGTTAACTCTTAAGAGTGATAAGTTAAAAACAATTTTAAACACAGATAATATCATCAGTTAGCGCAAGTTCTTCGCTAGGCAAACACAGTGAAATTTGGAAACACGTGTCGAATTGAATATTTATTGAAGCAGAACCGCGTGCAGTTGAGCATTTACACAAGACGAGAGCGCTTGTTGTCTGTTCACTTTGTTTAGATATTGTTCACTGAACTGAGCTACGTAGACACACTTCAGACTCATTTTAACGCCACCTCGTAATACTTCAAGACTTTCAAACAAAATAGAATAACTAAATGCACTTGTTGCTTATCGAGAAGAAGAGTAATTTTAAACTTTCAACAGAGTACATTTAATTCTGGTGCGGAAACAATTTACAACTGGATTCCTGCTTCGTAATGTACTAGACACCTTTTCTGAACACATATTCTCGTAAATTTCTTTTACAGTTCATTTGCACTACAACGTTAAATTTAACTTGTCAATCACAAGACAGTACAATTCTTTATGCCATTTCCTTAGATATTATTAAATTTAGTAATATTGACTACTGGCAATTTCCATTCCTTTGTGAATTCGGACAAATTACGCGTTAATCTTAATAATAATTCGAAAATTTTAACATTCTATTCACTTTGACAAATTTCATTCTTTAGCCTATAAAAATATCATATATCAAAGATATTGTAGAGATATACGGATATAATATAAAGTGCCTACATTAATAAGCATCTCAAAAGCGTTGAGCTCTTTAGCTGTAGGTTTGCGTGACATGTTTTGAAACGTATCTTAAGATTAGAATTACACACTTCTGTTTCCTAAAAATTTTTAAAAGGACATTTGGATGTGGACGATCTCACTAACTTACGTACTAGACCAAATGAGACTATGTGATACTATGAAAGAAAAATAGTTAAATGAAAGAAAATAAGTAAAGAAATCAACGAAAAATACCCCTCCCAGAAATACATTCAGAACTCATAAAATGCATATGCTTACAATTAGAATTAGTGAAGCAGATAAAAAGAGTTTAAATACATACCGGTATATGTTGTATAAAGAAATCTAGTAAAATGTATTAAATTCTATAATTATAAGTTATCATTTATCGTGTCACAACTCAAGAAGTCGTTTATTATATATATGTTTAATTATTAAATAATGTTAAAATTACAGTATTAAGTATTAGATATGATCGGTAATACTTATTAAATTCCTTAACATGACCTCAGAGTTGGAATGTCAGCATTATTATGTTAAAAATAGAAGTTCACCTTTTAACCTGAGAGTACGCAAATTTTACTGAAATTTTCAGTATTGCTTCCACTGTTTCTAGTTATGGGTTCTAGAAATTTTAACGACGTTTTCTTGTGTTACAAGTATTTAATACATAAATATAGTATATCATCAGTTTTATCAGTAAATTTCAAGTTTAACGTAATCTTAATTCCTTTCTTCTTTTAAAGATGTAAACGTTTAAAGTAAAAATTGTTGATAGTTTAGCTAGCGTGCATGTTTTCAGTGGTATCCATGTCACTTTTATGCATAGAATAACAAACATTTTTCAGTCCGCCTTGTGATTTCTTATTTGTAGTTGATAAGGCGTTTCAAAGCATATTCTTCCCCATCTGTCCTTAAAAAAAATCTTTCTTAAGAGGTCGTCATAGGTTAAAATTCCAATTACATTTGTTCTGTATCCGTCAGTAGGTGCGTACCTATTCACCTATTTACTAAGCACTAAAAAACCTAAATAGGTACGCACTTACCGACGCGTACAGTGCAAATACAATTTGAATTTTAACCGGTGACTAACCTCTATGAATATTTTTTTTAAAGATCTGATTATCAAGCATGTGCTTTGAAATGCGTTATCAGTTATAAATAACAAGTCAAAAGACAGACTGAAAAAAGTTTGTTTGTAATTGCGTAAATAATGGCAAACATATGTGACTATGGTGAGAAAATGGGTAAACGTATTAAAATAAATCTTTGTAATTCCAGTGTTATTTCATTTTAAAAACCGTCACGTATTTCTGACATACTTTGTACCTTGCTAATTTAATTATATTTTATTTACGATACTAATTTATAAAGAATATGATTACTTTCTGGTATTTTTTCCTTATTTTGGGATCGTTTAAACCTCATTAAATTTTTTGTAATAGATAACTTTGTGTTATGAAACCTATATACTTTTATGCAGAGTTAAAAGGACGACAATTTCCAGTACGCAGAGATGCATAGTGATTGTTACGGTTGGTAATCCAACCGTAGTTGATTTGGGTTTCCCAGACTTTCTAATGGAATCTCATCTGTCCAACTTAGTTATGTGTTTACCTATTCAGTGTGTTATAATGCTACGAAGTTAACAATGTCTGTTATGAAGCTACTAGTTAGCAACGGTTTATTAAAATAAGCCATTAATGTAATGCTTGTACATTATTATATTACTTGTTAACAATGTAACGGCTTCTCTCAGTTAATAAAATAAGTACGACTAATCAGGAAAGGACGCAAAAGTATCTGGAGAAGTAACGTCTTTTCTACCATGTCAGGGATTGAGTGTAGTAGTGTACTCGCCTACATGTGAACTGTGTAAATTATTTCAAATAAATTACCGTAACTTTTTTTTAATTTGAATTTGTACTCAGAGAAGGTTAAATATTTGATTACTTGATGGAAATTAACTTTTCATGTATTATTTCGACATTTTTTGGAATGGAATGTAAGACTTTTAATATAATATAATACACCCTACATAATTATGTAATGTACACCCAAGTACATTAATGTAATGTACTTGTGATACGAGACGAATTATTTTCAAAATAAATTTAAAAATTTATCTTTTCGTTTTAGCATAAATTTTATTACCGTCAATGTGGAAGGAGTTGATTAACTTAAATACTTACAAATTAATTAACTTGTGTCTTAATTAATTATATACTTAATGGATTAACTTACTGTAAAATCCAAATTAACTTAAATTTGATACGTAATCAGTTAGTTTATATCATGTTAACAGAAACAAATTGTTAATATAAGACATAACTGAATTTAAATATACAATTGTTTCAGATATACAGTAGTTACGTGCTCATTACTACTGTCTTGCGACTCCTAATGACTTTATAAACTTTATTACTTTGGTATCCAATACTGTCTTGATAATAAAACAACAGGAATGTTTTTCAAAAAATTATGGATTCCTTAACTAACTTTAAAGGTAAGTTATACTTTGCAGGACGCACTGTGATACACGTTAGATTTAGTGCAGGAGTAAATCTACCCGTTAAGTGAAACAATGTAGGTCAGAAGCACAAACTGTGGTGTTAAATGAACTCGTGCTTTGCTGACGTAAAAACCATTAAATTCTACGTAATGGCAACCGCTGTTATTTATAAACTTTTTGTTTAGCTGTGCTGCTAGAGATTCACTTAGGGAACTGTACGAAGAATGTTCATGTTACACGCTTCTGACTTTACTCCTGTCTTTCATTTCTCTGCTTCCCGTTCTATTTCTGTTGTTGTTGTTACTTGACTACTTTCCTACAAACAATTATATAAAATCATGCTTTGCTGTTGGGCCTTTATTGTCTAAAACATATGGTTATGAATATGTTAAGACAGAACGAGACCACGTTTTAATCCTAAAGTATGTTGTCAAAAAGCTGTACATGTCTTGATGTCAGCTACGTACCAAAGCATGAATTCCTTCTTTATTAATTTTGCTTTACTCTTCTTGAGTCAAAAGACGAGTTGGAGTCAATGACAGCTCTTCGCTATGGAACTGGGGGTTTACTAGCTCAATTATATATGGGAATTAAACCACTTAAGTAGTATTATTGAACTACTAGGCCTACTACCTAAGTAGTATTAAGTAGGTAGTATTCCTGAGTGTTCAAGGAAGATGCCTAACATGTATAGTCGCCCTATTTAATTGCACATGGATATTAATTTACTTCGAAATAATCATTTTATCAATTTAACAATTTAAATCCCGGATGACATAGCCGGGAGAGGATACTGTAGCGGTCCGAAAAAATGTTATGCTCTTGAAACAAACAAGGTGTTTATCAGAAGAAATCAGAATTAATTTACTATTTAGGTTAATTTATATTAATCAGTATTATCACCTTATCATTCTCACAGAAGTAATATATGCGTACAACTTTATTACATTTTAAAAGAAATCCAAAGAATAACAATTTGTAGGAGTATCTAAATTATTGATTTTGTCGTACAGTGGACAGTTCACTGTTACTTTGTATAGTATCAAAATGAAAATTTATGCATATACTTAAAATTTTTCTTGTAGGTTTTGTATATAATGCGGTCTTCCTTTTAATTTTTTAAAACCGCAAATGTAATTAATAAAATTAGCAAAATTGTAAATTTATCTACTAACTTAATTGCATAATTTGACGAACTTACTTAATTAAATTTTGATTGATTATGTTAGTATTAAATTTTAAATTAACTTGAAAGCACTGTATTCAGAAGCTAACTATGTTGGTAAATTTATGCACTTTCTTAGTCCTCCTAAAGGTACGTAACATTTTTATTTTTAAATTAAATTTATAATAGAACATTAATTACAAATTAATGTTGATGTTTATTTTGATCCACAGTAAGATAAATTTTTATTTTTCCTACTAGCTAAATTAAGGAATAAACGTATATGTAGTTACGAGAAGCCTACCGAACAAGCCAGAACATTCTCTACTTCCCCGTCCAGTGTGGCAACTGTTGCGTCATTCAAGTAGGTGATTCTAGTTAGTTCCAGGAACACTTGAGGTACGTAGTACGCCGCCGGCGTGCAGTTAACGGGGGAAAGCTGTACTGGACCTCAGCGCGGCGTATATAAAGCCATAGCAGCCGGTGTGTCAGTTCAGTTACATGAGCGATTTTTGCTAGTGCGGATTGAGTGTTGTCGTAGTGAAGTAAGATTGTGTTAATAATTGTGTGAAACTCTATTAATAGACATCATTATTGCGTGTCGACAAATCTAACTAGAAATATTGAACGAGTTAATTATAAACTGTTTAATTGTGATAATTAAAGCTGGTGATTAGTGACTTAATTGGTGTCTTGTATTTTGTTTTCCACTGTACCATACGACGATCGAGTACACCGTCGTAACAGTGGTGTCAGAACTGGGATAGAACGGTAAAAAGTGGAAATAGAAGACACTTCGTAGAAGAGTGTGTTAGTGGTAGCTGATAAAAATAAAATGGATACCAGTCAGTCAGATGATAGAAGGATTCCGAGCAATGCAACAACAAAAAGAAGAATTTAATCGTCAAGCAGACGACGTTAAGGTATTCGTACAAGATGATATCACTGCAAAATTCGGCCTGTTACGAGGTGAGCTGAACAAACAAGTTGACAGAATATCTGAAACAGAAAAATCTGTGTCAACTATGAAAACAAGTATGTCAAGTTTAGAAGATTCAAAATATCAGAGAAATCAAAGAACGCTATTAACTGAAGTAGGGTCAGTTTTTGCAAAGGCCCCATCGTTTAATGGAAGCACTCACTGGGCAACTTATCATCGTTAATTTGAAGCTAGCGCTTGCTTAAATAACAGGACAGAAGAAGAGAAAGGCCTTTCTATCATTCTTGCCTTAAAAAGACCTGCCGCAGAGCTAATACACAAAGTGTCATCTGACAGTCAGAACACATATGCCGAATTAACGAAAGCTCTGGAATTACGGTACGCTGACCAGAATTTGTGGGAAGTGTACCGTGTTCAACTTAAAGCGAGGCGACAGCGTTCAGGGGAGAGCCTTCAAGAGTTTGGAGCGAACATCGAGCGATTGACGAGATTGGCTTATCCGGAAGAATCGGAGGACTTCCGGAAGTGGATTTCTCTCATTATGTTTATTGACGGTATCAGAGATAGTCAATTACAACAAGTATTAAGAATGGCACGTCATGATAATAAATCAGACGTTCTTGCTCATACTCTCCGTTTTGAAGCTGCCAAGTCGGCGACCTAGATTAATCAAAGTGTGTCATCACGTTGTAGTCAAATGGATCCAGTATCACAGTATCGTCATAACAGACGGAATAAAAAGACGATTCAAGAACAACAGTTTAAGAAGTCAGTAGCGCTACAACGATCTGTCGAACAAAAGGATAAAGACAAAAGACCTAAGTGTCATAACTGTGGGAAAAGTGGCAATCTACAAGCAGATTGTTGGCAGAAGAAAAATCGGAGAGAAGAGCGTGAATGCACGAATTGGAGATGTAAAGATACGGAACTGCACACAGTCTCCACCGGTAACCTGATTGTCAAAGGATTCATTAAAGACAAACCTGCAGCATTTACAGTTGACACGGGCGCAACAGAGTCCATTGTGCGCCCTTACTTTGCCAGCAACCGTCAGCCTCTAATTAGCTCTTGCACAGTACACACTGTGACTGGAAGCTCCCGTCGAAGTGCTAGGAAAGGTAGACGTACGTGTACGCCTGGTTCTTCTTGAGTTTAGCCACAAAATGCTCGTTGCAGAAATTGTCGATGAAGTGATTCTTGGCACGGACATTATGAATGCCTACGGATTCGTTGTGGACTTAAAAGAGAATGTCCTAAATTTTGGCCAAGAGAAAATAAAGCTTTGCATGGCTAAAATGACAGGGTTTCGATTAAGCAAGTGGCATTGGCCGAAGAAAAAGTCAACAGGCCTGGTCAAGAGGAACCCTCCCTATTGGAAACGGAAATGGAGGAAGAACTAGCAGAAGAAGTACAAATAAGTGTAACGACAAAATAATTATTGGAAAGCCAACTATGGGTGTCGAGATAAAACTCTTGGTTGTTCTTGAGCTGATAGCAGCGCTCGAGGGAAAAGTGGCTGAAGATGAGGTTACGCAAGATGTTGTTGATGAGAACCAAACAGACTTGGATCACCCAGTGGTGTTTAGGTCATCAGTACATGTCGCAACTAGAGTGATTCCAGAAAAACTTGTGGTTGAGCGGAAGATTCGCATTCCTGGGGATTTGATGTTCGGATCACACGAGACTGAATTCGAAGAACCGGAGAAATATTTTTCGGTAGGACGTCCACCTAGATCGCCTGGTCGAGTATTACTTCAGAGACGGTTTGCCAGTTCGAGACGAACAGGCTTAAGGAAGGGTTAGTGTTACGAGAAGCCTACCGAACAACCCAGAACATTCTCCACTCCCCCTTCCAGTGTGGGAGCTGTTGCGTCATTCAAGTAGGTGATTCTAGTTAGTTCCAGGAACACTTGAGATACGTAGTAAGTCGCCGGCGTGCAGTTAAGGAGGGAAAGCTGTACTGGACCTCAGCGCGGCGTATATAAAGCCACAGCAGCCGGGCTGTCAGTTCAGTTACGTGAGCGATTTTCGCTAGTGTGGATTGAGTGTTGTCAATAATTGTGTGAAACTCTATTAATAGACATTGTTATTGCGTGTGGACAAATCTAACTGGAAATATTGTACGAGTTAATTATAAAATGTTTAATTGTTATAATTAAAGCTGGTGATTAGTGAGTTAATTGGTGTCTTGTATTTTGCTTTCCACTGTACCATACGACGATCAAGTAGACCGTCGTAACAATGTGTGTATATATATATATATATATATATATATATATATATATTGTAAGGGTACATTGTAAGGGTTCAACACACACTAATGAAGAAACATGATAAGAATAAATTATTAAATATTTAACATTATGATTGAAAGGGATGAATCAGAGATGAAAGAATGGGTAATTAACATAATAATACGATCAAACATATAAAAGTAATAATAAAAGTAACCTCTGATAAGAGAAATGTAGCAAGCGATGAACCAAAACGTTGAAAACAATAATACAATGCGATTTAACCATAATAACCCAATATATGGTAAGTGAACCAGCCCCAACACCAAAGAAAGGATATATAAGTCATAAACAAAATAAGTGAGAAAATATAATAACAAGCCCTAATACCAATGATAGGATATATCAAGACAAACGGAATGGAGGGAATAACTAGAACCAGCCACAACAACAGTGATTGACCAAATAAAATGAAACCAGATGAGAAGGTGAAAACCATAATATAAATGAGATGAAATGAAACGAAAAGAAATGAAAGGACACAAACCAGTAATGTAGAACAAGAAAAGGAGAAATGTTACAATCCAATAAAGTAATGGAAACAGAAACCAATGAATGATAATTGTAAACGATAATTATTAGTATCAACCAAACAAGCAATATAGAGGATAAGTGTTAAAATTCAAACTTAAATTTAAACAAAGTACACTAACCAGATAAATAGAGAGTAACTATGATAAATCAATCTATTACGACATGAACTTGTTAATATTATAATGAAACCTTGTAAAGTGAGAGGTAGAGAGTTAGAGAAATAGTGAACATTGTAAAATGAGAAAGAGAATTTAAGGTTAGGTAATACCCACTAGTAACATTTAAATTAAACATATAGAGTGCAAAGTGATAGTGTAAAATACCAAATTAAATAGAACCCTATTGATAGGGATAGACACCAAATAATCAGTGAAAAAACACTAAAGATTTAAGAGTGATCAAAAACCATCAGTGAGTGGTAAAAATAAGTGAAAGCTGATAATGGCTAATCACAGAAAGGAATGTGGCAATTAATAGCAATTATCCAGTGAACACAATTGTATTAATAACAAAATGAAACAAAGTGTAACAGACTAGATAATAAGTATGTTTTAGATAATAGTAGTACTTACTAGTTGTCATATTTTAGTTTGCAAATCTTAATGATAGGTATTAATTTGTTAATTAGTATTATTGTTCATGGATTCAAGAACGAATGACTATCAGTGTGTTAATACACAGAATACATGATTTTTATTCATAGAAATAAGAATCCAATATCATTAATTTAAAATGATACATTAAAGAATATTTTTCATTTGACAAACTGAGAATAATAAAAAAAGATGATAATATTAGATAGTAAACAATTGTTGAAGATTCAGTTATGGCTTAATGTCATTTAGAGTTAGTCACAACAATATATCATTGTATTAATATGTTTAATTCATGTTTATGTTTTTATGTTTTATGTCAAGTAATAATTATAATTCATCAAAGAGTATGAGAAGATGAAGAGTATGAACATTGTGAGTAATGACATGCAATAATGATTATGTTTGATGAATAGGAATATGGCTGTAGGAATTATACAGACCAGAAACCTAAATGTTATGTTTTAAGTAATAGAGAATAGTAAATAATAGTTCAATTATAAACAAAAGCAATAATTAAGAAACAAGATAAATTCAGACAAATCTAATAATACTGAAAAAGCAGTTATGACACAATAGACAAGCCATAATATGGAAACTAATAAAATAACATACAATTATTATAAAACAGATACAAAACCAATCAACAAGTAAACAAATCATGTGTAAAACAAACCAAAACCTGTACAAAGGGAAAATAAAATGTAATCTATATAAATTAAGAAAAAATAGACAATTACTACTTAGGCCTATTCAATGCCTAACAGTAGTACACCAAAAACTAAAAATTGTAAGAATTTAACTATGACATGAGCAAATCAAAAACAAGTAAACAGTAAATGATAATTAGGGAATCAAAATAAGAGAGAAATATTAAAGTAATTGTATAAAATAAGAAAGCAATGTAATTACATAATATCAACATAACTATCCAAATGTTAATACATCAGTAAACCCAACCTTATGGGATGTTAAATTATTCTTTGAAACAAAATACAAACAGTGGTGATAATATCTCATACTTAAAAAAGAATACCGAAGATTAATAGAAATCAGAAGATATTTAATCATTTTGAAGAAAAATTCAAATATTCTAACAATGGTCTTAAGTCAAGTTTATCCAATCAGAATCTATTAGTTACCATGACAACGGAAAGTTATTGATGATTTTTCCGTTAGGAACGTTTAAGTATTAACGTTTAAGCTTACGAGGAAGAGACGGCAGGCCGTGAAGGGCGCAAATTTTATTTAAAAACAGTAAAAGTGACCAGATTTCATGAATTGAAGAACCAAACTGCATGATGAGGGAATAACACATTCAACCCAGGCAAAGGACCAGCTTAATTAAATCCAAATTAATTAAAAACGACCAACTAACATGAAAAAGACGCAAGGCGTACCTGAAGTCAAAGATGATTGAAGATTGAAGATTGAAGATTGAAGAACAAACATCGATGAACCTAACCTATTTCAACTATCTGACACTACACCTCAAAGCAACTGATGATAAGTATTGCTGAGTTAACTAAATTTCTGCAATAAATTCTCTTTAAATTTTCTCACTACACTGTGAACTCTCACTATAATTGATGGTATTATTTCTTCAAAGATTAATAAATAAAACATATTAATGAATACCAACTAACTGAATATAACCTATGTACTAAACGAATAACTCCGTCACACACTTTTAACATCACAGCATTGAATTGTAAACCTTATTTCATATTTTGATTACCACGATTGTAAGGTGGTGTACTGTATTTAATTATCTTGTTCTAAACTTCTTTGTCGTACTTAAAAGAATTCATTGGCAATTTTATTTTGTATAAATAAGAAACGGCGTCTATCATGGCGACTGACTAACTTTGCATTGCCATCCCTGCTTTCTGCTGAGTGAACGATTAATTATTGCCGAGGCTAAAATCTATTATATTAATCACATTTGTATAAACATTAATGAAATTTAACAAATGATAAAGCCAAATAAAAAGTGTGAATCGTTACTATCTGTCCAGTAATTATTTCAAGTATATTATGTATGTTGTGTTTTGTAGCAGTGAGTAGAATTAGCCAACAACATTTTACGTTGGTAACACGTTCCCCCACTCAAGCGAGATTCAAGTTCCAGCCCGTCGGCGAACAATTCGAATCAACACTACCATACCGTAAAACAACAAAGATAGAATCTTTTAATTGTTTTCTGGCAAAACAATTTGGCGCCTATCGGGAAGAAGTAATTAGTGAGTAGGGACAGGTAAGGACACAGGCTACACGAAGCGTTTATAACACAGAGCGCATCCGACGTGCGAATTAATAACGTATCGCAAATTTAAACACCGACAAATCAAATCTATAAAACTCAACATTAAACTAAAATTATAACACGTCACATACTGGGTTTTCTACAATATACACACACACACACACATATATATATATATATATTGCAACGTAACAAATTGCAAATTTAATATAATTTAAATTTGTGGAGCCCCACGATGTTGGAGCGCCAAATTTATGCAACGTTACATATACATAAAATAGGCGTGACCGGTCTCATGTTCAAGATTGACAAATTACGTACCAATATAACATTTAAATTGGGTTTCAGGTGTATCTGCAATAAGAACTCTATGTAACTTGAAACGGTAATTAAAATTTATTTGATACTATTAAAAAATGTGCACCTGGCACTGACTTCGATTTAAAACATTCGTTATTATTTGTTATTATGCCGTAAGGCTTAAGCTATATACATCCTTACTGACTAAATATTCTATTCTACTAATTATTGTATAAAAGAAAAATCTCATTTTCAGACTACTCAGTCAATTAATGTGTTTCAAAATATCAATATTTAAATCTCTTTTTCTATTCGCAATATATTATAACGATTCATATTAGCGTCCTATCTGAGCGTTATATGAAAGTGTCTGACGGAGGGAGTATAGCAGCGTAAGCAAGAGAGAGAGCGTACAATCGCAGCCATCTCACTCTAACCTCGTCACAGCGACATCAGAAAATACTAAATGTCTTGATCTAGTGAAAATATATGGAAACACTCAGAGAAAATTATTGAATAGAATGAAAATAAATAAAGAACAAAATAATAACGATCTACCAAAAGATCCTGAACTTATTAGTAAATTTAATTCAAAACTTATTGTATTTAAAACTTTATTAATAGAAATTATATAACGACTAGGGATATATCAAAACCCTATAGGTATAAATAATAATAAAATTAATGAGCTTAATCAATTTAATGAAAATAATCCTGTTGATGGGTCAAAAGTTGAAAATAAATTTGTTATCATAACCAGTTATATAAATTATTAAAATTATCAGTTAAATTTATCCTTGGAATTTTCATAAAAGAAAAATAAATAAAAGTTATAATTAAAATAACAATTAACAAAAAAAGAAAAACAGAAAACATAAATTTATTGGAGATATTTGTGGAATAGAAAAATACTATTCTTAGTTTTTTGAATCTGACAGATTGATGTTTTATAATAAACTAACTTTTCGTCATTAAAAGTAATCGTTAGTTACTATAAATTGGTTTAAGAGACCATCACTTACTTTCAGTCACTTAATGAATAGTTCATTAATCAATTAATAAAACAATTTATACCAACTCTTTCAATAACAATAGGCATAAATCTATGATTTGCTCCACAAATTTCAGAACATTGACCAAATGACATACCAGGTCGATTAATAAATATTCTTGCTTGATTTAATCGACCAGGCACAGCATCTACTTTAATTATCATAGATGGCATAGCTCATGAATGAATAACATCAAATGATGAAATCAATAATCGAATTTGAGTACTAAAAGGTAAAATCGTTCGATTATCTACTTCTAATAAACGGAACTCTCTAATTGATGTTTCATTCTGAGATTTTATATAAGAATAAAACTCAATATTTAAAAAATCTGAATATTCGTATGATCAATATCATTGATGACCAATAATTTTTAAAGTTATTAAAGGTTTATTAATTTCATCCAATAAGTATAATAATCGTAAGGATGGGAATGCAATAAAAATCAAAGTTAAAGCTGGAAGAAGTGTTCAAACAAATTCAATTAATTGTCCCTCTAATAAAAGTCGATTAACAATATTATTAAATATAATAACTGTTATTATATAAGTAACAATTGAAGTAATAATAATTAGAATAGTTAAAGTATGATCATGAAAAAATATTAATTGTTCCATTAATGGTGATATAGCATCTTGCATATTAATATAAGATCAATTAGAAATTTCTAACAAAAATTATTTTATATATGAATCTTAAATTCATCGCACTTCATCTGCCATATTAGAATTGAACTAATAATGGAATCTCACTATATGAGCGCTCAGACGGAAGAAGTTTATGTAACCATTCAATGGAGGAATTTATATTAGTTGAATATAAAATCAATCGATGTGAAATAAATCTTTCTCAAATAATAAACAATAAAAATAAAATTCCAATAAATGAAATTCTTCTTCCAATAGAAGATATAATATTTCATGATATAAATGCATCAGGATAATCTGAATATCGACGTGGTATACCTCTCAATCCTAAAAAATGTTGGGGGAAAAAGGTTAAATTTACCCCAACAAACATAATCAAAAAATGAATTTTTAATCAATTAGAATTTAAAGATAATCCAGTAAATAAAGGATATCAATGAATAAATCTTCCTAAAATTGCAAACACTGCACCTATTGATAACACGTAATGAAAATGGGCCACAACATAATATGTATCATGTAATACAATATCAATTGATGAATTAGCTAAAATCACTCCAGTCAATCCACCAATAGTAAAAAAAAAAAAAACCCTACTGCTCATAAAATTGAAGGTCTTATCTTGATTTTAACTCCTCTCAAAGTTGCTAATCATCTAAAAACTTTAATTCCAGTTGGAACAGCAATAATTATTGTAGCAGAAGTAAAATAAGCTCGTGTATCAACATCCATACCAACTGTAAATATATGATGTGCTCAAACAACAAATCCTAAAATACCAATTGATATTATAGCATAAATTATTCCTAGTGATCCAAAAGATTCAATTTTTCCTCTTTCCTGAATAATAATGTGAGAAATTAGTCCAAATCCAGGCAAAATTAAAATATATACTTCAGGGTGCCCAAAAAATCAAAATAAATGTTGGTATAAAATTGGATCTCCTCCACCTGAAGGATCGAAAAAAGAAATATTTAAATTCCGATCAGTAATAACATTGTAATTGCACCAGCCAAAACTGGTAATGAAAGCAATAATAAAAAGGCAGTAATTAATACCGCTCATACAAATAAAGGTAACCGATCCATATATATTCCCGCTGATCGTATATTAAAAATTGTTCTAATAAAATTAACTGCACCTAGGATTGAACTTGCTCCGGCCAAGTGTAAAGAAAAAATAGTTAAATCAACACAAGGTCCTGAGTGTGCAACGCCTCTTGACAATGGGGGATAAACTGTCCAACCAGTACCTGCACCTCTATCAACTATTCTACCAATTAATAATAATGTTAATGAAGGTGGTAATAATCAAAAACTTATATTATTTATTCGAGGAAAAGCCATGACTGGAGCACCAATTATTAAAGGGACCAATCAATTCTCAAATCCTCCAATCATAACTGGCATTAGTATAAAAAAAATTATAACGAAAGCATGAGCAGTAACAATCACATTATAAATTTGATCATCTCCAATAAAAGATCCAGGAATGCCTAATTCAACACGAATAAGAACTCTTAAAGTTGTACCCACTATCCCCGATCAAATCCCAAAAATGAAATATAATGTTCCAATGTCTTTATGATTAGTTGAGAAAAATCACTTATTCATAACTAAACATTGATTTATTCCCAATTGAGATGACTGAATTAGGTAATAAACTGTAAATTTATTTATGGATATTTTTCCTCTCAATAATCTAATCTTTCTTCTCCTTATTTTTTATTTTTTATTCTTTCTTCAGTCTTATATTTAATAATAATATTAAATTGCAAACTTGAAGGTGATTAAAATAAATCTAAGGCTTACAAGAAATTATATTTTTAACTTTGAAGGATAATAGTTTTATTAACTTAAAACCTTATTAATCCATAATATTAAATAAGGTTACAACTATAAATCCAATCAATAAAGAATTTACTATAAATAATGTATTATTTAACCTAAAAGTTGACAACTTTAAAGATACATTGTTTATCATCAGCCCTGTTATTACAACTCGTAAATAATAAAATAACACTAATAAAGCAGTTATTACTAAAATTAAACATAAAAAATACATTTTATTAGCTAAAAAACAATAAATTATCATAAATTTTGGGAAAAATCCTAAAAATGGTGATAATCCACCTATTGACATAAAAACAATTATTAACATTAACGATTTAACCCTATTGTTAAACAAAATAAAAATTTGATTTAAATAATTCATATTATTTATTCAAAACAGATAGCAAGTCAAAAATAAAGACAGGGAATAAATTAAAAAATATACCAGCCATATATAATTTATTAATATAACCCCTCTAAAAATTCAACTTAAATTGTAAATTGATGAATATGCTAACATTTTTCGAATTGATGAATAACACAGCCCCCCCAATGAGCCCCAAATACATGATAAAACAATAAATAAAATCAATCTTATATCCAGATAACTCAATAAAATAATGGGAATAATCCTCTGAACGGTTATAATTAAAAAAGACACTAATCAAGATAACCCATCAATTACTGAAACATATCAATAATGGAATGGGGGAGATCCAATTTTAATTATTAAACTAACTATAATAAAATATTTTACCTGAAATAATATTCCTAAAATAACAACAAACAGGAATAACAATCTTGAACCCATTCTCTGAATAATAAAATATTTAATTATTGACTCAGATGAGTAAACTCTCATTTTATTCATTATAAAAGGCAAAAATGATACCATATTTATTTCGATTCGACTCTTTGATAATGTACCACGCCATACACGGCAATGTATGAAAAACGGCCTCCAAGAGAAATACAAGACATAATAGAATTCCCCATGAGTCAAGAATACAAGTTCAATTGAATCAGATTCTACAATAAATTAGCAGAAGACCAGGAAAGGCGCAAGAACAAGTATCAAAAGGCGATTAAGAAAATAATAAGCTATGAAGTCGGAGAAAAGGTACTGCTAAAAAACAGGGAATTACCCAGTACTTTGGAAGGCATTACCAAAAAGTTGTTACTGCTGTATACCGGCCCATACCTGATTATTAAAAACAATAATAACAATACGTATGTATTAAAGGATATCATTTCAAATAAAGTAAAAGGAACTTATAATCAATTATCAATTAAAAAATATTTAGAGGAGAGATAACAAAAAAATTTCAAAATTCCAAAAATTAGTAAGTTCAACTTACACCAAACATTCGAAGAATTATGAATAAACGAAAAGAATTTTGATGGATAAAAAATTTTTCCAAATTCAAAAAATTAGTAAGTACAACTTACACCAAACATTCGAAGAATTATGAATAAACGAAAAGAATTTTGATGGATAAAGAATTTCCAAATTCCAAAAATTAGTAAGTACAACTTACACCAAACATTCGAAGAATTATGAATAAACGAAAAGAATTTTGATGAATAAAAAATGTTCAAAATTCAAAACATTAGTAAGTACAACTTACACCAAAATATTTGAAAAACTACTATGAATAAGAAAGAATTTAGTTGAATAAAAATATCTAAAGTTAAAAAATAGTAAGCTCATATCATTACTCATACGAATGATGAGAAATAACTCTTAAATACGAAAAGAGATTTTGTAAGAAAGAGATACAAAATTCTAAAAGAGTAAGAACAAATCACACTCATAATTTGGGTGAACTCTTACATCAAAGAATTTGAAGGTAATGGAGTAAAAATGTAAAAACTCTCTCTCAAACTCTCCAGAGACCCAAAACAAAAAGAACAGGTTCCGATAAACAAAGGAACAACCAATGTTAAACAATTGGATAATTTAATGTTACCCGAACAATATATTAACAAATGTTAAAAATGTTAGAAGAAGGAAGGTAACAAATCCTCATAAAAACCAGTGTTTAAAAAAAAAAAAAAAAAAAACCTCAATAAACAATCACAACTATAAAAAAACCATACTATAGTTTGTATGACAATAGTGACTATGCTAACAATGACCACTATTATAAATTATGTAAGTAAGACAAAAATGATACAGAATTTCAAATGAAAAAGAGAAAAGAAACCGGAATATCATATGACTTAATCGAAACAACTTAACCAAACTCACAAAGAAAATAATTTGATAAAGATGGAACAATGAAGAAGGACCAACTAAGTAAAGACCAAATATTAAGACCAGAAACCAAAAACCCTGGTACTATTAATGATAATGTTGTTGCAATAACCACTGTTACAGTGATAAGTGATAAAGAATTAATTAATGTTATGCCATGAGCAATAAAATAACTCATTGGATACCAGATGGTAGAAAAAATAAATATAAATGCTAATTACTATGTAAACATGATGAAATGTATATTATACCACATACCTAAACCACATAATATGGAATAAGCTTTAATAGAGAAGAAGAGTCACTTGTATAAAAGTATTAATTGATATAAAGTGTTATGAAGTGAAGAATCTAAAGATGTTTATTTTAGTCAAAAGAGACTACTTTTACTGATTTTTTATTTTTATGACTGGATGTAAAAAATGCCATCAGTCTTATATTTTGAGCAGAGATGATAATACCTCTATCATTATGTTAGGGAATGTTAGGGAGTAAACATACTGGTGAGGAAGCACCAAATAAGAAAGGATATAAAATGATAACGTTATACACAAGATTGAGGATCACTTATTAATGAAGAAAGAAACTAATAAAGGAGATACACATCATCTGAGAGGAAGCAACGGTGGAAAAGAAAGGTATATAAAGTGAAAACATGTAATCACGAAGAAAATATGGTAAATAAAAAGAATTAGTAGTAATTATTTCATCCATACTAAGAGTATGATCTGAACTAATCACTTTTACAGGAGAGCATATGTAGCATAACAAAATTATCACGTTAAAATTTTAACTTAATGCAACATAAATAAACAGAAAAGGTCCATAGTGAGTGAGAAGAATGAATTTTTTAAAGGTTAAGCAAAAGAAACTGTATATTAAGTCAATAAAATGTTAATAAGAATAAAAAATAACAAAGAAAACTATTGGTCAAAATAACTTACTATGTAAAAACCCAATAAACCAGCAGTATACCCAGTAGATTGGGGAAGCAGTAAATAGGAAAGACAAGAAAAAGGAGATAAAAAGGTGAAAACAATATTAATAATGGAAATTTATAAGGTCAAGAAGCAGAGAAACCACAAGACAAGAAATTTACTAATATAATAACGAAGAAAGGACAAAATATGTCAAGATTCCTACAAAGAGCCTAGAAACAAGAAGAGCTATTCCAAAAAATGTTAATAAAGGAATACATACCTTTGAACTAAATTTAAAACTAACATATTTAGACCTCGTAACTCAAGTTACAAGATACAATCAAATGAAAACCGAGTTGTAAACTAGATATAAGTATTACATGTAACAACCAAAAGACTACCAATAGTGTAGAAACAAACCGAAAACTACCATAGTGTAAAAAACAAAAGACTACCATTAGAGTAAGAAATATAAGGTGAAATACCATAAGAAATACAATAAAAGTTAGAGACTACAGTGAGTGTAGAGAATAACCAGTGACACACTATGATAAAAGTTAGTGTAGGAAATACAAATTATTTAAAAGGGCTGACAACATTGTTAGTGATAAGAGTTTTGTTTTTAACTAGATATAAGAAATCATATTACTCATAAAATGTTTTTTTTCAATTACAGTTAAGTAAATTGTGACAAGAACAATAAATACCAAAGGACAGTTCACAACTGAGGGTATAACCAATAATAAAATGTTTATTATTTATTGTTAATCAAATAATATGTTAGATATAAGGTGATAATAGTTATAAGATGTCTTTAATCACAGTTGAGTTAATACCACAAGAGACATAAATACAAAAGACAGTTAATGACTGACAGTATTACTAGTAATAAGAGTTTTTTATTTTCTAATTAAATTATGTCCAGGGAATAAGTAGGATAAGATATTTTTGTTATAATTAAATAAGATAATTAAAAAAGATAAGAATAAGATATTTTGTTATCACTGGATGATATAGTTACAAATAGTAGATATAAGATGTTTTTGTTAAAATTAGGTGATATAGGAAAAATAGTAGATAATAAGATGTTTTGTTGTATTTAAAATCATGTTAACTAATCTTCAAGTTTGTAAGGCAGAGAGGCAAGTAGGAAATAGGAATGTTATAATTTTATTTAAAACTGTAAACCATATGAAAGGTACAAAGCAGATTAGCTAATATACCACTCTAGAAAAAAACAGTAATGTAAACCAAAACTATCTATCAGAGAATCAAACTACATAATAGGGGATAGAATTCAGTCCATACAACACAGAAATTGAAAATGTAATTAGTACAGATACAATTAATAACGAATGGAATGACAAAGGAAAGAAAATTAACTTCTTTTGGAAATAAATAATACTAGGCCTATAATGGTAATCAAATCAGACTAAACAGTAAATTAATCCATATTGAAGTGTTTTAACAACAAAAGTATTAACAACAAAAGATAGTCACAGAGTTATTAATATTATTCCATGGAAATATTATCAGAAAAAACACTTATAAACCATTTAAACACTAAATTTGTACAAAATATGAGGCCTACAATAATTATAAAAAATTGTAATTTTTAGGCTTAAATGAACTTGAAACAAACCCAGCTATATATCCAATTATGTAAAATTAATTAATCAATATTGCTGAATAATTAGATTTTTGTAAAATTAAGAAATAAATGAAATACAGTAAAAAATAAGAAAACTTATTATGTATATTTAGATGATGAACCAAATCTAAGACATGTACTTTTATATATAAACAATGGAAAGAGGAAAAAGACATATCACAAATTACCCTAAAACGACGACGTTCAGAGTTTAGTCTATTGTTAATCGTTAATACGACTAGTTGAGAAGTTATTAACAGAAGACCGAAAAAGTATAATTTTGTGTAAAACCGTGAGTGTAGCTTTGAAAAGTGTAACAGAGGTTAACTAAAATAAAAATAACACTAACAGATAATAATTAACACCTCACTAATTCCGAACAACAGTAATAACACCATCTAAACACAAGCACAAGAAATCAACGGCCATTTTGAGAAGATTTTGAACCATATCAGCAGAACACGAATACACATATTTGAACACCGGACACTTCACCAGTAACCCATCACGAAACGACATCGCAGGAGAAGAGAGGACACTCTACACTATATTCCTGGACAAACACAACTTCGCAGAGAAGGGAATACGCATTTATTTCTGTGGGAGAAGCTCAACCAGTTCCAGTAGTGCATAGCAGAGAAAATCGAGGTTACGGCGGCCATATTTTATTTCCGAACGAGCCAAGTACACAGCCTGCTGGAAGCAAGTGACGTCATTTCGACGAGTGGTTCGATATTACTTTTCATAATTGACAATTTACATAATAATATTGTTTTTCAGCCATAATAATTTAGTTTAAAAATATCTGTAAGACTGTATCTTGTTCCTTGCCCTCTGACCATTTCGACTCGCTAAAAGAATCCTAATTAATTAATCTTGTAAAAATATATTTTGTCAATCTTGTTCGCTACCGACTGGAGCAGATATCAACCAATGCCTGGGCCATGCGCAGCCTGAATGGCGCATAATTTTAAATGTCAATAAATGAACATCATTATTCTGTTATAAGAGTTTGTATTTATTTGTATAGTGAATGTTAGCTATTTTTTCTTCTAAAAAAATAATTTACAGTGATAAAATAAATATCTGAGAGGAAGAAGAAGAGCAAAGTCAGCAGAGAGAATCAACAGATCTAACTACACTATTAAATTATTAAAAGAAACAAATAATTTCGAATTACAAATTCATACCTATTTAATTGGATGTAATTAAAGCACACACACAATTAATTAATTATTAATTAATTAATTGAATTAATCAATTAAACAAAAAATATATATATATAAGTAAAATTTTATAACTAACAAAATTTTTATTATCAACAAATCACACTTTATTATCATACATTATTTATATTTAATTTATTATTTGTAAATTGGGAATAATTACCAATTGGTGAATCCAAAGTGGAGCTGTATCGTCGGCGAGTTCAACACCGAGATTCAGACAACATTTATTAGCATCACAATTGCTATCATTATATCATTATATTATTATATATTTGTAACAATTATATTACAAATTGGCACTCACAACAGTGGGGCATCATCATCTTCTATATTTGTAAATTATATTACAAATTGGCTAGCCCAACAGTGGGGCTTTAAGGAGACTAATCTTGTGATTAGTATCACAATAATATATTTAAATTATATTTGTAATAAATTACAAATACCAATGTTTTTGTTATGTACGGTTGTAAATATTAAGAAGCGGATTTAATGTTTATATTGTTATATTGTCTTAATACTCTGTCGCAGAAAGGGTTGAATATAATTTTTTTGCAATTTAGTTTACCGTTAGAACGTGGCGATTATAGTCTGAAGTAGGTGGTGGAAAGAATATCGAAACAGAGAAGGCGGTAGAAAGATAATGGAAAGCCCGAACTGTGATGTCGATGTTAAATCCCACAACGTCTCAATGACAAATTGTCCCCATTCCAGTTTATATTTTCATGTATCTTTTTGCAGTAGGAAAGAGAAATGCTTCCGCGTATCCTGTAGTTACTTAATAACCTGATGTCATTCTACATATTATGTATTTATGAATGTATATATTAACGGTTTTCAAAACTTAGAAATGCATATTGTTATCTAAAAAGAATGTGTTCATTTATAATACTAGCCTAACTCTTTACTAAATAGTGCCAAATATGAATACGATATTTTGAAGTTGTTTATAAAATCTTAGAACTCAAATTTGCATGCTAATCTGATATGTGTCTATCCAACAATCGTGAAATCTATCTATCAACAATCTATCAATTTAACAACCAAACAATCTATTTATCATGAAAAGTAAAGGTAATAATATGCTTTATGATATTTTAAAGTATGCATAAAATAAACAATACTAAAAAACTCGAAAACATTTTCTCTCATTTTCTGCATTTGCTGATATTTTTAATTATATTTTACGAATTTTTTAAAACTGTGTAGTGAGTACGTGTCTGTAAATATCTGCAGCAAATGGAATTCAATTGGTCTATTCGTTTCCTAATAGAAATAGATCAAAGATTTTTCGTGAATTTTCATTCGGCACTACCGGTCTTCAAAACCAAATATTTAAAATCTTGCTGTGAGTTGTGCAAATACGTGGTTGGCCTCAAATTTTGTTGAAGTCAGTATACGAACAATTACTTCACCGGTAGAGGGACGGGGCGCTTGTAAACGGCGTAAGAGCAATAACAAGATACGCTTTAAGATTTTAATTGGTAATTTGTTTTCTAAGTGGTAATTAAGCACTCAATTATAAATACAACCAAAAAGTGTAAAACACTACGAACATGTGTGCAATAGCAAGCAAAACTCTGATTAATGAAGAATTTTTTTAAGTTGGTGCGAAAAAAAACACCGTAGACCAATACTGAGGGCCGAATGAAGAACTATCATTCAACCGCCAGATGATTAGCAAAGTTTACACAAAGCGATTTCGTACTGACTTGGCGGCTATAGCGTAGCGTACCGCAATTAAAAATGTTCCTACTCACATAACTAATTAGACCACTTATTTAATTCGACTTAAATTATTGTACTTTTATAGGCATTTGTTTTCAATTTTTGACATTTCTATTCTTCTTTATTCCTTGAGGTGAGAGGTTAACCCATAACCACCATCACTGCGCCACTGTATTGACGGATCCTTATAACAAACACTGATTTAAAAATATACGGTAACATGTAATTTTCATATATCGTATTAAAGGTTATACGTAATTCTAACAGTTATTTTGTCTTTGATTTTAATTTACCCATGAGTTTTACTCCTATGTTTAAGTTGTAGGCAGTAATTATATTTACTATACATTATTTGTTGAAATTCATGGAATAAATCTTGCTTGGATATGTGTGTGTGTGTATTGCATTGTGATAAGCATTTCGTTGATTATAAAATAAAAGAGACCTGAGAGAACTTACTGTCAGTAGGTTAAGAACTTCGATTTTTAGATAGTATTTAGCCATTACTGACATAAATTATAGTGTCGTGTTAGTGAAGAAAGTGTTGTCAGTGACATAGTGAAAGTGTGTGCGCATATTATTAAAAACATGTATTTATACGTACATTCTATCCATAGATGGGCACGCAACTAAGGTGTAGAATGTCCAAAAGCAGAATGAGCGAATTATTTAATCTGGAATGCAATAAAATATTATTAACCTTAATCGTGGATTCAAAGGGTGTAAAGAAAAACGTAATTTGAGGTAGCGAATGGTCTCAATAACCGGAAGTTAGTTATATTTGGTACATGGGCTACTAGAAGACATTAAAAAAAAATGGGTTTGATATGACTGCAGATGTCTTATTTGCCAAACAAACTGCATTTTCTGCAATAAGACATGACCTCATTACATCATAGAGCATCAAGCATACTTAAAGAGACATCACGTTCAATTTCGATTTGGACATAGATCAAGAAGTCTATGATCAATGAAGAAGTCAAGTCGACAAGCTACTGCTTTAAGTTATATAAGTCTGGCACAACTGTAAGAGATTGTCCAAAATTATTGGCTGCCTAATTAACCGAAGACAAACGCATGATCGACAGAGGACGTCCCATAACATATTGGGAGAACCACTGGATTACCTGAGAACGTAGGTCGGCGCAATAAGATCGTCAAGCAAGAGACCCGGCTTCATCGTGTAGGGTTTCGACATCAGGAAAGTGGAAAACTAATTATTTTATTAATATTTTTTTTGTAACAGAAAATTTAAAGAAATTACAAAAAATTTTTATTAATTATAAATTTTTTTTAATACATATTGTTAAAAGACTCTAGTTTTAATATACTTCATATATTTTTTGTCAATATAGTAAAAGTAAATTAATTTTTTTTAATTACAATAATTGCCACATTAATATATTGTAAAGAGGATCATTGCTGGAAGAATCCTGCTGGCAAGCTGAAGACCGTTACTTCTACGATGAATAAATTGTGAAACATCTCACTGTTTATTTAATCAAACCTCATTTCCTACTACTGCTAGTAGGCCTACTTCTTACGGCTTAAAGTAAAATAAGCACAATTCTAAGATTTAAATTATTAGTCCTTATTTGTTACAATTTGGTTTCGTATAGATTTGCATATTTTAAGACGTTGATTAGTATAAAGAAGCTTTATAAACAGTACATTAAACTGAGATGTGTAGGATAATTCATTAAAAATTTTCACTGTTAAATTTTAATGAAATAAAAACTCTGAGGCGAATTGTAACACACGATTGTCTGCGCGCGTGCAGCTGTATATGTTTTTGTTAAAATAACCTTCTACATTAATAACAAACTAATTTTTTAAACAGTGGCAAACACATAAGTACTAAATTACATAGTCAGTGATCAGTTATATTGTTCCAGATCAAAACATTTACATATATAAAAATTGAAAAAAATCAATACACAAGTTTTCTGAAAACCATGAATAATCATTAAACACATTACAAGAAGGTATGTCATAGTAATAAATAAACAAATAAGAAATTATCTCACATATTCGCAAAAGGTAGGGTACAGAATGTTCGCTCTCCAATGGGTATACATGTGAGATAGCACTTATTGCACCATTGTCTTATAGTTCTGTGATACACATTTTAAAAGTGTAGGTGATAATACGCCTCTTCATAGCAGTTAAACTCCTCTTGTAACATGTTTCCTACTTTATTTTGAGTTTTTACTCCTTTGTACTTCATTTTGAGTTTTATTCACTCGGTTGCCTTGACTAACGTGATGTTAATATGAGTCTCGTCCGATACTTCAAACACTTTATCGTATGCCTTTCTAAGTTCAACAAAACCGTAGGAAATTACCTGACAGTTGCTTTCATTTTCTCTCTTGACTATTTGGGAACGAGGTATCCACATATGAGCTACAAACCAATAAAACGAGATTGATCCTACTTAAACTCACTACAAATATCTCTTTCTTTGTACATGGACAATTTTATCCCATTACTTATAACTTGAATTCCTTTCATTCTAACAAACTTATATTTTTGCCTTTGCTCTTTGTAAAAGACATTCTCCATGCTCATAAATTCCAGCCATTTAAACTGTGTTCTGCTTGTAATTTTTGCAATGTCAACGAATGATCTTGCCTACTATTACCTCGCGATATAGTTAGTACTATTTAGCATCTTCACCTTTTTTCTATTAGTTGTTCAAGCAATATATTACTGCACATAGCAACTTTATTCCGTATAGTTATTATCTCTAATATTAAATATAGATAATATTAAACACGTTTAGCGGTGTTTAAGTTTTCTTCTGATCTCAATTTTTGTTCAAAGATTTTAATATGTTTGTATTTTTATAAAAATAAATTGATGAAAAAATAATTTACTCCCTGGTAGCTATCATATAGCCAAGTACTACTTTTAAGTACTGTAAAAGCGTAACCAATTTAGTAAATGTTTCTCGTAAAAGCAGCACGTCTCTTAGGAATTTCGCCTGTAGGGAATTATAATTTTATAATGAAGGTTTCAACAAAACATTTTTGTTTCGTTTTAAAAGTTTTAAAAATATATTTATCGTTTAATTTTTACAGCGCTGAATGGCGATAACGTGAACTACAGTCTATTTGAAATATCGAAATAAAAACCTATACTTGAAATAGTTATTTATTGCCAAACATTACTAAATCATCTTGTAGAAGAAAAACTATACTCGTTTATATTCTTTACAGAAATAAAAGCGTTGAAATATTTACTACATCATGTTTTCTATTAACTACATTGTGAGGCAATTTAAGGATCAATACACCAGAAATAAAAAAATATTGACTTCTCAATCTTTCTGTTGCTTTCAATTTGAGTAAACTTTTCGCTTACAATTAACTTTTTCCTTATCTAAAGGTGTTACTAAATAGGCCTATACACATAAAATAATTAATTATGTGAAACAAAAAGTTAATGTAATGAGAAAAATTCATAAGAACACTGGATTGCTCGACTCCGATTAAATGCATTCTATCTTAAAATGAAATGACAAAGATTAATTTTGTACGGTGCATTAGTGTTACCGACATTGTTGCCAGTACCGAAATTTTGCCAGTGAAACAGGAGTCGGAAATTTTAGAGCACGTGAAGACACAAACCTTTTGATTGTAAGGACAGTCTGTATAGTTTTCGTTGACGATCGGAGTTTGTTAGTAGTATCAGAAAAAATTTTGATGTCTTTAAAGATGACAAATGTTATAATTTAATTACATCCTCTTCAAAAACAAATGTTATGGCGTTTAACGACTGCGACCCAGTATGAGCACGACTTATACTTAAGGACAGAGCGATTGAACAGGTTAATAAATTAACATAGTTGTGATAGTTGTAGTTGTGATAGTTTTGATAGTTGTATATACTTTGAGTAGTGACGTAAATAAGTTGCGAAGGTTTTAATATTTATGTAGTACATTAAAGAAGACATTCTAAAACCTTAATTTTGCCAAGCAGTTATAAGATAATGGCTGTTCTAGTCCTATTCTATGATTATAAAACTGGATGTTAACAAAAGAACATTAAGTAAGGTCAGAGAACGAAGTGAGATTTTTGAAAACTGTTACCGGTTGTTACATAGCGGTTAGAAGGAGTATTACATACATTCGGGAAATACTTAAAATGTTTAGTATAATCTGTAGGATAGATATAATAAGTAGGAATAAATGTAAATAGATAGGAATATAAATACGAATAACTGAAGGAACCACATTGATTCTGATGTTCAAGTAGTCATATGAAATTACAAGGTACAGCGTATCAAAAACCATTTTGGCCGTGCAAGGAAAAGATGAAGTTATCACCTATAGAGTAGGTGGAATACATGAGAAAAGGTTTAGAAACTGACTGTGATGACGACGATGAGAATGATACACATATATGTATACGAACATACGCGCGCTCACGTGCCCGTTTTGGCGTTTGTTGCAGTAATGCGTGCCCCCAGATTTCATGTGCATTTTGGATTCACTGATCTTGTGGCGTATAAACAAAATATGTAAAAAAAAAAATACTTTAAAAATAATATTATATTATATAATATTAAAAATAATAGTTTGAATTTTATACTTTACCTTAGTTACAAACAACCGACAAGTAGGGAGTAGTTTTTTGTTTTTTGTATTAATAGTTATTTCATATGGATATAATTTCGACGATCCACGACTCGTGATCTTATAACAGAGGAAAATGTAAAATAATGTTAGTCGAACTGACATTAGACCGTTGTTACAACTTACTTTGTTCCTCGGAGCTATCGGAAATTTCCTTCTTGATAAAGTACAATCAATAAATGGGCACACAGAAAATACTGCATTAAGTAGTACTTTATGTAGTACTTAGTTGATTAATTAGTATTGTTACGACAGTCTCATTGATCATCGTATGGTACAGTGGAAAGCAAAATACAAGACACCAATGAAGCCACTAAAACCCAGCTTTAAGTATCACAATTAACAATTTGTAACCAACAAGATAGTCTCTTACAACAATTCAAGTAAAAATTGTGCACACGCAATAATAATGTCAACTGTAAAGAATTCCACACTAATAACAACATTTCGCTACATACACTCGATCCACGCTAAATAAATGGCTCAACATCACTGAAATGATAACCCGGCTGCTATGGCTTTTTATAGCTAGCGGAGAGGTCCAGTATAAGTTTCTCTCCTTACTCCACGCCATCTTAATGCGTATTTCAAGTGTTCTTGAACACACTAGAACACCTACTTGTGAGCGGCCTTGACTGAGGCAACACCTTCCACACTGGACAGGGAGTGTGGAGAATGTTCTGCGCTGTTCGATAGCCTTCCCGTTACAGTATTTTGTAAACGCATCTGAGATGTGTACTGCTTTTGCCAGTTAGTATCCCATATTACTTTACTTTGATTGTAGCTATCTACCGCCCAATGTGTTGTCAAAGATTATGCTTTCATTTAAAACAATGTTACCATAAAACGAAAATTGGAATTAGTATTTTATAACAAAAACAACAAGTAATATAAGAAATTAAGAAATTTACATTTAATTATTGGATTATGTTTACTTAACAGTTTATTGATTGTACTTAATACTTAAATAATTGCACGGGTCTTGATCGTATAATTAAGAGAGAAAATAATACTTGAGCTCAAGAGAAACCGTGGTTTAGAGGTTTAATAGCAATTTGGTGTTGCGTACGCTTAAAAGCTATGTCAGTTTACGCGATTAATCGTGAGATCTATTCAACTATAGACTATGTACGAGCATATACAGCTATTGTTGTATTATATTCTATTGCTATAACGAATCCGGAAGAGAGAATTTCTCTTGTGTTTTCGCTTTATTCGCTCCCAGCGGCGTCAATATTCCATATTTTTACTTTTTAATAAATTAAATTTACAGTTAAATGTGCTTTTATTTGAATACAATTAGTTAATTTTAATTTATAATTAACTGTTTATTAATCCTGCTTTGATTATTGAAAATTTAGCACTTTTATCTTTACCATAATACTCCTTGCGGAGAAATGCTACAGACGTTTCCGTCTGATGATTAACTGGTTTTTGCTTATCATCAGAAGCATCGGCTATCGGTTTCACTCAATTAATTAAATTTTTTTAACACTAATACCATTTTAACTGTCAATTTACATTGGAAAATCGAAAACAAGGTTTCTTTGAATCTCAAGTGGCAACTTAAATCTGCGCAGCGACACTTTTGGATATTCACATACAAAACTTGAATACGTTGTAAGATGTGAAGATGGATTGTCTCCCCTGCGTATAAAGTATGTTGCCGGAAGGAAACGTTGACAAATCGCTCCACTTAGAGAACGTATCGTCAACTGAACACATGTTCTTGAATCTCCAAAGGCAAATATTTTTCTGAACACACATCTTGCCTTAGTACGTACTTAACATTCTGAAGTATATTGTGTAAATCAAAATAGTCCAGATCAAGAGACACTTTTAGTTAGAGACCGTAAAAGGAACCTAATAGTTTATAACTTAAACTATAAATCAATAACATAACTACAGTTATCTGGAATCTTAGAACAGGTGACGATGTTGAGTTATAATAATGAAATCTGGAAAGGGCAAGAACGTAAGTTGTCATGATTTAACGGTGAGTACGCATATATTAATGTACCAGAAAGACGAATTTCATGATACATTAGAAAAGAAACTGTTTTGTAAAGCATATGAATAGGCACTTGTAAAAACTGAAAAAAAAAACTTGTAACAGTGTCGCGTCAAAATACATTCTGTCCACTACTAATTGTTTCCATCTGTTCACCCTTCCAATGATAGTTTCCTATGTATCAGATTTTTTTGTGTTCCACAAGTTTTACTTACGTCAGTGTTTTATTGTACGTAATGACAATTTACTGAATGACAATTTATTGAAGAACATATTCCTGAGTAAAATATACATTTCTAACCAATGCTACATTAAGGTAACCCACAGTAAAATATTTGTTTCTTGATATAATATATTACGTAATATGTCGGTAATTAGGTACCACTTTTCTAATATAATCCATATTTAGGTAACAGAAACCGTAAACACACACACGCGCGCGCGCGGGTGAGATCCCCGTACAGCGATTATCGATTCAATTAGCCCTTTTGTAACCATAAATCTTCTAATTCTGGCATTGATTCTGTTATTGTAACATAAAACGTCTATCGACTTAACAATATTCTTCAGTAATCTCCCAATTATAATTTTTTTATGAGGCATCGTCAATGTACTTCGCTCCCAGGAAATATGAACCATGAAAGAGTTAGGAAGTCCTGTCGCTGTCTCATTTGAAGAGCGTACGCAACTCTTTTGATCCTCAAAAAAGGTAAGTAAATAAATAAATAAATCAAAATTAAAAAATCTAAAATATACTTAAATTTTGTGAATATTATGGATCTCAGCCTAGTGTAAAATTATGTTCGACTAAATAAATGTTTACCTATACACCTGTATAAACGAGAATCAATCACTGCATTGAATTCTGAATTCTCTGTATATGATAACGCCTTGTACAGCATTATTATTTTTAATACCTCTTTTTTTTAATCCGCGTATAGTTTCACAACGATTTAACTATCGATTCAACTACATATTGCAACGAATCACAGGATCATGATAAGCGGGGCAAGCTCATATATTACACAGACTATGGACATTCATGTTTATATTGGTAGATGGTTAAATTTGCTTATGTTATCAGTTGTATTTAGTAAGGATAAGGGTTTAGTTTAGTAAAACTGTGCATTATTTATTTATTGTTATTCATGTACTGTGTTTGTGGAAATGTGCGCGCGTGCGCGAGTGGTAAACGTTTCCCGGGCTGTGTGTGAATTAATTATCATTGTGTTTGACATTGAACTGAACATAGACATATGTATTGCTACAATCCCTATATATTTCTGACTATTGTTTACGTTCATGTATGATATTAGTAAAGTATGCAGTTATGCATGTGATAAGGGTATTCTGATTACTGCTATGCATGCTGTTACAAAGTAAATGCACTTTACAGCATGAAAAGTGCATGTCACGGTGTACTAACCATGTGACTTCCGTCCACCAATAGAATGCTGAGTGGTGGTTGGAAATTTTCTTAAGCCTGTCGTTACACAGGCAGTTCTTCTACGCCATCTACCGCGAACGGGACGTGTACTCCTTGTACAAGATTCTACCGCTTGCAAGGTGTTGTAAAAACTATTCGTCGTTAGTGAAACGGGAAGACTCAGAACTGTGTGTGTAGTACACCTGCACACAGTATTGTTTTAACGCATTGCGCGTATAGTTACGACAGTTCTTCTACGCCATCTACCGCGAACGGGACGTGCACTCCTTGTACAAGATTCTACCGCTTGCAAGGTGTTGTAAAAACTATTCGTCGTTAGTGAAACGGAAAGACTCAGAACTGTGTGTGTGTAGTACATCTGCACACAGTATTGTTTTAACGCATTGCGCGTATAATTACAGGCAGTTCTTCACTGCTGCTACCGCGAACGGTACATACAATTCTTGTTCAAGATTCTGTCGCTTGCAGGAATCTGTAAAGATTATTCGGGGATAGTAACGCGTGTGACGCAGAACGGTTGAATATTAACTCTTTACACACGATATTAGTATTGTAGTATTACGTGTGTAATAAGTGAGTGTAACTGTATCACTGTGCGAGATTTTCCGCAGTGTCAATATCATTAATGGTTACGCAATAGTAACTTGTTCCATCAAGACGTTTCCGTGTTAGTGCAAGATTTCCTCATAGGGTGGTCTGATGATCGCGGTAGACCTGGGTATTCGCGTGAACACTTGAAGAAGCCGGAGTGGTATAAGTTCAATATACCGTTATTAGATTAAACTCACTGTCACCTGAGATATTACTTGGTCATAAACTCTATATTAATTTTACGAGTAATAAGATCCGTAGTACCGTTGTGTGTGCGAAGCGTCAGATTCATCGTGGGAATTACAGGACACCAGCCCAGCTGTCAGGACACCAGCCCAGCTGTTACAGGACACCAGCCCAGCTGTCAGGACACCAGCCCAGTTGTTATAGGACACCAGCCCAGCTGTTATAGGACACCAGCCCAGCTGTTACAAGACACCAGCCCAGCTGTTATAGGACACCAGCCCAGCTGTTACAGGACGCCAGCCCAGCTGTAAACGTTTCTGGGGAAACGTCTGTCATTTATAAGCCACACCTGACGACCCAACTACACGGGCAAAGGCCTGCCCTTCTCTTCAGCAACATCATCGTGGGAATCTTCTTTATGTAACGTATCACGTCATGTGTATGAACAGTATTTAACATTTTTAAAAGAAAGACTCTATATCAAACATTACATTCTGTACATATCAAATATACCATATAAACAATTACTTGTGTTTTGTGCAATAAATAATCTTAAACCCTCCAATATAGACTTTTAATTTTAGATACACATACTATCATATCCTATGCGCCAATATTTTAGTAATTTGTGTTGTCGCAATATATTTTACTAATCTTTTTAGATCTGGGTCCGTTATTATTAAATTTGATTTGTTTTTTGTTCTATAGCATGAATTAATGACTCTTATATCTCAGGGCTGCAGTACAAAAAAATAAAATAATATATAGAGTTTAGAACCAATTTATTTATTAATGAATGTAAGGTTTTTTTTATTTTTTATACAATTTATAAAAGAAGAAAAAAAATTATTTCTCTATAAATTATTACAGTTTCCACGTTTATGTACCAGGGCGCAGGACTGGCTGTAAATCTAACAACAAGACGCACACTCTGCAATTTCTCGCTTCTGGCGCTAGTTAGCGAGTATATTTACTGAAATAATAAATACACTAGGCTTTACTTGCTTTTAGTTAGTTTTTAGAAATAAATAATAGGTTATATGTTACAAGTCTGTATTCGTTCGTTTCTTATTCGTTAAAATCGTTTATGTCTATTGTACACAAGACGCGGGTAAACCTGTGAGTTTATGTGTTTAATTTCACTTTCGTTAAAACCATGATTATTTTTATGTTAGTTCTTCAGTATTCTTAATTATTATAAACACATAATGCTACCTGACAGGTGAGTACCACTTTTACTCACTATTAATTTAATTTTACTTCTTTTACTGCTTTTTTCGTTATTATATTCTTTTTCTTGAGTTAATTAGTTAATTTTGATTTGACTCTTGCACTTTCTATTTACGTGTAGGTTCCCAAACACTTTAATTATTACTTCACTTCTTCACGATACGTCTGCACTTGGTGACTGTCAAAAAAAGAGTAACGCTTTCTCTGCACCAACGCGTCTATTAATTAAGCGTCCTGGAAATAGAAAACTTTACGTTTTTTTTTACCTACAATCACTTTTATAATTTCGCACATTTAGCAATTATTCTTGTCCTATATTCACTAAATATATTTAACCTTACTGAGTTTTACATAGTTATAGTCCTTTTACTTTTAATGTTCACATATTGAGTGATTTATTAATTTTTTACAATACAAAATTTTTTCATAAACTGTAGGTAAACTTGATTAGTTATTCACAAATATGTTCCATTCGTTCTATGACGTTCTATCAAAACACAATTTGTAGCTAAACTAATTCCATATTATTTAAAACAATTTCTGATTAATTTCAACTTATTATTGAGTTTTATAAATAATTATAAGAATTTTGGGGTTTTAATTAGTTTTTATACATCAAATGTTTATACCTACCTAAAGCGTGGTACTAGGCCTTACCCATACATTCAATATGGCTGACAATTTTATTTTATAAATTATAAATTTTTCAATTTTACTCAGATTTTGGCCGTGATTTTACAGCAGTACAATATACAAAACCAAATATATTACCTAAAGTAACAAGATATGATTAGACGTTCAGAACGTATTCTAAAAATGAATTTAAGAATTAAAAAAAAAACAAGGTGCGTTCAGAGTTCTGGGCACTTTTTCAACCGTATACGAAAAAATTATTTCTAACAAATTTTATGACGAGATATTGTCCTCCAAGCTACATCAAGGTGCACCTAGAGGCTGTACAGATACACAAACATAGCAGTTGACAGCGGTTGACTTCAAAAAATACAAGCAAGCCGTGAATCTGTAGCCACGATGTTCAGACACCATCCTCTTGTATGTAGCGAATAATCGCGCTGGTAATTTTTACTCATAGAATAGGAATCAGTCTGGTCAGCACTTGTTACCATTTGGTCGTTTTGGACGCAACCCGGACGCAGAACACTCAAACGTCGACTGAGAACGTTCAAAGGTTAGTTTGACAGGTGGGGTCAAAACGTCTGGGTTTTTCAAAATGGTCCCAAATTCTATATATTTATCAACACCGACACGTTTCTAAAGCAAATGAGGTCGCCTTCATGTTGTCAGCCTCCAGCCTCCACATTTTCCGATCTTGTTCTTCACCCTCTACATTTACATACATATCTTCTATGATTACATTTACTACTGCGTGGAGGACAACCTGTTCTTTTTTATCTGTTACAGTAGTTCCCGTTTTCATTATTATTTTTTAAGTCTTTCATCCCCTATTCCTTGTACAATTGCTCTCGTTATATATCATCTGTAATTTTTTTGTATGTATACCTGTCGTCTGAAGTCTTTATTTATAATTTCTTCTAGTGCCGATTTTCTAGCTGATCGTCTTCAAAGCTGATCTGTCAACAAAATTTTCTTTTATATTTTTATGTTTACTTGCCACATTTCACAACCATAGATTAATTTGGTTGCATTATTGTTTCGAAAGTAGGAATCTTGGTCTACATTCTTATAATTTTAGGCCAAATTTTAGGATTAGGCACTATGATTTTCCTAGCGCTGCTGACTCTCGCATAGTGTAATAACTCATATGTTCCGGTTTTATCAAATGCTATCCGTAGATATGTTATTTCTGTGGATCCTTTGACGATTATATCGTTCTCCATTACCGGATCATAATTGTGGCTATACCATATTTAATTTTTGTTTCACTTCACAGTCAACTACTGTTTTGTGTAAGCTTCCTAGATTTTTTGTAATATATTGCTTTCCTTTTCGTTTCTTCGTAAGTACCTCTTAAGTTTCACATTTTTCATAATCTATTCCATATATCGTAATCGTGGTTTTCCGCCACATTTTTCTCGTTCAAATAATCACTTTCTTTTCCTTTTGTATTATATCATGTGCTGGTTGATATGAGTTTTAATCAACGAACAACTTTCTTGTAGTTAATTGCAATCTCTTGTGTTTGTTTTCTCTTCTGTTATGAGATGCATAACACAGTTCCAAAGTACTTTGTTGTAACTTACTTATCATCATTATCAAATCATGATCACGTCTATATCACAGCTTGGGTAAGTTTAACTCTGCCTGACTTGGGGTTTAAAGCGTATGTATCAAAATTATGAAGACAATCAGAGGTGTGGTAATATCTCCAGGCACTCTTCGAGTATATTTTCTTCGTAGGTGATGATTGGAAAACGTACGCGTGGTACAAAGCTTGTGTCTTTAGCAAAATTCTACAAGCTTCCTTTACAAAATTCCTCTTCCATTGCTTGTTTTCAATTTCAATTCCCCTATACCTCTTCTTCCTTTCCTTTTCCCAAAACCGCATTCACATCCTCCAATATGATAAGTCTTTTATTTCTCTTAGCTTTACTAATAATGTATTTTCGTTCATCATGCATCTTATCAACTTCATTTTCTTCATGACTAGTTGTTGGTATATACGTTTGTATCCCTGGGTATTGTTTCCACTCCAATAAGAATGACCCTCTCTTTATACTGAACATACTCTCAACTCCAGTTGTTTGTTAAAATTCGGACTCTTGCGAGCTCAGATTCGACCTGTGCTGTTTCAATATGTACGACTAGATATATTATCAAATTTTTTAATTTGGAATTACTATTACACTATATTGTAATAGGAAACTTAAAATAATACTGATTTTTCCACAAAATAGGTGAATGCTAACTCATACATGATGAAAATTAAAACTCAAGCTTCTATTTATTTAAGTCCGTATAAAATTCCAATCAGATTTTCATTAAAAAGGTGGCGTTGTTAGTATTTTAGGGGCTGAATACGACATTTTGGCTGCTAAAGCAACGTAATTATGAAACTGTGAGTAGCGTGCAAGAACTCTTAGAAGTACAGCGACGCCATGTTTTTCAGTGTAGATTTATGTTGCAGCAGGTTCCAACAATAAAATTTACAGTTGTAAATGCATAAAAGCAGGGAGGATTAGTTACATTCCTTTTTTTAAAACTCTCGTTTTCTAAGTAGGTACATCTCGCATACGCATTTTGTGAAGCAACAAACAATAAAATATTTGGAAACATCCAATGCAAATTATCTAGTGTTTCCATAAATTTGCATACAAACGGTATAACGGAAGGTGGGACGATACAAAAACAGTTCACACCCAAAATTTATTCCTTCCAATTTACATAAATAAGTATTCAATTATTTACGCGGAGATAATATTTTTTTTAAATTGTGTTGTAAACACTGTTATGGAACTGTGGTGTAAATAAAAGTAGCCTATTAGGGAATGTTATTTATCAATTGTCTACGAAATATATAAATTGATTTCTGAAATAGACGAACTTATCAGAAGTGGACGTAGAAGAATCATTTCAAAATCCTAATTGCTTCATTTATTCCGTTAAATTAAACTTAAGTGTTAAGCATATGCATGAAGTTAATAATAATAAATTCCCACTTACCAAAACGGTAACCTGATATGCGCTCCACACACAGAGCTTTATTTAGAGGCTCCAGTCCCAATTGTGAATACTGATTTTCATGCTTAATAGATTTAAAGCAAAGCTAGTTGGATATTTCTTCAGCAAATTTAGTTTTCATTTTATAATCAGGAACTGAACTATATTTTATAATAATTGCTTAGCTATTCACTGAAATGCCTACTTGTTCTCATTCTCAAAATATTACGTTTTAATTGATGTTTGTTCCAGTGGTAATAGTTAAAAGAAAAGTAAAAGAAAAGAATACTTTAAACGTTTGATGTGAAATTGTTGCAAGAGATGTTGCCATTTTACACTTCATATCAGTAACCTAAAGCTATCTATACACAGTTACATTTAAACATTTAAGTTATATTTGGTGTTGTAATTTAATTTTAATAAAACTTTTAATTATCAAGTATATGTTTTCGTCAACAGGGCTGATAAACTTACCTCACAGTATTAAAACATTATGTATGTATGTTTATATATATTTACATCTCGTAAACTTACGTCCTATGTTTTCTACGTGTGAACGCACAATATCAAAGATTTTAAGTAACCTTAATTTTATATTACAAAGCATGTGAACTCCCACGGCAGGAACTAAGATGTTTAGACGATCGCATGGGACTCAATGTAGACCAGACCAACTAGAAGCACGTGTATATTTATTTCTCACAGCTCTTCCAGTTGTTACTAGACGTGCGCTATGCCAGATGTCAGCCAGTCACATCACATCCCAGATAGGCTGGATTTCAGATGTCAAGGTCTCTTCGTGTTTGTGTATTTCGATTGCCTCTCTCTGGAACCGAGAGAAGTATCAACGAGTCGAGGACAGGACCTGGGTTTCCGCAAACAAAATTGTGTGACCTTCACTGTACAGTGCATGTTCCGCTACAGTCAACATGCTGTAGGGTAACCAAAACGGCAGTATCTCTGGTGTTCAGCGAAGCGGGTATTGACGTTACGTTCTCTATTGCCGATACGTACTACACTTTACTGCAGGGCAAGCCACTCTGTACACACCGCACGAAGCCGGCGGATCCCTGGCGTCTTTCACCGAACGTAGCTTTTGTTGGACCTTCTGTGTCGGCAAGAAAACAGTGCGCACTCCCACGCCGTTCGAGAAACATCCCGACGTGGACTGTCACAGTCTTGACGTAGGGCAAGATCGCCGACCCGTGTCGGAGGAGCGGCAGTTCCACGCCACTGATGATGGCCGTCGTGGGAACAGCCGAAACGTCCGGAGATATACGTAGCGAATCTTACGGCCCGGAAATATTATTTTTAAAAATATTTAAATCTCAAACTTTATTTAAATAATTCTTTAGCAGTTATTGTAGTTTACAATGTGAACTTTTATAACAAAAGTGATGATCATATGTTTTCTGCAATTAATAATATATACAGAGAAACAGTATGATGTCATACGTCTCTAATAATATGTTAACATTAAAGATAGGTAAATAAACGTTTAATATTAGTACTTTCAATGAGTTCAATGTAAAATGCCTGTAATATCTGGTAGCTAAATAGCTGTATTATTATATAACAGGATCAAGGGAGGGCGTCTGATAGGATTACGATATAATCAGTTTTTCACACTTATGTTTCCGTAGAGACTTTTTTATATAGTTTGTAAAACATATGTACAGATTACGTATAATGTAATGGACTACAAAATCAAAAAAGGTAATATAACGTAATAATAAGAAAATTGCCTTATAAACACAACCAATATCGCCTGTAATAATTTTTTGCTAGAAATAACACAATTCAGAGGCTCTATACCATTGTATAGACTCCCCGAAGTTAGTTTACGAGTGTAAATGATCTAGGGTTGTGAGTCATAATTCTGTTAATCTGTGACACCCACGTAATTACCAAGTTACGATAACATAACGTCGTAATATGACGGCAACCATTTCGTTGTGTAACAAGTTACCAGTGGTTGCAACATTTCTGGCGTTTTATGACCGAATTATGTCATTACCAGAATCACAAAAGTGCTTGACAAGTGAATATGGAATTGAGAAACTCAAGAGTACACTAAGGAATAACTTCAAACTATAAATTCGTGGAGAATAGGTTGTACTTTTTGGATGAAAATATTAGGCCTATACGGATATTTTAATTGAAAGTCTATGAACTTAAAAATTTGAATAGATCTGCATTCTAAAATTTACATTTGAGCAAATGACAAAATTCGTTTACTCTTGATGGTCATAAGAGATAAGAGAGTTTGGGAGACGCGCAATTTCTAAGCGCTTTCACATATATGACAGGAGGAACTCTACTTTATTTCACTTGTAGCTGATGGATGATGTGAATATTGTGAATTATTATACAATTTTGTGGCAAAGATTTGGAAACCTGGTTCAAATAGGTAACTATGTGTTGTGAATTATGTGATATGAAACAGCATGGATAATTATAAATATAATGATTGGTGTTTCTTTAGAAGCTAAACTTTTGCAACTTTTACTTAACTACAAACGTTTGCCCGAAAAGTTTTTATGTTACTGAGGTTTAAAAGTACAATGAATTAAAAACTCTAGTGTTTTGATAAATTCCGATATTTTAAGAGGCACTATCATAGTGTGAGTGTGATTATAAAAGTACTGAAATGTTAGAATTGAAATATTACACTACATTACTATGAGCGAAAGCATTTTAAATACATTGGTATAACCAAAGATGTACATATATTCCCGAGCCTCAGAGAATACGATAAGTTTGCAGAATGTTCGTTTGTTATTGCTCTCGAGGGATGCCTGTGGTATCAGCTAGGCTCCAACAAGACTATGGTCGAGTATTGCCTTATGCTCACATGTAACTTGTACACAAGAAGCAGTTATTCCGTATACGTAACCACAAGATTGCACTAGCTCATGTAGGTCTACAACACACGGTGTTCAAAACTTCATAATTCTATCAAATTACAGAAATTTGTAACAGCTCAAATGAATGTTATCTTGTTGGTTAGTTCTATCTGACGTTTCAGAATTTTTTGTCGGTTATATATCATGAAGAAAAAGTATATTAACTTCCTGTAGGGATATTTAAAACCCGTTATGGAAAGCATTTAATGCATTTGGTAAACAGCCGACATATTATGCGTAACAGGTTGTAGATAATACAATTTTTAATCCTCAGTTAATATTAATTCTGCTTTTCGATGGTTAGTGTTTTGATAAGGTATTTCGTGATACAATGTAGAGACTATGCCACGTCTTTACATATTTTTTCAATTAACTACCATGGTACATGTGTTCAGGTACTCAACACGATAATACATTTCGTCGAATCGCGAACGTAGATAATATATTACGTTCAGTAATTACCGCTCGTCGGAAAATATCTTACTTTTTATAAAAACAAAATATTGGTTTCAAGAATTTTCTAGTGTTCCCTTATTCGTTTTTATTTTTGTTATTTTTACGGACAGCGCAGAGGCTGCACTGGTCTCCGCGAGGTGTTAGTATAAAAATAAACGTTACAGTATTTGAAATATTACACCGGTGACATCACCGTCTTATAATTTTTAGCGGCGTCAATGATTGTGCACTTCAGTGGCTTCTAATGTTTTAAGAATTTCTTCTTGCCCAGTTATTAATCTTTCACACCTTTCCATTCTTTTCCTCATCCTCTGTTCTGTAATAGTTTCGGCTGGTAACTTTCTGTAACTTTTACTATATTTCTACGTAGGTTTCCGCGGCCGGTGTCAATTCTGTTTTCGGAGTCTTCTGCCGGTACCATGTCAAAAATGTCTTGTACGACAACTTCGCCTCTTACTGGACTGATGAATGCTACGACGTAAAATGTGCGATACACTTGATCTTATGGACTTCTATCTCGTCATTGTATTTAGGGATATTTGTCACATTCCACCAACATGACGAAATTGTATCTGTTGGACACCTCTTACGACTGGTCCTTTATGGTGTTTTTATTTAAAACCTGTTCTTCTGGACCTAAAAACTCAGGGCCCTCATAAATGAAAACTTGATAAAGCTTTTATTTAAATCTCAGGTTGTAGATACATTTGTCAGTAGGTTGTGTTTCTTCTACACTTTAGAGATCAGGCAGCCAAAACTTTTCCAGGAACCCTTTACTCTGCTAGTAGGTGACCAGAGAGTCTGTTTGCAATTGTCCCCAATGAATGTCTCCACCGGTTCTACTTATGCGACCTCGTTCTAATTGAATATTAGTCATTATTTGCCTTATAGTATTTCAAACGATAAAGTATCCAGATTTCTTGTACCTCGCGTAATTCGCTTATCTTCTCAAGGTTAAAGTGACACCAAACGAGTGATCGGTGTATATCCACATATCACATGATTCTGAAACTCGGTAGCTGGTTTGTTCAAACACGGTAAGGTAGATTTATCACTGACGTTGAACATTGACAGTACAGACTACTAGTTTGTCTGTTCTTCAAGTACGAATAGTGGAAGTAACATGCCTAACAGTATGATTCTAGGGACAGCAAAAGCGGATCTCAAAGATGCTCTTAGGCATGACAACAGAGGATCTTAGTTGTCCGTTTTCCGACAAACAGGCAGGAGAAGAATAAGATTCTAAGACCGTGGAACCGGCTACAAAACACGACGTTCTGTTTACACGATGCAAGTCAGCAGATCTCAGAAAATAATTTCGAATGTCGTAATGTCTAATAATTTGCTTCTAATGGCATTTGGTTAACTACATTAAATCTACTGACGAAATGTCTACGTATCAACGAATTCTAGCCGTATATAATATCTATTAATATTATGTCGAAAACTGTTGGTTTGTGTGTATATTATGTGTGAATACAGTGAAATGAAACGACACTTTTGATTTGGCTGAGTAATTATTTATAACGATTTAAAAATGGTCAGCAACACTATGAATTATGTCTGCTCTTCTTACACATCTGCATTTTCCTCTCCAGCCTCTCTGTATTGTAGTTTCAGTCTATAACTTAGGCATCTTAGATAAACTTCGATTTCCCTACGGTCCTTCCCTAAGTTTGATAATTACACATCACCGTTTCTATTTGCCTTTGATTTAGTTGGAAAGTTCTTATCAGTAGATATGCCGCACTGCATGTGCAAATATCAGTTGTTTTATTAGAAACTCAACGTCTCTTTAGACTTTTCTTATACATTCCAGAAATTTTCAGATGGATGTGCGAACCGTTATCAGTATCTTTCGAAATTCTGATTGCCATTTCTTGGCAGTATTTCTAGTCCGTTGCACACTATTGTTGTCTAAATCAATAAGATTCCAAAAATTAGGCGGAAAACTGGTTACTGCCCGTCCCTGTATGTAAGTTCATCTTACATAACTCGCCATTGGTTCCGCATCATCACTTACTTCTTTGTACAATCTGTCAAAATCTTGCTCTGTATCTTCTGAAGTCTTTGCCTTACAGTACAATTGATTTTTTTCTTAACATTTCATACGTTTATTTTGAAGGTTTTTTCTTTGGATATTTTATAGAACTGGATATTGTGGTAATTGAACCTTTTGTCTCGTTGGGTATTTTGGTAATTGGACTTTCTATAGTTAGACGTACTGATCTGAAACTCTTTGTGCATGAGGTACATTGATCCCTTGAATACATCAGCAAAATTTAGAGCAGTTAATTGTGTTTCTTTCAGGCGCGGATCCAAGGAGGGGGAAAAAGGGAGAAATTTTCCCACTCTCAAAATGGTCATTTCAGACAAAATTTTTTTCGTCGTTTTTTGTTTGTAGCATTCTACAAACAGAAAACGACGAAAAAAATTTTTGTGATTGTGATTAGGTAAAAAAAATATCAGGTTAAGTAGGTTCATGGTTTTACTCTAAAGTTACTTTAAATTGTAACTGTACCTTACCACCGTGTTACTTTTGTCTGATCCACAGAGACAGTAATGTGTGTACCATAGTAGTGTGTACTTTAAACTGCAAGTGCATATTATAGAAGAACAATACACTGACTAACACAGATATGATTTGATACCTGTACATCAATAAAATATTGTGTTGGTATTAACAGACTGTGGCCTATCTGTATCTGTAACTTATTCTTATCATTTAAAGTTTAGGATTGTAAAGAACAGTTCAACTTTCCATAATCCCCCCAAAGTTGCTTGGTGAATCCGCCCCATGCTTCCGTTAGTTTTATGAGGTATATTGTGAGTACATACCATGCGAATAATAAAACAATTTGACGTGAAAAAATAATTGGGAGCTGGAGATACGACTGAGGCGGATTTGACGTTGTGCAGGCAAAGACGTTCTAATATTTTAGATTATCTAACAAAAAGTAGAATTTTAGAACCTAAATTCTTTTAGTTAAGGCAAATTCTGAAATGTAATAAATTTTAGATAAAATCAATTTTATCTCTCGTTTTCTCCAAACTGAGATAATTAAACACGAATTTTTTAATTGTTGTAATTGTTAACAATAAATTGTCTGTTTCTAAGCAATTCAATGAAACTAATGAATTTATTTATTTTAATTCAAATTGTCAACGAGTACAAACGCATTCCATTGGTGTCTCTGCAAATAAATCCATCTCGTGGGATGTTTACCCATTGTGAAATACTCGAGGTACACGGGGTTTTTTGCTGGTTTGATTGCTACGATTAGGGCACGGGCATCACACTCACACACACCCGTTTGGCGGACACACGGCGTGCGTTGCAGTCTGCGTGTTGGGGGTCAATGCGAGCGCGCGCGTCTTGCATTGACTCCAACAGGTACTCTGGTACGCGCAAGCATGTGTCGCCCACGCGTACAGACTCACACCACACCGCTTGAGCCGACAGCACCGCTTGACCCGACATGTCAATCGTTGCAGTCTGTGTTTTCGGGGTCAGTGCGAGCGCGCGCGGCTTGCATTGACTCCAGCACGCTCTCTGGCACGCGCGCGCGCATGTTACGCTCACGGTGCACACACATGCTTTGTTGTTTTCATCGTAGCACTCAGAGTAGTGAAACTTTCCAACCTGAGTATTTTCACATTGGGCAAATACAACCAGGGTTGAATTTATTGCAAAGACACTAACCATCAAAACATTACTATGGAGCCACATATAATCAAACGAATGTATGAATGAGTAGCAGAGTTTAAACTGTGAAGTACAGAATGAATGCCTAGGGCTGCTATAATGTAAAAAATACTGTAGACATAGCAGACTTGAAAAGTAGCAGACAAAAACTTTCGGGCGTTTTTACACAAAATCTACACATTTTGTTCATCTTTCATTAAACTGTCTATGTAATAATGAGTAATACTCAATGTGGCTGACCAAACGTGAATAGGTGCGCAACTACTGACGCGTATACAATTCAAAGTATTGTTAACCGAAGACAACCTACGAGTTATATGTTATGATCTGATGTTGAAGCATATGCTTTGAAACGCGTCATCTATATATTAAAAAGAAGTCACAAGGCGGACTGAAAATGTTAATTTGTTTGTGTATACTCGTTTATTTTTAAGTACGTTATAAGTAGCCACCTCTAATTAAAATCGCATGGTTTCTACTACTGTAGCTTTACACCTTTCTCCCCTCCTCTTTCTCACTCTCTGTCTCGGTCTCTGTCTGTCTGTCTGTCTGTCTCTCTCTCCCTCTCGTCTCCCCAAAACCATAATCTCTTACACTTATTACGGAAAATTTAAATGTACTTTGTTGGAAAGGTTTGTTTGTTTGTTGGAAATACCATAGTATTTCCAATTACTATGGTAATTAATTCTGGTCTCCATGGTGTTGTTGACATCTTTAGTAGTAGTATTTAATATATTTCATTACTTATTCATTGCGTCATCAGAAATATGTATAAACATAATTTTTATAATCGTTTAAGACAATTACAAAATATGTAGACTTATCTGTATACAAAATTACAAAATATATCAATACAATCGCATTTTAAAAACATTAAAACTTGCAGGAACGGATAAATTTACAGTTCCGATGCCGCTAAATACCATTTGTTTATTTAATTGTTACTATGGTAATTAATTCTGGTATCCACGGTGTTGTTGACACCTTTACACATCAACAAAAGGGCATAATTAAAAGGGCCTAAATCGTGCAAACAGGGAAGAATATAAAATTTTAAGTTAAATAGTGTTTTTTTGCTTTGTGTCAAAGGTTATCTGTGCAAAATTTGGTGGCAGTCGATGTATCGGTGTGGATTTGTATTCGATACAAATAAATCCTCAGTATTTTAGTTTTATGTATATAGATTAAAAAATGTGTATCTGTGCTGATGTCTACAAAATGTAAAATTAATGTATATTTTAATGATTATAAAAACGAAAAGCACGCAGAGTAGAAGAAAAAAGCAAGCTCACAAAAAAGCAAATAAAATTTATGTAAAACGCAATTAAATACAGCTAACGTTCACAACACGCATTATGCATATCAAATTACCAGTGGTACCGAGAATGGAAATATAGTTTACTTAGAAAATTAAAACTTCGTTCCTAAAAATAATTAGTGCCTTTTGCAGTACAGGTTGTGCAGTAAAGTTTGATGATTAATTGGAAACATTCGTAGTAAATTATAGTTATGAACTAGAAGCATACGTTTAAATTTCAAAATTTTCAAACTTTACGTTTAGCTCTAAAAGTCTGATTACGTCTAAGATAATAATAAGACGTTCCTATACGTCTTAGATTCCTCTATATTTTCTCTTTTCTTTTATTTTGACTCAACGGCACAAATTTGTTTACTACTGTCAATACTTGTAGCTCATGTTGAAATCACTTTTGTGCGCACTGTAAAAACAAGCTTCCATGTGTCTCAACAGGCTACTTCATTAACTACGCATACAAAGTCTATCAGTAAACAGAATAATTTGCGACATAATGATGTCGAGGAAGCTACGAGCAGGAGGCACATCTTTTTTTTTTAGAAACGTAATTTCTCACCAGTCATGTTTTCCATTTATGTAGTTTTTCCAGGCCATCTGTTACGTTTCTACCAGTAAATACAGAATGCATCGTATGCAATGCCAGCAATAGGCCTAATTCTAATAGTAATGCTGATAAAAATAAAATACTACTACTACTACTACTACTACTACTACGACGACGACGACGACGAATACTACTACTGCTCATTATAATTCAGTGACAGCCTGACGCAGGGGATCAACTTATTCGCTAATGCTCGATCCATTTTAGATGCGGTTTAATTTTAAGTAATTATGCCTAGTCCACTAATTCTGAAGACCGTTAAGGTGAGGTTCATTTAATCGAGGGTATTTTTAAAACGTAAATGTGAGACAATAATTACGTCGGTCACTGTGCATGATTTTAACATATTGAGGGGAGGGCTGAAGCTGAATAATACGACACATTGGATTTATCGTTGGTTCCGTATTTCCTGACTAACAAGATCAGTTTTTCTGATTTTACAAGATACACTAAATAGTATGTAAACTTGGTAAGACAAAATTTACAAATTTCTAACTGTTTATGACAAAGCCAGTTTTTTTTTTAACCAGGCTTACGTAATTTATTATTTTTCTTAACCAAACGTTTGTAGCAGTTTACGCGGGATATGCTTTTGACAACTCTACTTTTAGGCTGAACGTAACTGTTTATAATGTAGTTTAGTTGACACAGTATGTATAAAACACGCTGACGTACGCTAAGATAAATATATACGTATGCTCTGCTGATTTTATATTCGTACAAAGCGTTAGTCAGAGTTTGAATAATGTCAGTTAACATAAATGACGTACGAGTACATATAACGCACTCTTAATGTACCGAGACAACGATTTATGAAATTTGCTTTACATGAACCACGCAGGTCACAAGTCATATTGCATGGCAACCACTATTCTTACTTTGGGATAAAATACATCATATAGATGATTTGTATCAGCCTCGATTCGCTGGGACATATGATTATCTATTGAAGTATGTATTATCAATTGGTCATAAAAATTGATTTTTTTAATTAGTCGCATGTATTCTTTTAATATTCTATACTGGTAATATCTTGAATTGTATACATAATAGGTGTTACACTTGATTGCAGCCTTGTCTGCAGTCTGACGGATCTGTTCCCAGAAAAACAACTTATTGTTTACCATAACCCGTAAGTACGTAGCAGCCGGCTTTGTCTCAACTACTTATCCCACTCACATGGGGAGGATGGTAGGATAGTAGGACTCGCCTCGTTCTGACCGCCTCTCGGACCCTCCTACTCTGAAACCATATTGTCTTGGCCACAAGTCCCCAGCCTCACGATTCGCTGACAGTAGTCTCAACTTGCGAAGCTTTTCGAAAACTTTTCCCGGTGTGTCCAACATGCACAAATGTTGACCGAAAGACAATGGCGCTTCCGAATCTCCTTTGCCCTTACTAATGATCGCATGAAGACGTGCAGTTTTCCAGGGGGCATAAAACCCCAGCTGTGAGGCATGCATTATACATCCGGAACAGAAGGCCAAGGCTCAATCTCACAACCGCTTTTAGTACTTCGCTGGGAATACCATCAGATCCCGACACTTACTTATTCAGCAGGGATTTCACAGTCTGCTAAAGTTCTTCTTCACTAAAGAGCGGAATACCTCCTACTTCATCAAAATCGGCTTCTGCTCTTATCGAATGTGTGAGAAAAATGTCTGCACAATATGCCCCTTGCCGAACGCAGCCAGGACGCAAGGAGTTTTTAGGAGGACGCTGACCTTCTGTGTAACAATCTTGTAGGCCAGGCCTCATGTATCAACGTTTGTATCCTCAACTAAACAAATCCATATGCAAACTTTACTTCGATTTATCGCACGCCTTAACTGTTTCTTGACGGCCTTGTGTTCAGCCGACTCCCTACTTGCATCCTCCGATTTCATGACCTCTGCGCAGGTCTCCTAAACCTGGGACACTTTCCTCGAAGCTTCTAAATTTCTGAAGTCTAACGTATCCCATGGCGGGGTCGCATGTAAGGCGCATAGATACCTTACAAGCTGTGACAATGAGCTTCAATGTCGCTGCAGTTTCATAAACTTCCTCTAGTGGATTAAAGAATGCCTTACACCAATTGAGCTAGAAAGCCAGCACAGAAAGTACTCCTCTGGCGCCTCATGATCACAAATGTCTTGGTTAAAGCAATAGTTGCTTCTATCTGGGCCTTTACAGTTTGTGGTCACGAAGCCACATTCGAGGTACCTAAAATACAGTGGTACAATGATTCTTTGGCGGAACCTACAATTCATGAGTTCTGCAACCCTCCGAACACAGCTGGCCAAATGCCAGTAACATTAATAATAATAATAATAAGTGACAGTGAAATCAGAATAATTGAACACAAAGAATTGTTAATTTCTTCTTTTCTCCTTTAATTCTTGATGTACGAGAGGTTATTTCTCGTAACATAAGGTTCTACTACTTGTATTTACCTGATATGTTACACATTACTACTTGGGGTATACAGAAATAAGTATATTATACCAATTTTGTTTCCTGAAATTCTATTTTTTGGAAATGAGTGGTAAAATAATATATCAGAAAGCATTTAGGAGGGTGATTTCAGTTATGTGGTCGGAAGGAAGTGGTGGAATAATAGTTTACCATTAACAATTTTTAAGCTTTATATTTTTATTAGACACAAATAGAAACACAGAATGTAAACTTGATAGGTATTATACAACATAAACCGTTTGAAACATTGAGTATAGAATTACACATTATTAAAGATTTTAAGCATTAAAGAATTTGAATAACTTAAACATATTTATACTGTTACGATAGTCTTACTTATGGTACAGTGGAAAACAAAATTATAGATACCAATTAAGTCACTAATTACCAGCTTTAATTAATCACAAATAACAATTTGTAATCAACTTGTACAATAATTCCAGTTAGACTTCTCCACACGCAATAATAATATCAAATAATAGAGTTCCACACTAATTATAACACAATAACACTTCACACAATACTTCGACAAACACTCGATCCGCTCTAAGGAAATCGCTCATTGTCAACTGAACTGACTAAGCCAGACGCTCTCCTATTATAGGTCGAGAAGAGGTTCAGAATAGTTTTTCCTCCTTACTGCACGCCAGTTAATGCGTATTTCAAGTGTTCTCCAGAATACTCTGGAAAGTATTTTAGAGCGGGCTTGACTGACGTACGCCTGCTCGGGTTGTGGAGGGACGGGTGGAGGACGTTCTACGCTGTTCAATAGGGTTCTCGTTACAATATTAAAAATGTTTAAGTATTAAGTAATGAATGTAGAACTTTGACAATGTAATAGTAACTGAATGGTTTTAAGAAATTGTTTAAACATTTACGAATAGTTAAAATTGAATCAAATGTATATAAAAAATTAACATTATTAGTTGTTAGTAAAAATAAAATTTATTATTTGTTGTGATACGACACGGCTTGGAAAGGCCCCTTTAACAAGCTTTATAAATCAAATTTAATCTCTTCTGATGTTTATTTGTTCTGCAATAAGCACACCTTTTGTATGAACCTAAGACTGGTGGTAATTGATCTCAAACATTTACCAAATTTAGAGTAATATCTTTTTTATCTTCCATTTGATCTCTTTAGACAGAATGCAATATTTACACAAAACATTACATGTAATTTTGAAAAGTTATTTGGTTTTATTTTTAAAATATATGATAGATTTTAGAATTAGTACGTGAACAAATTTGAGTTCTTGTTTCTGTATATAATAAAAAAAAGTGATTTACATGTGTGATAATAAAATTGTTTTGGTGATTTTGGTATCAAATTAAAGTCCATCCTTGGTGTAATAATTTACCTTATTTACACTATTAATTTTCATAAGCGACTTATTTGAGAAGACATTTCACACAACTAAGACACCATAGTATGTAAAAAATAGAAATAATACACTTTTTATGTTATCGTGAAATACAAAAACGTGAAAAGTTGTGTTGACGCTTGTCAAAAATAATAAATTAAGGTGTTAAAAAATCATTAAACATTATTGCTTAGCAGTGAAAAAATGAATAGTACACATAATAAATGAGGTAATTGATATTAAAAAAATCCTTAAACACAATTAGACATTGAATATTATCATGAAAATTACACATAAGTTACAAATAAACTCATGTATGGGTCTGCTTACTGGTATACTATTTTATACCACGTGCAAGGTTTTAAAAACCAGCTGAGGTTACTGTCCATGAAAAGCAGTATAACCAAACAGCGGTAATTAGCTGTGCAGTTGGTAAAGTACTATACCAGTAAGCATTTAGGAAGAAACATATTTGTAGCTAGTACGTTATTATACCACATTCCATTAAAAACGTTAATTCCAGTTTATATAAACAAAGACGCTCATATAAAAGTAATATTTAAGCTTATGACTGTACAAAACACACTAACGTAACATAATAAATTTCAGCTAATGAACATTGTCTCACTAAATTATACTAGTCACCAATTACAGATGCCCGTACAGAATTATTAGTTTACACTAAATGCAGACTGGTCGCATTCTCAAAAACCTAATAATAACAAGTCTTTATCATTTCACCTCGCAATACGCGACTTTTTGCCTCTTCTGAAACATTTGTACTCAACCAGTGCGTTGTAGTTTAACAAGATCGACTTTGATGCTGGTAGAAGAAACTCCTGGAAGGCGTATCTGAATCGATTGAGAACGTAAAAGAATAATGCGTAATCATGATGTTTACACAGTGCGTCATGTAGTCACACTTGTTTTTCTGTATCTTCAGCGTGGAATATTAAAAATTATTAAATTATGTTGACTCTTTCTATTTAAGAATTAGTAAATAATGAAAAAAAGTAAAGAAGAAACGAGCAATGTGACTATGAAGCCTGTGACTACAACAACGTTTTACAGCAAAACCTTACTTAAGGATAGTAAATGTGGTAAACACATTTCATTGTATTTACAGAACTCTGAGGCTTATTCCCGCATACACTATCCTACTTTGCAGCACCATAATCTTAGTGTCCTACTTCTTACCGTACATAAGACAGTATTTGTTATTGTATTAGCTAAGATATATCGGTGTCAAAGCACATAAACTGTAACATTCATATATCAGAGCCGACGGTTAGTGTGACAGATATGACACAATATTACATGCTTTATCAAATTTAAGTGCTGTCATATTTTCTGGGTATCTTTCTAACACAAAATGCTGTTTCAAATGCTGTTGTTTTGAAAATAACAAGAAATATTTCTAATTTGTGAAACACAATTTTTTTGTAGTACGTGATCATATATTTTAGAATACATCATGTTTCTGAATAGCCGAAAAGTTTATTACAGGATTAGGGTTGTATAGCCTATAATGTAAAAAAAAAATAAGTATACAGAACACAAAAGTATTGTTTTTGTTCAGTTTTATAATACGCTCTGAACTACGTTTTACTACTACGTATTGCGAGAATGCAGTAATAAATTGAACATTTTAAGTCTGTACTTCTCAGATTTGCATAAACAGTAGTTATTTACATATGTTTACTATTAGACTAAGTGCTTTAACTTGGTTTATTGTTCTAATAGTTTATGGGGGGGGGGTATGATTGAGGAGTATGTTATCTTGGAAACTATGATGAAATAGTTTGTGGTTAATTAAATGGTTTGTAAAAAACAGTAGTTAGTTAATTAGATTAGCTCATGTTAAGGATAAGATAACAATGATAATTTAGGAGATAATGTTAGAAAACGTTTATTGGATTGCAAAATAAATAGATCCCTGCTAAATAGTTTACATATTCAATTCAAATTTACCAGTGAGATGCTGTAAACATATAACGGCATTTCCGAGAACTCTTGACACATTACCTGCTTTATTTACGAGATTAATTGAAAGTATAAAAGCTGTAAGTACTGTTAGGAAAGAAACATTATTGTTCACTGGAATTGTGATTCTCCTACCGTTAAAATAAGTTTCAATTCATCGTAATCACTAATTTGTGATATGGTTCAAGGCCGGTGCTTATGATTTTTCTTAACCAAGATTTACTTAAAAATTTTAGATTCATATGCTTTTATACTTTGAAATAATTCTGTATTGAATTCTGTATTGTATTTTCTACATACAAGTCTTTTCAGCCAACCCTTTAAAAACTATTTGAGTCAGGTCTGGAGACCTTCGTGGTCAGTTAACAGGTTAACAGCGACCAGTTCATTTTCTATGAAAAAAAGTCAATTTACAACTAGCCTCACGTGATGAGTAGCATAAGCAGGAGCTCCATTGTGTTAAAAATACATTTTTATTTGTAATACTTCTTCAAATTTAAAAATGAGATTTCTCCCAGTAAACACACATTTAACGTTGTTTATTAGCAATTTAACAACGTTATTATATAACAAACCTTAAATATTTTCATGTTTTCATATTCCAATTTTTGGGACGTTTTAGCAATTTTCTTGAAAAATATTAGTAATACAGCTTTGAAACTCTCAGTTTTGTGTATTTCAGGTCAAGCAACTTTCATATAGAACTACCTAAAATTTTCTATAATTTGTGGTTTTGGAATTTTTATCTTGCATTACTTTACTTTTGGAACAGAAACATGGGTAAATTTTTAAACAGGTTTTCACTCGAAAATAAAAGATTCCCGGACCTATATTTATATATGACATTTTTTTTATATTTTAAGCTCTATAATAGAATACTTTTGTGAAATAGTCTCCTTTTCTCCCGGAGTACTCTGTGTATCTGTGCAGTGTTTAACGTAAAAGGCAACCGCACTATTCATATTTTAAATTTACTCATAAATATAAGAAAAAAGTTCTTATAAACATAGGTCCGGTTTCCCGCTATAACACGGCTATTTGTTAACAGATTAATAAAAACAAAGTGTTATTGTGTTCACAATAAAAAACCCAATCTTTTATTTAATTAACTATAATTTATTAAAATTAAAATTTACAAAGCTATTAGTAGAGGAAACGGTCCGAATATAAGCTTGGGTCCGAAAGCGAGCTAGGAGAGTTTCAGGCCCTGTAAGGTGCTGCAGGATGGTGGGAAATTCTAAGCTCTCCCCTCCTTATCTAGAGTGCGCGCGCATCAGTTCGTTGTGTCAGCTAGTTGAGTCGGGAGTGACATAAGAGTTTGTGTTGTTACCATCTTGAAAACTTTGTCAGGTATGTTTATGATAATTTATTTCACCTAGTTAAAATGTTTGTACAAATTTACTTTCAATGTGTACTATAATAGATGATTAGGTCTAACAAACGGCAGACTAGTTTCAAATAGTTATTTAATCGGGTTTGTTTAGCGTTAACCTCAAAATCTGGAAACGTGGTTGGTCTGAATATGAGCTACCCTATAAGATCTGAATTTGGGCTGCCAGCCCATATTCAGGCCAATTATTTATGAAGGGCTAATAAAATCGTTCTTGTTCCAGAATGCCAAGAAAAACTCCCAAATATGTGGCTAAGAAAGTTCGAAAGAAGTGGTCGGAGGAAGATATGAGAAAAGCCATAATAGCTGTGAGAAAAAAATTAATGGGCACATTAAAGGCCTCAAAAACATTTAATGTGCCCCGAAGTACTCTTCAGAGATTGAGTAGGGAAGCTGATAAGCCCTTATCAGCTGTTGTAGGCAAGAAGCTAGGAAGAAAACCCATATTGGGAGAGGAGCTAGAGCTTGTTGGGAGCAGGAGGAGCTTGGGAGGCACAGCTTGTTTCGTACCTGTTACAAATGGAACAGCGTTTTTTTGGTTGCACCATAGTTGACTTGCGTCGGATAGCCTACCAACTTGCTTTGAAACATAATTTACAGCACACATTCACGTCAGAAAGTGCTGGTCGCTCATGGGCTGATGCTTTCCTGGAGCGCCACAAAGATCTTCTTTCTCTTAGAAAGCCATGTGGGACATCATTCGCCCGAGCATTAGGCTTCAACAGAGAAAATGTTGGTCGTTGTTTTGAGCTTTTGGAATCGGTTTATGAGAAGCACAACTACCCAGCTGAACATATCTTCAACGTCGACGAGACTGGGCTAACTATAGTTCAGAGTAGAGTGCCACATGTCATTGGACGACGAGGAAAAAGGCAGATTGCTGCATTAACCTCAGCAGAGAGAGGAGCTACCATTACGGTAATTGCCTGTATGAGTGCTTCAGGAATTTTTGTTCCTCCGGTGGTAATTTTTCCTAGGAAAAACATGAGCGATTTGTTGATCAGAGGTAGCCCCCCAGGATCTATCGGTTTCGCACATCCTTCTGGGTGGGTACAGTCAAATCTCTTTACAAAATGGATGATCCACTTCATAGAAAAAACCCAACCATCAGAAGAATCACCTGTATTGCTTATTTTAGATGGCCACAGCAGCCATGTTCGAAACTTAGACATGATTGAAATGGCTAGGGATAACCATATCACAATTTTGTCATTACCTCCTCATTCTACCCACAAACTCCAGCCACTGGACAAAATGTTTATGGGACCACTGAAGATCTACTACAGTGAGGAGATAAGACAGTACGTTCGTCAGTCAAATGGTCAAGTGAGCATGTATCAAATGATGGAGCTTTTTGGTAAGGCATATCTCAGTTCAGACGGGTGAAATAGCTGTTAATGGCTTCAAAGTCACGGGCATGTATCCTTTGAATAAACACACTTTCTCTGAAGCTGACTTTATTGAGGCTGAGACCCAAACAGACAAAACATGCAGCGTCCTGTCTCCAAACTCAAGAAACCAGGCTGTTGAAAAAATAACAAATCAAGCTCAGACCTCATATCATGACTGTCAACCCTCAACATCTTAAAAGGGAAATTCTGGAATTCCTGCGTCATCAAGCCAATTGGTCGTCCCTGGGACTTCGCATCAGGACATTCACCCAGGTACATCAAGCCAGAACTTAGCCTACAGACAACCTGAAAAATCCCCAAGTGGCAATCAAAAGATTTTGATCATGTCAAACCAGTGAGCCCTTTTGAAATCGCGCCTGTGCCTGAAGTAAAGGGAAAAGTCACAAATAGAGGGCGAAAAGCATCAGCTTCTTGTACAATCACTGGAACCCCCTACAAGAGTGAGCTTTAAGAGAATCTGAAAAGCTGTGAAGAAGATCACCCCGCTTTAAAATGTCTAAAAAGATGTTGAACTTTGATCCAACTGAAAAACCAGGGAAATAAAAGCAAACAAAAAAGTTTCTGATGAACACAAGGGGAAAAAGTTTCCTCGCAAAATAACAGTTAAGAAAGAAATGACATGCGCTGACAAAAAAAAAAAAATTGGTCGTCAAAAAAAGAGGAAGATGTCTGAATCTGATGAATCGGAGCTGTCCACACATGAAGGTCTTCTAGATGACAATCTAAGTGACCTAGAAACACCTCCAGAAAACTTTAAACCCGGCGATGATGACGCCAGTTGCCTTTTCTGTGAGGGAAAATTTTCAGGTGATGTAAGAGGAGAACTGTGGGTCATGTGCCTCGTTTGTAGACTGTGGGCTCATAGCGAATGCGCCGGGGCTGAAAAAGATGCCTACGTGTGTGATTTTTGTAAACAGACTTAGGTCTAAACATGTATAAATAAAACAATTTAATGTATCAATAAATAATTTGAAAAAACGACTATTAATTTAATTTTGGTACAAACCTTTTAGGGGTAGCCCATATTTAGACCACGTTTTCAAAAAGTGAATTTTTGCACTTTTTTGTGAAAAATTCATAAATTTAAAACTGTTGAAAAACTATGTTTAAAAATCAAATATTAGACAGCTGAATAGAGGTTCTATGATAATCACATGATATTATCGCTTATTTTCAATTAATTTTTTTTAAGTGAAAAATAAAAATGGTAGTTCATATTCGGACCATTTCCTAGTGATCAAAAATTAAGGTAACCGTCATTTTAAAATTTTAGATAACAAAAAAATACTAAATTTTTTTGTTTATTAAAGTACGTTAATATAAACATGTGTACCAAATTTCATTACGATATCTCAATCCCTTCTACATATATAAAGTTTTTCTTAAAAAACACAAAATGGCGGCCAGAGGGAAACAAGGTGTTTTCAGGTCTGTGTTTATAGGAACTTTTGTTCTTATATTAGTGCATACAATTGAATATGTATAGTGAGACACTTTGTAAAAAATACATAAACTTAAAAATATATTATTTTCTATTTAAGCACTTTGGTTAGACATTTAACTAAAAAACCAATTCAACATTTCTAGAACTTTCTGTGTTTATTGCCTGCATTATAATTGTTATTTTTATTAAAAATAGTACAGTGGTTAGCGTTTCGCAGTTTTTTTGATAATTTAAAAGTTTGTCCGATATTGAAATTTATTTTACTTAACAATAAATGTATTTCGTTGAAAACAGTGAGCGAGGTCTGTAGCTCAGAGATCTCACTAGTCAGGTAACAGATTTTTTTTAGGAATCACACGAGTCAAATCAGTAAAAAGAATATTTACACTTCAAGTTCGAAACTGAGGCGATTATGCTCTAGATTATATTATATTCAAAGCAAAGCTGAAACGCAAGCGACTTCAAATTAAGTAGTCTAGTTTACGGTCTCGTCACAATACATTTTAGGAGGCTAAAACGTTAGTTAAATTATTGAATCCTGAAGCTTCGAAAAGCAACTTGCTTCATGCTACTATTATTCACAGCAGTTTACCAAACACGCGAACTAACAGTTCTACTATGCAGGACAGAATTTGTACACACAATGCAGCGGTGATTCTGTTTTCTGTTAGACTAATTCGTTTCAGTAAATTTAAATACAGAGTAGGCTTATTGTAACGACGTTTATATTTTAAAAGGTATATTTTGTATGATTTGTTTCAAGATATTTGTTAAGTATGACAGTATCACTAGCAATTTCTACAAGGATTAACTAAAACATTGGTTTGTTCCGGTCGTAAGCAGATAGACTACAGGTAGTCGCTGCTGCGCTTTTTAGGACGTCCCTCACCATTCCGTCTGTTTGACCTATAATTCAATAGTTGTTTGGTGATGCGGCAGTCATCAATTCCGTTAAGATGGTCCAACTATTTTAGCGGGTATTAGGTAATCGTATTGAGTATAATCATAACATTCAGTTCCTATCGTGTATCTGCAGTTTTGGGATTTTGGAGAAATGCCAAATACCATCCCGATTTCGTTAAATTCAAAACAAGCAAATATACTCAACTGTAATTGAAAGTTTACATAACTGAATTAATATAAAAAATGTAATATTTTGTAGTAATCACTTGCATAACTCTAAAGTACTAGTAAACACAATAAGTACATTCATTATAGTTTAACGCATTCTTCTAAAAATTGTAGTTCCCTATATGCAATGCTTTAGTGTGGGGGAATTATATCGCACACAGTCACACCACCACTCTTATTTCAACAGATCTTTTGAGTATAAAATCTTTGTCAACAAATGTGTAATATACAAACATTTAATTCTTATTATAGGGTACCATATAGGGCAAAACTATTTTTAGGAGTTGTAGTCTATTTTTTGTATATTATTTACACACAGCGCAAATTAAAAGAATATAGTGTTAAGCAAAAACAATAGTTCGGCTCAAAATCATTATTAAATTAAGAAATGTATTTACAAATTAATATACTGTATTTAGCTTTAAATCAAATTTTTAATAAATAATGTGTTTACATCAATTAGTTTGTACGGTTTTTATTTTAATCAATACAACTGGCATGTTCGGTACTTTTTAAGTACAACGATTAGCAGCCTCTGAGAAATCAATAATTTTCTCACGTAATTCGTATAACAATAGTTCACATTTATTCTACAATTTCCTTTGGTAACGTGCTTTTAAAATCCTGCCTAGGAAATTTATTGAGCTTAGAATGTACGATGGGATAGTAGTAGTGTGACCTCAAATTATTTTGCTGAATGTACATAGATGTAGTTTACTTTTGTCATGTTACCCTAGGTTTATGATATAAGAAATAGGCATAAACTGCATAGGCCTATAATGTAAACTGCCGATAATTCTGTCATCTCACATTAATTTTGCCTCTGTGTTTGTCTATGCGTCATGCGCAAAACGCGTGGTATCAGGGAATATTTTATTCTCTCCATTTTATACCTTTGTTCCTTCATATTTTGTAAACCACGTGCTTAATATCGCTCTCAGTGCAGTATAAAATAAAATTTCAGGAGTAACTGAAAGACTACATGTTTAGTTAATCGACCGGAAAACTAAATCACTTTCCATTAGTGAAAATGTAATAATTCATCAAAAGAAGATTTTAGATTCTGTATCAGCATGCGCTTGCCATGTAAATACCATGTCTTCTTACTTAATCTATGAGTCAGTGTAGACGTTCTAGATCTGTAGGCCTATTCTAATTTGGACTTGCCATTTACATTTTTATGAAATATAACTTTAACACCAGCGGTAATTTAATTTTATAAATTAATTACAAACCCTTAATAAATTTTAATGCAAATGAAAAGTTTAGAGCGTGTTTGAGTTATTAATGTAAATTTCATGGTAACAGATTTTATTATAATCTTTTAATATTTGTTTCAGTGTATACTAATTAAATTACCTTTGCTCTTCCAGTTATTAAAAAATAAGTATTTAAAGCAGTAATTGAGTACTTATAAATTTCATAAACATATTTTTTCTAAAATTTTTACTCATGTGCAGTGTTTAGTACTTGATTCGTATACCGGTAATTTATGTTATGGTTAATCAAACGCATGAAATTTGATATATTTCCAAAAAATTGGAAGGCACATGAAATATTTAATGTGATACAGTACTCCAATCACCAATTCCTTTTTCTTCTTGTTGCCACCAATATTGTAACATAAAAGACACATTCTTTTGTCATTATTTGAAATTCATTTTTGTTGCAACTTACAACAAAAGACAAGGGGAAAAGACTATTGTTGTTGTGAGCCTGGAACCAATGACGTAGCAGTCCCATGTTGCCAAACCCAAAAGTGATTTATCCATTACAGAAATCGTGATTACGCCACAGTGTACCTGTTTATTTTTCTGAACGATAGAATTGTATAGACTACTATGTTTAGTTTTAGCTGTTGGAATAAACAATCGTACAATAATACAATAACAATTTGACAGTTACAGAACAGTTATACTGGAAAATAGAAAATTTGAAACTTGAAAATATTAGAAATGAAACTTACTAAGAATGGATATTGAAAATATTGGAAAATTACTGAACATACTGAAGGCTATTACAGTCACTACAATAAAAGCATGTAACAGAAGATATGAGAAAGCACTTAACAAAATTATATTGGATCATTACTTCTGTGTTAAGTTAAGCAGGAAATAATTAATAAGGTAGTCACAAGGCTTTAAGCTACGTCATCTGTTAACTGCCTGCAGTTCATTAATCTTTCAGCATAATTATTTTGGATGGTGAAGTTAAATTATTAAATTAATTGTAAGTAAAAAGAACAGAGAGAGGCAAACCCGTAACATAGGTAAAATTAAATCACTGAAAGTTAATAAAATATATAGAAATTATAATAATAAAATTATGTATTCATTTATCTGTAAAAATAATGTAATTTACGTTTTCAAAAATTCAGTTTAATAAATTACATAAAAATAGCTCCTTAAAGCTGAGATACATCTTACACATCTAATGTTTACAGAATCATTTGTATAAACTAAAAATGCTTTGCATTGTACTAATTCGCTCAAAAATCTAAAAGTTTTGCAAAAAATAAGAGAGCTTTGTTTTTTCTGTAGAGAGAACGTATCTGAAATTGATAAGCCGAGAGTCACATTTCTGTGAACTTATTCTGTTACGTTTTCGTGTTCCAAACAGTCTACTTAGATTTCGTCGTGAAATTCTGTTTCGTCCACAATATCGTTATTGGGAACGTGGGAAAGTAGACATCAATACAGAATGTTAAAGAGAAAGAGAGCTACGTTAAGTACTAATAACCTAATTTTTAAAACTTTAAATGCACAAAATTATTTTTTTATGGATTTCAGTTCAGACTTCACAATCAAAAATTAGGTCAGACATTATGTAGTGACTACATAATAAAAAAATTAATGTGGTGAAACCAGGTGCCGATAAAAGGTTTTAGCATAGTGGGTTTTGCTGCTCTTGAATGGTAATTGAATATTGAAAGAAGTAAAACGTTGAACAAAGTTTTATGAAGTAAGAAAATGTTTCTGTTTTCATGCCAATTGTTATTCTTCCAGCCATTTAAAACAAATACTTTTTTTTCAATTTATTGGAGATCTGTAATCTGTTCGACAAAGCGAACATTAAACAAATTGGCTGACAACACACATGCAGGATTATGAAGAACTGACCATTGACAGCTCTTCTTGTTTTTGTTAATAGATTAAAGAGGTACACTAATTACAAAACTAAATGACAAAAACATGTAAACAAATGAACAAAAATCACTTCCACTTACTGCTGGCATGATACAATAAGTTCAAATCTTAGACACTGGGTCCATAAGGCACATATACAGATTGACATTAACACATAATAATGACACGAATACAAAACATACAGAACAGAACAGAACAGAACAGATATTACAGACATTACAATACAGATAATACATTATTAGTTAAACCTGAATGGTAAGTCTAAACGTTTGTGTCTTTTTAATCTATAAATATCGTCACTGTTTTCTAACAAATTAATTGCCAGGTGGTTTGGATGCTTTTCTAATTTGGAGATGTGAGTCCTGCAGAGGCGCATGATTTCTTCTCTCACGGTTGGAACTTTGAGGTCGCGGTGTATAGAGTTGTTGGAGACAAACCATGGAGCGTCGACTATTGATCTTAAAGTTTTGTACTGAAAGCGCTGGATAATCTCAATATTACTTGTACTAGCAGTACCCCAAAATTGACTACCATAAGTCCATACCGGTTTAAGAACTGCTTTGTAGATCAACAGTTTGTTGACGAGACTTAACCGTGATTTTCTGTCCATTGTGATTAAGTTCACTTTTCTTAGATGTTAAATGTTTTTTCCACGTTAGTCTCCTGTACAGATTCATCCCAAGGTATTTAGCACTTTCAGCTTGCGGTATTGGTTGACCGTTAATTGTTACTGGAGAGCAGTTTGCCTTACGTGTGGTGAAGGTAACGTGGACTGACTTGGACGAAATGATTTCTATGCGGTATTTATCAAGCCATAACTGAACGCTGTTTAATGATTCTTGTAGATTAAGAGATGCTATTGAGGGGTCGGAGTGTGTCGCTAGGATTGCTGTGTCATCGGCGTAGGTAGCAACAGTGGTTTCACTTGCTGTCAGTAAGTCCGAGGTGAACAGGAGGTAGAGCAGAGGACCCAGGACACTACCCTGACCCCACTGGTAATAGAGGAGAAGCAGCATCCGAGTACTTGACTTGAAACACTCTGCCCACTAAGTAGGAATGTAGAATACGGTAACAATTATGTGGCAGATTTTTCTTTCTTTTGTATACGGGTCCAAGATGCCAGACTTTGTCAAATGCCTGGAAAACGTCTAGAAACACACCTGAGCAGAACATCTTCGATTCAAACGATTTATTGATAACATTTGTTAGTTTGTGTATTTGATCTACCGTAGAGTGCTTTTCTCGAAAGCCAAATTGGTGATCCGGAATTAGGTTGTTTTCTACAATTGTTGGCATAAGTCGTTTTACAAACAGCTTCTCAAAGATCTTACCAAGTATCGGTAGAAGGCTTATGGGTCGATAAGGAAAGGTTTTTGAGGGTTTTTACCAGGTTTTAAGGCCATGATTACTTGAGCCGATTTCCAGAGAAGAGGAAAGTATTCAAGTCCGAGTATGGCGTTGAAAATGTATGTTATTAGTACAACGCCTTTGTGAGGCAGCTCCTTTGGAATTTTCTCTGATAACAAATCAATGCCGGGAGCCTTTTTACTTTTCAAATTGTACAGGAGTGTTTCCTTGATTTCGTTAACCTTAACAGGCTTAATAGGTAGAGTCAGTTGGAGCGGGGAATGTAAATATCTTTGTACTCCTTCATCGAAAGGGAAGTTCTTGCTGGCTTAGGTTGAGAAACGTTTACCAAATGTTCGGCAAAAGTCTGGGACTTCTCTGTATTGCTTCACGCTCAGCTACCTTTATGTACTGGTGGTATTTGTAATAGTAGCCTTTTTAATCGTTTTGTAGCCTTCCACAAGGAATAATCAGTACTTTCATTAGGTGACAGATTTTCTAGATAATCCTGTATCCCTTCATTCTTTAAATTTTCTAATAATCGTTTTAGTTTTCTGGCCGCGGAATTCCACTTTCTTTTATCATCCGGATGATGAGTATGCTGCCAAATTCGTCGCAATCTACGCTTCTCAGCTAATTTATTTCGGACAACCAGAGGAAGGTTTAAGTACTTACTCTTCGCTGTATTGCAAGGTGTAGCTTCCCAGGGTGATTTTTGAAAGTACTGGTGAGATAATTACAGCCGCATCCAATTCAGCAGGCGTGTGGAGTGGAAGTTCTAGCGAGATGTTATCATTTATAAGCTCTCTAAAGTAGACCCAGTCAGCATTACGATTTGTGAGTGTTGGTAGACTTTCAGACTCAATTATAGTATTGCTAATAGTGGCAATAATTGTCGTGTGGTCAGAGGACAAATCAAGGCAAGATTCAACTTTGTAGTATTTATTAGATAAGCCTCGTATTAAAAAGAAGTAAATGAGGTCAGGTATTTTATTTGTACCAGAAGGCCAATATGGTAGTTGACCAGTGGACAGAAAGGACAGGGATTCTTGTTTAATGACATTATATAAAATTCTACCTCTTGGATTAGCTAATCTCGAACCCCATTGAGGATGTTTTGCATTGAAGTCACTTCCCACCATAAAACGTGCACCAAGAGTTCTAAGAAAGGAGCTGAAGTCGGTTTCATTGATTCTGTGTTTTGGGGGACAGTAGACTGCAGAAACAATTAGAGGGCCTCTTTAATCTTGAATTAAAACGTTTGTCGCCTGTAGGTGAGCAGTTTTGACTTTAGAGAAGAGATAATGTTTTATATTGTTTCGGATTAACAGACCAGTTCCGCCACGAGTTGTACCGTCAGGATGTTGGGTATCATAAACTGTAAATCCTGGAATTCTAATATGGCTTCTGCCTGTGAAATGAGTCTCAGATATAAGCATTAGATATGCTCGCTGGTCTTTAATTTGAGATGTATGGTGAATAATTTTTTCGCCCTCGAGGTGACGGATTAATTTTCTGTAAAAATCAGGTGCAACAGTGTTGATTTCCACCGTATTGTCATCGAACGATTTAGTACTGTACTGTTCTGATTCCAAAATTTTTTAAGGTTACTGATCATTTCATTGTAATTGACGACTTGACGACACCATGAAGTTATACAGGAGGAGGTCTAGGTACTTTCGGCCGAGCCAAGACTTGAGTAGTTTGGACGTCATCAGGGTCATCTATAGGTAACACCGTAAATCTGTTGTGTTCATTAAGCTGAGTATGTGTGTGTTTGAGATGTGTGTTCTGAAGATTGGCGACTTCTTTTTCGTTTTTATCTACCATCTGCCAGCTGTGGGATCCGTGTTGTGTGAAATCAACATTAACATTTCTGCCTGGCTGTTGACTGTTATAGGATTGAAGGGGATTTTGCGACACTGGAGGTAATGTAGGCAGCATATTTTCGGATCCTGAGTGGACCGTAGGAACAGGTTCAACGTTAGTTGACAGGCCTGGTTGCTGATAATTCATTATTGTCGATAATTACAGTAGACAGATAAATTAAAATACGCTTGTACTTCCAGATGAGTAACTTCTAGCCTTGTGTTTATGTTTTGTAGAGAATCAAACCCCAACCGCAGACAGACAACAATCCTACAGGAACGAGCAGAAGCACGCGCGGCCCCCTGGCCGGCTGCTTGGATTAGTCCGAGTAATCACATAAACCTTTTGTTGTTATTTTTGTTGCAGTATTACTTACAAAAAATATAAGTCTATTTAGTAAGAAAGATAGCGATAATATTAAGTTACCGCACACGATAGTACAACCGCACCGAACAGCTGCTCATACAAGACTGAAAACAAATACTTGGAAACACAGTTACAGAAATGTAGTTAACCGTTCCTCAGAGTTCTTGCCACCTTATCTTGTGCCAGATACTTCTAAACTATCTTCTAGGCCTATATCAAAGCTCATTAGATGCTTAATCTTATTAGCTGATAATTATGGTCGCAACAGTAGTACAAAGCCAACGTTCTTTATGCGTAGAACGTTCGAATTTTTCTTCCTGCTCGGTGTTGGGATACAATACATTAATCTTCCGATAAGTAAATCTTGTATACACTTCCCTGTATTATGTACTTATACAAATATAGACTATATATTCTTGTATAGACAATACGAATATTTTATATAGGCTAAAATTGTTCCACTGGCCTTTTGTTCAAACATTTCTCTATTCTCATCTTCCTTCCACGGTCTCTATAAATGAATGACAGTTATGTTCAGAGTAGTTATCGGTAAAAATGTTATATGTGGTTAAGTCTATAAATGTTAGGACCAGCAATTATTAATAAGGTTTTCTATTATATTTGATAATGCATGTATTATTTTGTAGAATACCTACTATTTACTGCAAATATGCCCCCCTTACTGAAAATAATTTTTCTTTCTTCCACTCATTATCTGTATCCAGGCCTGTTCCGTGGTCTATTAGATAACGTTCTCGTTACCTGCCAGAGAGATACGGGTTGCTGTCATGATGAAATCTGTCCCGGCATGCACTCAGCATCGCGAGGAGCTGACTATATTAACGCATCTCCTCCTGCCAGAGAAGATCATAATTACGGACAGTTGCTGAGCAGCGGTCTGGCTCTCGTTCCCAGTAAAAATTTATTATTTCTCATATGTCTTTATTCTTTTAATTTACAACAGTTATTTTGATCTCCCACTTTCAGTCCTAATGACGTTTGTTCGGGAATATTACTTTAATGTGTATTGAGGTTGTCGACACTACACATATTATTTGCTTAATTTTATTTGTTTTCATCTGTAAGTTGTTATAAACTTTTCAGCTTCTTCTGTCTGTATTATACTATTTTTTTGCTGCATACATAAAAAATGTTGTTAAATTTTACAATCATGATTATATTTCTTAACAAAATGATTGCCTTTCTTAACTATAATTACTACGATTTTCATTAAAATAAACATTTATTAATATAGCGCTTCAAAACACAACGAAATTTAGCTCAACAAAATATTGTATTATGTTTATAGAACAAAGTATATACGAGGGTCAGTTGAAAAGTTAGCGGAGCGGCATCTGTAGCTTTACGGTAAAACTGAAATCTTTCGTGTGAACGCCTATAAATTTCCAGATGTATCTGTCAATTTATTCACTTTTTTACCAGGTGTTTGAAATTTTCCTGTCAAGCGTGTTTTTAGAATGCATAAAATCAAACAACGTGTTGTGATGAATTTTCTGTTAAAAACGTTTTAGCGCCAAAGGAAATTGAAAACGAATTTGTAAATGTGCCAGGAAATGCTGCGACTTCAAAACCAAATAAGTAGGCATTTGAGTTTAAACGTGGTCGTACGAGCACTGTAAACATGCTCGCACTGGACGTCCAAAAAATGCAACAACTCCATATGCAGCAGCCATGTTGAACAACGCTTTTTCACATAAAGTTCTTGAGTTAAAGTATGATGCATACGCTCATATGAGATGCCTATGATTTCAGCAACGTCATCCACTCCTTAATCTGCGGTCTTCGAACACCCTAAGAAAGTTTTTGAATAACGCCATTTTTTGTTGCACTTTTTGGACGTCCACTACTGAAATAGTCTTAGATCTGGCAAAATTTACGTCTCGCAGCACACGAAAGATTTTAGTTCTACCACTGAGCTATAGATGTCGCTCCGCGAACTTTTCAACTGAACCTCGTAAGTTGGCTGAACTATATGCGTCGTCTGACACAAGTGATATCGAAGTAAAGCACTTCAGATTTTAAAATAGAAACAGGTTGTGTACCTGGAGAATATTGTTTTTCAGAATGAGACCAACAGTTGTTTTATTTGGCATTTTCGGATGCTATTTTATAAATTGGTAAATAATACCTTATATCTTATTAATATATAAATAAACATATATTATTAGAAATTAATTATTTTTATATACGTGTATTGTCTTAATTTGCTGCAGTTTATTCTCTGAATCTCCCACTTTCAGTCCTAATGACGTTTGTTTCGGAACATTTACGTATGTGTATTAAGTTGGCTGAATATCTTTCCATATATTCTTTGCTTAATTGTATTGTTTTATTCTGTAATAATAAAAAAATATTACACGATTCAACATAAATATTAACGAAATTATATGACAGTTTTATCAATAAATAATAATTTTGTTCTTGTACTTTTACCAGTGCTAAATCAATAACTTATGAAACAAGTACCTTAAAATCCGTATCTTACCACAAACTAGCTAAGCTAATCATTTATCTTATATTAGTTAATATATTGCAACAATACGTCTGCGTACGTTACTGTTGTCGCAGTTAGTTAAAAAATTATAATAAATAACTAATATTGTCAGTATTTAAACAAATGCGTATTGAACGCTGTAATTAACCAGCGAAGGGGAACACCGAACGCAGGTCAGTACATGAAGATCACGCACACACAGCTAAGTTTGTGTACAAGTGTATTTTATGTGTGTGAGTGTAAGCCAGTTGAAACCGGCATAAGTCACCCCTGAATAAATGTGAATAAAATAAGTAATTTATTTAAATGTTGGTAAGTGCGCGTACGATATGGAAAAACAAATTACGCCACGTTATTAATAATATAAAGACGCGCACATGTGCAAAATCTAGTGCGAAACAATTAATACATATTAATGCAGTGTAAATAAAAGTGAATAAAACCAAGAACAATTAAAGTATAGAAAAACTTTTAACATACAATTATACGTAAAAACCTTACCGATCATATGAACATCGAGTAATAAACAAAAGACTTCGCATGTTGCGATTAAAATTAAAATAAGTACGAAAAATAATCGAATCTGTAAAGGGACGCTCCACAAACTGCAACAAAATAAATCGTGAACAGAATGGTTGAAACATGATTTTTGCGCCGGACAGTATAAATACGCGAGCAGCACCCGGCTCGATCTCTCTTTCGTTGGAACACAGCTGCAGCCGAAGGCTATGCCCGACGGGGGAGCATCCAAGGTCGATATCCCAGCACCGTACGAGTCATCTAAATGCTGAGTGGATCAGGAGGACCGGACAACGGACTCCGGGAGGATCAGACGACAACGGAGGATCGACACAGGACACAGGAGTCAGGATCATGACGAGGAATCACTGAGCATAACCGCACAGCAATAAAGTGACACAAAACCATTTTTATTCGTCAACCAACGATTCATAAAAAGACATTAAAAAAGAAAAGAGACAATGATAACTTTAGTAGTGTAAATAATAATTGTAAAATTTAATTGGTTAATTAGTAGTAATGTAAAATGATATTTAAAACTTACGAAATTATTTTCTTGAAATTTTAACGTAGCAGAAATGTTTTAGTAATTCTAAAACTGATTGATAATTCATGAGTAAGATATTCATATAACGTAATAATATAATAATAAAAAAATATGGAATTTAAAAAGAAATAGACAATCTGAGCAAGTCGAGAGCACATTATATATTATACAAAAATTTTATTTATACATGTAAATTTATATCTTGTGTATTATATTTATGAAAGTCTGTGTAATGTTATTTGTATAGCGGCAATAATTGTGTGTATGATGAGCACACACAAAAGAATAATATTATGCGAATAATAATGACGAAAGTTTAATTCGTAAATTTTGGAAATTTTATTTAATAAATTTGGAATGATTTTTACAAAGTCGATATGATTAAGAAGTGTCATTATTATTTTAAGCACACCTATTACACATTTTCTCGTTATAATATATTACCCTAACATTTTTAATATTACCGACACCATGAAAATCAAAAAAATTGTATTCATAAGACTTGTACTTTGCGTGTTGGTGTAAATGAAATGAATAGTGCTTTCATTAGCTATGTTCACACTAACGATGCAAACTGGAACGTAAGATTAAGGGACATCATTTGTTGGCATGGAGCCCAAGCAAAGCCATAGTATAATCCTATTGAAATAAGTGAGAGACTTGTAAACTTCATTTACTCCCTATGCAAGAAGAACGATAAATATTAACAAAATCTATCGACGGTTGTATCAGTAAATAATTATTTGTTTTTGTACTTTCGCCAGTCGTAAATCAAGATTTTATAAAATAGAAAAGTATAAATTACAGTTTTTTTCTGTTTAACAAAAAATATAGTTATTACTATCATTCACAATTTAAAAAATATATTAATTTAGTTTTTCTTTACAGCATAATTTACCAAACTTACGCAAAGTACATAACTATAGATAATAAAATTCATCACTCTAGATAATAAGAATAGTAGCTAACAGTAGTCATTGTTAAAATATTTTTAGTAGTAAAATCAGAAATAGAAATACAAATTTAGTAGGATTTAAATACGCGGATTCAAACTAAAAAAAATTGATTGCATATTGCAACAATACATATATTTGCATATTTGCCCAGGGCGGTATGTTTTGTAAATAATTAGTGTAAAAAGAATACGACGAACAGTTTTAAACAATTTTGTGCGGGAGAGTGCAGGCACACCTGTCGAAAGTGACACCTGCTTCGGTAGTGTAAAATACAGCGTTTGTGTGTATGTGTGTGTATGTCAGTTCCGACCTCCATTGAACAACGAGAAGGGGAGACACGTACGAATTGTTGGTTTGTCATTAATCAGGTTTTAACCGGATTAAAATAAACTAATTAATACGTTTTAAACCTGTGAACAAAGACTTACCCCAATTATAAACACACCATTACATTAAGGAATTTTTAACGAGTATGGTAATATAAAATTATTGCAATAATGTGCAATAATAAAGACGCTAACTAATTTAATGTTAATTACTAGGGTAATTAAATAATAATTAATAAGTGTGGTATATGTGAGTGACCAGAAAAAATTACGCAAACAATGATATCGCTCATGCTACGAGGATGTTTACGAAATCGCAAAAATGAACCAAAAAGTGATTTGTAATTAAAAGGACGCTTTGCACGAACTGACAATATCTAACAGGTCGAAAACAGTCCTGGACCTGACAGATCGCCGTCCAGTATAATTACCACCAGCAATTTTGGGCCGGTCTCAGACTCAAGAAATCTTCACACACCGTCACTCTGCCGGTTTCCCGATCAATCAGGACCACACACACACACACACACACACACACACACACACACACACACACACACACACACACACACACACACACACACACACACACACACACCAAGACCTATGGAGGAACTCTGGAGCATCACAAACAACAACCCGTAGAGACAGAGACCGCAGCATCAGCATAATCATCATCATCATCATCAAAGTCTCGGGATTCAGGACACACACACACACACACACACACACACACACACACACACACACACACACACACACACACACACACACACACACACACACACACACACACACACACACACAGAGGCAACGGTAACGGCAGATGTATGCAGGTGATGAATAAACAATTACATTTTTTGCTGTGAAAAGAGCTCTCAAAAAGAACTTAGCAATGAACAGTAAAGAATTAAAGTTTCAAATGTAAATAGTAGTTGAATAAAAGAATTTAATTTAACAAGAATATTTAGAAAGGAAATACTAATCTTTTGTTGTATGTTAAAATTTGGGTGTGTCAGTAGAAATAAATAATAGATTGGAAGTAAATGTTATATTATTTTTATTTTTGTTTGTAGCAACAATTAATTTTATTCTTGAGTTTTAATATTATCTTTTTTGTAAATGAGTTGCTATTATTATTTAAAATTTGAGTTAAAGTCAGACACACTGAAATAAAAAGGATTTAGATAACTTGTTTAACATGTCTGTTTAGCTTGTAAGCTTATATGGTTGTTTATTTTTGTTATATGTTATGAACAGCATAGCAGGTTACATTGTATATGTGAAGCTTATAAAAGGGAATATTTGATTTATCTAATATTTGAAATTTTAATATTTGAATATTTTTCTATTAATATTAATAAATCATAGAATGATTATTTTGAAACGGTTTTAATTAATTATTTCATGTCAACAACATCTCACTCCTCTTTGAAAATTATTTAATTATTGTGCAACCACATATACTTGACGCAACAAGAAAAAAAATCCTGCGACCTGGCCGGTGTAATACACTTTATAGTTGCGTTGAGGACATGGTACTGTATTCGTGTAATTGTGTATAATACTTCTAACGTTGCAATATATATGCGTATTTAAAAGCAACTAAAAGAGTTTTACCCCTTTAAGAGGAACGTTTTTCCTTTTACAGGAATTTTTATAAATAAATTGTAACTATACATCTCCTCTTAAAGTATGAAAGCAGACAGATGTTTTAATAATACAAATAATAATGCCTGTCAGTGTTAAAAAGAGTGTATCTATTATAGTTCCAACTTTCGCAAGGAAAGTATAAACTTAAAGATGTCTCGAGGGGATTCTTGCTATCTAAAAATTACTTAAAAAGAAAGTTTACTCCGCTTCTCAATATCGCCTCATATTTGTTTTGTCTAAAACATTCTATTTATTTATTTAGTGTATTTTTCATCTTTTTTAATTAAAATATTTTAAATCAAAGCGTAGACAATTTATAGCAACGTGAAAACCGTTTGGGTTCGCAGTTATTTTATTCTAAACAATCACGTTTTGGTGGAATGTTTTAGATATTATAATACGTTTTAGTAGAGTATGAAGCTTGAGTTACGTGATCAATAATAACTGAGTAGGCCTACTGTCATGTTGCTTTGTGAAATCAGTTATATTTTATATAATAATAAAACAAATTTACTTCCTGTTATGTTAATTTATTAAGAAATAGAATAAAAAATATAAGTAAGACAAAAATAAAAATATAAATAAAATATAAAATAAGGTCTGATCGAGAAACCGGGAGGTAAAGAAAATAAAAACCTGAGGAAAATCTTGAGCGCGGTCAAAGGTAACGGCAAGTACAGAAAACGATACAACCCACGAACTATACACACATGTGAAAAAGACAACAGGCATAACCTGGAAAAGAGGGATTGCCTTCTGTTATCACATGAGACGAATAAGCCCAAAGAGAATGCATCTATTCCTAGTTTGTAAGTAAGAAATCTAAAGGAACATGGTTCACCAAAATGGAAAGGGATCTCCAAAAATTGGGATCACGCGTGACGATATCCAGGAATGTGATCCTCTAAAACAAATTTTGAAGCAAACCTGGGTTTGCAGAAAAAGCTCAAGCTGAGAACAGGCAACACGTAGACTGCGAAAACAGGTGCACCAAAAACTAAAGCAGAAATATGGGCAAAATTAAAGACCGAGGGAGAAAACAATTAAATTAACGTGGCCGAAAAATGAATAGAAATCCCTATATTTAATTATGTGTTTGTAGAGTTAATTTAGTTAATGGAGTTGAGTCAAGCAGTTCCATAGAATCAGCCCTCTGTGTTTAGCAAACAGTGCTGTTTCTAGTAGATACCGTTACCTAGGTCTGAAAGTTATTTGCGTAGGCGGATGATCAACTGATCAGTGGTGTTCCGTGTCAACAGCTCACAGAATTTACTTTAAGAATCGATCATCCAAGAATCGATCGGAAGATAACTACCAAGTTCTCTTCGTTGAAAGTGAGAACAGAAAAGGTACTGAGAACATTTTGTGGCGATTTCTACTCCAGGTTTAAATTTTTGCACCGAGTTATTATCGTTGATGAGACCGTAATCTACTACAACACTGTTAAGATGGACCATGAAAGGTAAACGAACCCCGAAGAGGGAAAACAATTTCATCTGCTATAAGGTTATGGCGACTGTCTTTTGTGACACGCGTAGAATAAGCTTCATAGACTACCTTGATAAGAGAAAAAAAATTAGTGGCAAGCAATATGCAAACTTATTGCACTATTTGAAAAGAAAAAATTGAGAAAAAACGGTCACATTTAGCAAAAGAAGAGTGTTGTTCCATGAAAACAATGAACCGCCTTACACACTAATTGTTGTATAGCTCAAATCAAGAAGTTATTAGCCGAATTGATTCTTATCCACCATAGTCGACAGATTTAGCCATGGGGATCTTTTTCCTAACTTCAAACACTGGTTGGTAGAAAAAACTGCCGGATCGAAAATCAAGAGAAGTAAATTTTGAGGGCCTCGACAAATCGGCTTGTCTGGTATAATCGCTCTAGAACATCGTTGAGGAAAGTGTATGTAGCTAAGTAGAGATTATGTTTACAAATAAATTTAAATTAAACTTGAACATAAGCTTTCGTGGCTTTTGTTAATTGCAACATTCTTTTCTGGCGTAAACAGGTCGTTATATTTGTTTTTAAAATAAGGTTTTATGGGTGAAACGTTTGGTTTTAAGAGAAATAAAAACTTAACTCAGCAATTTCTATTACGTCTTTATTTTTCCTTATGGGTTATTTCATTTCTCTTAATTATTTAAGCCCTAGCGTTGGTTGTAATCTGAGACTTGCTCATTTTTACTACGTGTCCTCTCTAAGCAATACTTCCTTAGTAGGTTCATTTTATACAGAGTACTATACAAAAGTGCAGGTGGAATAAACTTCTGTTTTCTGTAATTTAATGTCTCCATACATTTATTTTATATATACATTTATTCTAAATTAAACGTTTTATCCCATAGAGAAATATAAATATTAAATATTGACTTGACATTAAGTCATAATTTTATTAAAGCAATAATGTGGAATTTACTACACCATCGAAGCTGAAGATAATCAAATTCCACCACCAAAAAGACAGCAACTGAAATTCTTTTATTTATAATTGTATAAGGATACTGTTGAAAATTAGGTAGGCTGATAAGGAAAGAACTAAAGATCAGGAGGTAAACCGTGTAGGGAGAGGCAATTATCTGAATATAAAAAGCAGATTGTGAGTGTGGAAAGAATCCATTAGCAATTAACAATAGATAGAGAGGATGCTTGGTCACATCAAAGTATTTAAGACTATTTATAATTGAAGTTAAATTTAATTGTGAGATAAAAGAGAAAGTTGAATTTGTATAAGTGGCAATGATTCGGCAATGTTTTATTTCCCTCTCCGTTTTCGTGAAGGTTTATTTCTTCTAGCTAATATCTACGTCAATGTATTCAAAGGCACGTCACTTATAAACCGAGTTGAGTGAACTATGAATAAATAAAAACAAAAACATAAATGTATTTTGAAACGTGCCTTTCTTTGCTTCAAACAGTTTTGTTTAAACATTTTATTGAAACAATCGAAGGTTTTGTGAATGTGTAGAACTCATATAGACAAATGAGCGTATATGAAAATGTCTATTAATTATTTAATTAATACATAAGTTTGCTAAACATTTTGGTAACTACGTCGATGGGAATACTGATACTTCAAACAGTTCTGTGGTTCTCAGTTTGATAATATTTTTTTAATTATACAGTAGTATGATTTCATCACTACTAGAGGTGTTGAGTCAGAAGATTTCGAAAGAGCTGCTACAATTCTGACAAAAATGTACAGCCATAATTGTAATAGTCTGTAACAGCTTTAAGTGTAAATTAATGGCATCTAATGCAAGAGTTAAATAAAGACATGTTATTTATCCTTATTCTTTATAGAAGGCGAAGGATTCTTTTCCAGATTGTATTCCGAAAATCCTTTGTATATATATTGTGATCTCACAGTATGGATATACCTGGGCTTGCTTTTTAAAGTACTGACAAAATATTAGTATAAATTACCGGAAAGATCTCGAGTCTAGAGCAGTGACGGTGCGTCAGAGCTCGGAAGGTTTGCTTGATTTCGGCACAACTTCCGCGACCTAAAGAATGAACCGCTCTCATTGACCACCTAGTCACTCTCTCCCCATTAGTGCTTGGAAAAGTCTTACTCAGTGTTACTGCTTTCTTGCAAATATTACTGTGAAGGTATTACGTATACTGTTTACTGTTAGCAACTACTGTTACAGGTAATTCTCACATCCGTACACCAATGCTACCAGAACCTATCACCCCATAACACAATCGATTATCTTCATAGATGCTCTTAAGAGCCATCAGAAAAGCCAGCCATGTTTCATATCTTGGTAGTTGACACGTCGGACACTACGTTTATTCTGTCTCCATATCGCTACCTAGATGTGGCTAGTTTCCTGGCTTCTAGCCCAAACGTTTATTTGTCAAATGGGAATCATGCTTCAACTCATATGTTATCAAAGAAAGCGTTCTGTCAGGTTGGAATCAGGTCAGGTCTTTAACCTAACTGAAGAGTTTAATTGTTAAGTTTCCCACAAAACAGCAATTGTCTTCTTCCTGTAAAGAAAGCAGTCCTTCCGAAGAAGTCAAGAAATCTAGCGAGCAACTGTGCTCAAGCAAGTCAGAGGGATTTGCCCTTACACTGCAAAACACCATTGTATAACTACTTAGAAAAGGTATTTGAACCTGCCCTACATGAAAGGGTAAATAGTAGTTTAGACTACCAAAGACAATTAAAAGTACAACCTGAACAGTAAAATATCATTTTATAAAATTATATGTTTTAAATTTGCACCATTTTGGCCTCGATAGTCACTTTAGGTTTTTGTCAAAGCGATTATTGGACTTTATAATTATCTAACGTTTGCAAAGAGTACTACAATAAATATTTAGAATTAATATTAGGCAATTACCTGCATTAACTTCCGTCTTGTGACTTATTTGGGTTTTTCTTAAAACGACGCGTTTCGAGAATAAATTCTCATCATCAGGTTCAAATTCTATAAAAAGTGCAGTCTGTATATTTAAAATTTATAATTAAAATATTTTAACTAGTTGACGACCCCTTTTGGGTGAATTTGATGTTTTTATAGAATTTGAACCTGATGATGAGAATTTATTCTCGAAACGCGTCGTTTTAAGAAAAACCCAAATAAGTCACAAGACGGAAGTTAATGCAGGTAATTGCCTAATATTAATTCTAAATATTTAGTAACGTGACTTGGAGACAATTAAAACAAAATGAATACTACAATAAGTCAAACACTGCAAGTGATAATAGACTACTTATGTTCCTTTTCAAAAGTATTATATGTCAGAAATATCATAAAAGAAGTACGAATTACCAAACTAAGTTAACAATGGAATTCAGTATGATTTAACATGGGTTTAAGAAAAATTATGTTGATATGGTAGAATTCTTTTCTCGTACCCAGCTCAAGAAAATGATAAATATTGTTTAAAAACGTTTATTTTGTCAATGGATAATGGTTTTGTAGGAATGTCAAACGGCTAATATTGCTATGTTTTACAATTTCTGCCTATTAATAATAATTGTTTTTATAAATTTTATTTCGTAAATATAATTTACTTATATAAAACACTTTTTCTTGCAATGGGTAATGTGATTTCTGCTGTAAAACTTGTACATTTTGTCGCAATGTAATGTAAAAGACAGCTGTGAAGGAACCGTTTTTCATTCAGAGCTGTAACGACAGTCGAGAAGCGTGCACCTGACATTTGCTGGGAAATGCGACAACGCCATGTATTGGAACTGCTGTGCGTCGCGTCGTTATCCCTTGTAATCGCTTTATGTATTGCATACTCGGATAGGGGCAAACCTGGAAAATATGGGGTTTTGTTGTTTCCTTTGAGCTCCCCTAGTGAATCTTCATCTGAAGGTTCTTTGTAATCAAAGCACATTCGTCTGTCTTAAACGTATTTGAGTATATAGCCTACTAGCTGGTACCCGCGGCTTCGCACGCGAATATTTGATTTTTAATAAGTACTTTAATATAATTTTTATTGTCTATGGCTTCTGTCAACTTGTATAACAATTTTGTACTCATTAGTCAAATTCTCTCCAAAGCTGTTTTTAACACTTGTACTATTTTAACTTGTACTAAATTATTATATTGGTGCAACAGCCTTTGGAGATTTAAAAGTAACCGTTTATAAAGCCTTTGGAGATACAGTATTTATAAAGTAACTGTTAAATCAAAAACGCTAAATTCTTTATTTTAAGTGTTACTGTGTTAGAAGCATTGTATAACACATGAAACGTTATGTTTACTGAAACCTTTTATTAATTTCAGCAGTAAACTAAAAACCAAAAACCGTTGTCACCTAACTTGACAAATGAAAAAAACACGTATTTCCGCTTTGCATTAAGTAATAGGACAATTTACAATTAGTACACTTCTTCTTTTCCACATCGTAATATATCGATACAATCGCATATTATATAAAACATCGACAATATACTGCAGGAATGGATAAATTTGTAGCTCCGATGCCGTTAAATAGCTTTTGTTTATTTACTTGTTAGTATGTTAATTAATTCTGGTCTCCACAGTGTTGTTGACATCTTAGTAGTAGGTATATTTCATTACTTATTCATTGGATAATCAGAAATACATATAAACATACATTTTATAATCTTTTAAGGCAATTACAAAATATATAGACGTATGTATATAAAATTACAAAATATATCGATACAATCGCATACTAAAAACATTAAAAACTGCAGGAGCTGAGAAAGGTACAGTTCCGGGTGCAGTCAGGGTCAGAATTTATCATTTGTTGGATACTCGCAAACTGGCATGAGCAGGTACAAAAGAATGTTAGAGACAGACTACGTAAGCAATCCAAAGGCTTTCACTCAGCAGAAGTATTCACTATTTAGTACTAATTAGTATGTTTGTGTGCGCACACGATTGGATGTCGGTGTAATCAGATATGTGATAGTATGTTGAACAAATAATTTAAAACTTATTCATTAGTAAACACATAATAGTAAACAAGATTTTGTAAGGAATTTTTGATTTTATTTATTGATATGATAAATTTCCATGTTGTCTATGAAGATTAATTTCTGAGTAACTGGATAATGGCTTATGAGTGACAACTATAGTGCTCTAGTTTGACTAAGTTCCAGAGTCTAAGAATTTTAAGCATTTATGCAGTATTGATCGCCATTCACTGCTTTTTGTTCTTTGCGTATTTGATACTAAACCACTATTTAATGTAAGTAGTTGAGAAACGCTTGTTAACTCCAGTAATGATTTTTAATTTGTTTTTGTTTTTTATTTTAACTTCGCTTGTAACAGGCTTCTCTCTGTGTACCTCCTAATCCGAACACCTCTAAAATTATAATCTGAGTGTGTATTTCACTTTCTCGTTTTATGTTCTTCTGTTACTTCTAGTAAACATAAATAGGTAACAGAACGATAATATATTTGTAACGTGAAATCACAAAAATCTAATTGTATAAAATAATCTATTACTTATGTAATACAATCAGATCACGTATGCAAAACAATAGGTTAAAGAATACTATTTTTTAATTTGCTTTTGTAGGTACATAACTGAGTATAGTGTAATTATTATTAATGTAAATAATTATTGTGTTAGAGATTTGTATTTCGTTGTTATTTTCCATTATTTTTTTGTAACGTTCACTATTAAATCACTGACTTGGACTTTGAAGAAAGCATTTCAGCTTTAAAAAAAAATTGTTATTTGCAATAATGGATATTGTGCCATTTAGCACAAACAGAATAACAAGGGTAATAATAATTTTGCTAATTTGACGAGGAAATTTGTATGATATTTACATATTTTACAAACGCACTGTATAGCCAAAACAAAACAGCACTCTACGCACTGTACAAAATATTATACATCATATACCACATTTTGTATAACACAAAATATGTCATACCCATGTTGCGGAGAAAACGTCCTACAGTGCTAAAGAAAAATACAGTTAAATTTATAAACCAACAGGAAATTTAACAGTTTATAAAATATCGGAATACTGGAATAATACTGGATAAAGCATTCTTCTTACGTTTTTAACCAATGGAAGTAAGTGTCCTTTGTTCCTCAGATAATTGAAAGAAGATTTAAGTGAAATAATATCATACAGAAGAAATAAGAAGCACATATATTAAACGTAAACTCAGAAACAGTATAGTCACGCAAGAAAACATCGTACACCAAACACAAGGACGAAAAATTTGTTTTTGGATTAAGGATATAACTAAAACCTGCTTTCTAGTGCATGTCCCGTCTAGAAGAAACTATTTACCACTTAATCTAACTTAGATAAGAACTACAAATAATGGACTTAACGTCCACATCAACGTCAAATAAGATTTGTGTAGCTACTTATAAAAATAAAAATTAAACAATTCATAAATGAAGATATTCACATATTTTTCTACACATAGGAAACTTAAGCAGGGAGTTCAAAGACTAGAAACATTTCTGTCCATCATTTGTAAAGAAGTATGTGATTGTAATGGCACACTCAACAAAAGGAAACCAAAGTACTGTGGAGGCACCACATAGTTACAGTTCGAGAATTTGAGCGTTCGGGAAATTACGTGTCTACGTAATTAAAGTCCGAAAACGACAGAAGCAAATCAACCAAATTTGATAGGTCTGTTGTTACGAAATTCGTTTAGTGAACTCTCTCTCTCTCTCTCTCTCTCTCTCTCTCTCTCTCATGCGAGCGCACTTCTCTGTAGTTACACATTTCTACAGCCCGTTGTCGGGGTCAGGTTACTTTGTCTATGTGATTTTCTCAACGTTTCGTTATCTGCTGTAATACGTTTGTCAGGAGTGTTTGTCAGTTTTCTTTTAGCGGGTAATAATGTTGTACGCACGTGAGTAATGGTAGCTTGTTATTAGTTCACTGTAAGTAACGCCAGAGCTAGCGTTGTTGTAAAGCTGTCGTCTTGACGACATCTGCGTTGGTTCTAGGAACATCTTTAAGATTACGCCCTGTTGACCTCTATTTTAGATTCCGCCTCATCTCTATACTTTGGTGCTGAGCGAGATTTCCTCTTGGATGTGTTCCTGACGAATTTTGGGTTTGAATCCGTTGTTGTGTATAATGCAGTATTGTGAATGTGCTGAGGCTTTGTCTGATCTCTTGACCAATGTAATATTTCCTTGGCGCTACCCTGCATCCTTCTAGTTGACTCTCTAACGTACTTCCTGTTGAGGTAGCCATAAGTTTTGTAAACACCTGATGATTTTCTGAGCTATGGCTGATTTACCTCATTGTGTGCTAAATATGTTGTGCACGTGATGACGAGTCAGTTTACGTAACCAATTAACGTCTTAAACGTTAAAAGTAATGTAAAAAATGTTGAAAAATTTAATATGACTTTAACATGACAACATAACATAATTCCAGTGGAAATAATTTCAGACAACTGCTCCCTTGTTTACTCGTCGTGGTTAACTGTGTTTGTTTGGTAGGGTACACATTGCCAGACGCCTCAAGTCATAAATTAGGGTTTTAGGAGTATTCCGATAATTATATTACAGTAGCTAAACATGCTTACTACCGCAAATTATGTCCTACTAGCACAATCAGTTCCTAAGTATTTCCTTCCAATCCAGTTCAACTCTCTTGTCTGGCAAAAAAGAAATCGCTAGTATTTATCTCCTCCTGTAACTGCGACTACACATGTAACATACAGTAAAACAAGTAAATAATTTTCATTACAAAATGTGACTACCATTGAAATGCACTGATCACTTCTTCCGTTGAGACGTAATACGCGCGCGGGCAAACACTCACTGAGTGGTAATTGCGCAATGAAATTCGCGTCGGTTTTAAGTGTGTATGATATAGACATTTATAAAACACGTGAAGCGAATAATGTTTATGGACATGAGCTACGATCATAAGTGATGTGTAAATAATAAGTGATTACCCAGCACAGATATAATATAGAGATGATTTGTGCTGAAGTCAGTTATGTGTTGAATATGATTAATCAGAGTTACACCGTTCCCTACATGGTTACGTCAACATCTCGGGAACTGTGTTATAACAGTCTCACTTTTTACATTTAAAATGTAAACTAACAAAACGGGCGGAAATGGTAAAAGTGAGTTATGTGTGTTTGTTTCAACGCACTGCATATATACAAAGATAAAAATTGCTACGGTGAAAGGCAACATTGCTGAAATCATCTATATTTGATTTTTGCAACAGTTGTTGGAGCATAAGGCATTATCAATTTAAAAATTCGCGCAACGATTTGCATCAACGTTACTCTTATAAATTTTACATGTTTGTAGAACTGTCTATATTGATCTATTCATAATCGATGATTATAATTGCACTGCGCATGACAATGCCAGATATTTGATACGTGTTGTAGCAGTGAAATTAATTCTGTATCAAAATTAATTTCTTTAGTTTAAAAGATTCCAGCTTAAAACTCATAAATTATTGCTGATACATCTATTGAAATAAACAGTGGAACTTCGTGAACACTTCAGGAGTAAAACAACAGATAAATAGCTTACACTGCTGGGTCTGGTGCCATATGTAACCGAGATTTGATCGTCAGTTGCTACTGTGTGGATTTTTCTCCTTAGATTTGCAACCCCTCCTTCAAGCTCATTTTCACAATTTGTAAATTTAATTATAAAGCAATTTGATTTGTGTCTTTCATAAAACCAACTTTTATAAGCACAACGTAATTAGCACTAATAAAGTAAATATATTTAAAACACAAAGTTTTTTTGAATATTCAAATAAGTTTTCAGTTTATTATTATCTAAATGTCAAAAGTAATGAAATAATTACAAAATTAAAAAAATTATTCCCTGTAAAGCTGTTTATTTGGTTGATATATAAAAAAGCGTCCGTTTGAGTAGAAGGGACACTTTGAGAGGCATTACATCTAAGAGCTTACGTGTATAAACAAATTATTTTCTCATATTTTAAAATCATTAAGTTAATTGGCGTTGTCATATATGTTGTATTACGTAACCTTATAAGCTTAATTCATTATAACCATTTATCGCTCTTTGAGTATTGCAGTCTTTCATAACACTATATTGGCCTATACTATAGCTTAGATTATATACATCTCTTAAAGCAGTCTACTGTAATGTTGACTTAACTTTACAAAACGTATAACACAGTTGAAAGTTAAAATTCTAAATAATACACTTTTGGGTACACCCTACAGTTTATGTAATTCAGAAATTACTGCAGAATAAGAAAACACGTTTTTAGTAGTTTTCGGTTAACTTTTGCATGTAGTTAATTTTAAGTTAAAATGAAAAGTAAAAAATAAAATTTCACTATAGAAGTTAATATTTTATTCTCATATCTACAAGTACACTTGACAACAATGTAACTGTAATATATTTATAAAAAACGTAAGACTCAGTTTAATGGTGTAAAACAAATGTCATTGTTGGAAACGTTGTTGAAGGAATTTGTTGTTTATCTAACTGTACAAAAGCATTCCACTTCAAAATTTCAATTTCTGTTTGAAACAACCTTGTCTGTTGACGTAACATAGACTCCATTATCATTCTTGGTAACGTGCAGTTACATTAAAATTTTGAATCTAATGGTTAGGAAAATAATTTTGACTTTACAGCATTCAAACCTACAAAATACACATGCACATAAAAAATTCAAATTCACAGTCACTGTATTCAAATTTGTATCTCTTTATCTGAAAATTTATACGCTTCAAATATACATTTATAATGAATATTGATTATGGAGAATTTAGGAAAAATGGTGAGGGAAATGTTTCTTCACTCATCGAAAAGTAAAAGAACAAAGTACCATCGATCTCGTGTGGTGAACTTCGACGTCACCATATATAGGCTGTTATCGGTTAGACGTTCGAGTTTTTAAAAAGGATTAGATGTGTTTGCATTTTGGTTTATTGTAGGAACATTTTACAACGAACATCGGACAATGAAAGAGAAAGCGCATGCTAGAGTTGTCACCGCACAGAAGATAATCATGTGTTTATCTCAAAAATGAAGTTGTTAAGTAATCTGTTCCTACTACAATCACTGCCGTGTCCTCAAACTCATGATGCCGCTCTTATCACTTCTTCTGACTCATGAAGGCAAAGTGGGAGTCGACCCTGCTAATCATGTCGCCCCACTATTTCTGGCTAAATATTCCATAAATGTTTCGTTCAGTCTGCACTTAAATAGATTTACTTTTTAAGAATTTAATGTATTCTACTTAAGCATTTTTAAAGCAACAGTGGCATATGGTGGTTTAAAGACCTGGGCTAGCTCACTACCTGAAGGGCTCCCCCCTCTTTCAAATTCTTTTTGAAGCCAAATAATGGTGTGACAAATGACTGTGTATTTTAATTTATCAAATGATTAATACTTCAACATTTGTAATAAACTTGCGTTGTTAAAAGGCAAAAGCAAGTAAAGAACTTCAAGTATTGAGGCATATTTATAAAACATAATAGTCAAAGAATGCAATATGTAGGCCAAAATCTAAATAAACAATAGTGCATCATCATTTTATTGATTTGAATAATTAATTTAGACAAGATTTCGATTCTTCTATCTTTTTGTGTGAATTTGAAGGCCATATGTTATAGTTTGTTTCTACTATTGTTCATGTGAAAAAGCTGATTTCCGATAAAATAATAAAAACCATTTACATCCTGCTACACAATTTATGGACATGGACAAAACAAAATTTAGTCTGTGAGTACAGCTATGAATTTAGGGATGGGTATTAATTTTTCAGGTCCAGATTTTCAGGGTTTCAGGGAGGTTTGGAGTCCAGATTTATGTGACCTTCCATAAGAGCTGTTCCATCAAAAATTTAGGAAACGTTTTTGAACACTCTAAATAGTCTACAACTTTCCTGACGTGCTGGAACAATCCTTGTGCAATTCGGTCTAAACTAACGCTAGTAAAGTGCAAAAATTTTCATTGCCATCAAATAGCATAACAGTTGATAGTTTAATTTCATTGGTTACGTCAGTTCTCTTGTTAAATATTATTACAATGAATACTGCGTTAGATATTTCTAATTTGATTTTGACTGTAATTACGGTATTTACTGCGTTAATTAAAATATTAAATCCTGTCTTATTTGAAAAACGTTCATTGGTGGCAAAAACCAACAAGGCCAGCAATAAAATTTATTAATTTTACCCTTGTTAGCCAATAGTGTTTTTGTAGCTGGCCTGACTAAAACAGTACACTGTACACTCTGTTTTTTTAACGTTGACTTTCAAGTTCTATAAGCAATGTCTGAGGCTTATACACAATCTTATTGCTCCACTCAATAACACATCATTACCATAGCAAGGCAAGGAGTTAAACGAAGCAAGCCTTCGCTGTAGCTGTACGCGAAACCTGAGTAAAGGAAGTTGTGGCGATTCAGGCGTTGTACGCGAAGGTTCATTTTACTAATTTTATTATAAATTTTATAGAAATGTCTAGTAGATTTTTTGTACCTTAATTTTTTGGCTTTCCAGCTTCTAGCTTGGCTAGAATGTACTTTCCTGCGATAAAATGTGGCTTTTAATATTGTTTTAAAAATAAGTTACCGAAATAATATTGAGTTTTTGAAAAAATGTGTCAATTTTTGAATCGTAACTTGACTGAGTCTTACTAACGTCAGTTACATTTACTAAAATTAGGTAGTAATATTATAAATCCAAACATTTCTTTATTATATGTAATGGGTTTGTCAGTAGTGAATAATTTGGAAACAGGCGTAAGTAACTGATATAGTATTTGTGCAATTATATGGCTCTAAGTTTCCGGAAATTCTTCTTTCTTCAAATGTTGTTACTACAATAATGACACAATAACAACCAAATGTTTTACGTATCTTCACTCATATACGAGAGACCAGATTTGCCTAAATACAACCAGGTCATAAGTAGGGCTGTGTATTTCCCCAGTATACTGTTGGGCTCCGCTGTAAAATTTTGCATATTAGCCTACCTATTGAACAAATACGACAATCTACTTGGATGTAAAAAAGTGAACATGTTTCCATTACATTAAAAAATTAACAAATTTAAATTAAACAAAACTTTTACATTTTTTAAACCTAATGCTTTTGCTGCTTTATAGATAAATCAAACCGCTTTCTCATAGAACGAGTGTTAAACTTTACAGCTTGTGTTAAATTGATTCAAATTCAATGGACGTCTTTCTAGTTTTTTCTTGCCCAGTACAAGTATTAGGCTACACTGGGTACTTGGATAACTCATAGTTACTTAATGCTTTTAGTAGTGATTCTTAATGACAAATTTTTGGACGAGTATTACTCGTAAGTATCGTAGAAATTGATAGTTTGAGGACATAGTGAGGTTCATTAAGTCTATGAGAATCAGCTTATTGGGACACGTTATGCTCATGGAGGAGACATAATACCCAAAGCAATTGTTAGAGAGACAGTAGATTGGCAAAGAAGGAAAGGAAGTCCTAGAAGAAGGTGATTCATCCTCCTGAGGTCATCTTATCGGCGATTGGAGGCGGAGGCTGGAGGACACAGGTGTTTGAAGGGGACTAATTTATATTTTGATTTATTATTTCAGAAGCATGAAAATTGTTTACTGATATTTTAAACTGCTTACATTGCTCATTATTGTAATATGTAATGGAATACCATTGCACACGTAATATTCAATATTATATTATGTATGTAATGTATTATTGAATATGTAATATGTTTTCATTGCTCATCATTGAATATGTTAATGCATGCACAGGAACATTAATATAATGCTACATATCGATCTACATGCACATAACGACAGCGGATATTGTGTGTGTGTGTGTGTGTGTGTGTGTGTGTGTGTGTGTGTGTGTGTGTGTGTGTGTGTGTGTGTGTGTGTGTGTGATTATATAGATGTGTGTTTTAACATAGATATAGATAATAAAGTTATAAACATAAATTATCGTACGTAGCACACAGTTCTGAAAATACTTTTCACTATCACTTTTGAAACGTTAAATATTAAAAATCTTGCTAATATCACTTTTTATTAAAATTTCACTTTTTCATCAATTATTTTAAGCTTAATTTTTGTACTCTATATTAACGTAATTTTTGTTTTCACAATTTTCGAAAGTAGAAAATGGCGAATTTTCTCTCCTGCGTGACTGTATGGGACTTAGATAAAATAAGTGGATGTAAATGTTATTTCAATCGATAATAACAGTCTTAGAATTCTCAGAAAATGCGAATTCTGTTTTAGCTCTGTTTTTGAATTAAATTTGGAAAAAGAAGTATTGTCCAGAGTTTTCCTTAAGTATTCCTTAGGAACAATTTTAATTCTTACGATCAAAGCATAGGAAGTGGTAGACTCATCTTTGGAGATCAGCAAGTGTTTCTAGTATGGTTATAATATAGAAATACATATCTCTTATAACATATTAGTCTAGTATACTCTTCAGTCAGTAATTGAGCGAATTATCAAAATGTTATCTCTCCAAAATAAGATCAGTGTGATACAACCTTATCATGCACCATAGGTTTGCTGCATCCATACGCCTAACCTCCAACGATTAATATCCAGAGCATCCTCTTTTAACATGATAATGTTTTTAGGCTGGGGGTCATTCCACAAAAACGTCATCGAAAAACGTGACGCTTCCACACTTTCGATTCCCCACAGTCTATAAATTTAAATGTAAACGCATCAAGACAGAAATAATCGCTGCTGTCATTGAATTTAGCAAACGTTTTAGTGAGAATAAATTTGGTTTTACATGCTCTGTTTGTGATCGTCTGTTGTTTGGAAATGATTTACGTAATCCACCAAACGTAATCCACATTATACGTTTCAAAAGCCTAAAAACATTATCATGCTTCGATGTTTCGGTTTCGTCGAAATTCTTTGAATGCTTAGATGCATAAATAGTTTCCAAGACACGGTGTTCTAAGGATCTTTTCGTTCCTTCATTCTGTAATCTTCTTGGGTGTCTCCTTTCCCAAAGGATTCCAATTTTACGAGGTCGTATTTGGTATCATACGCATCATGTGACTGAAATATTTAAATTCTCCCTGCTAATTTTGGTTATCATCTGATTGGAAATAATTGATCTTATAATAATTGATCTTAGGCATATCCTATTTGTAATAGTGGGGTTTTTGGATGTTCGTATTTAATTCGTAAGCAATTTAGTTCCATATCATTGTGATTCATCAAGTCTGCATTTAATATTTACACTTCACATCCAAAACTAAATCATGATTCTTCCTACACGTCTTTAGGAATATCTGCTTGTACCAACGTATGAGCACTGTATTGCACTCTAAAGTATTGTATTGCATTAAATATTTCTATCACTTACTACTGTTTTCCATTTTATGTGTGGTCTCTGTGGCCCTAGTTCATCTTTAGTTATTAATTTATTTCGATTAAGAGTTAAATTCACTAAACAGCTTGATGGTTGAATTATTTTTTCCTAACAAACTTTTGTTAGTAGATTGTTGATTACAAAGTATAGTCTACCACTTCTTGCTCGACTGTTATCGGAAGTTACCTTAATTAGTTGAGTGCAATAAGAGATATTTTGTAAGATGAATAATTGTCAATAAATAGTTAAATGCACACATCGGAATACATATATTTTGTTTTGTCAGTATTAATCAGTATTAATTGTAAGTCACCAGTCTTTATAATTCTTTGTATTACAAATAACTTTGCTTTCGTATTCCTCTAATCTCTACAATTGTTCTTTCAAATATTACTCAATCAATCTTTTTTTTTTGTAGAAATACATGTCTAACAAGTTTTACTCTCCTTAATTCCCAATAACTTATATTTCTTGTTGATCCCTTCAATAATTCTTTCAGGTACCTATATAATTATCATCACCATGTTTAACGTCACAGCATTTTAGAAGACATTCAACATGAGTGTAAAAGATTTAAAATGCTGCTAAGCATCTAAAATACTCGTGTTACTTACCAGACCATATGATGTTTGTGCTGTGTTATGATTGATAATAATTTTATGAAACTGATATTTAAAATAATGTAATTAACAAAGAGGAACAGTGTGAAATACTCAGTAGAAGTGTAGTCAATAGCCAAGAGTTATTTTAATAGATTGAACATGGCTGTCAAATGGAGAATTAAAGATAATATAAAGTAAATGCGGATGAGGAGATGAGGTTCAGAAAGAAGTGAAATAAAAGAGAGGTTACCACACAAAATACAGCCCGGAAGTTAATTTAAATAATTATGACGCAGGGTAGTAAAAGACATAGCTATATTATGTCTAAACAAATTATAGATTTCTAAGGTTGATGCCCCAATATTCTTGCATACAAGATAATTTTAATTAACTTAAGAATAGAGTGGAGGACGACAGAAACATAAAAATAGTATAGGCATGTAACAATTATTTAAAACAGGTTTGAAATTAAAATTCATGCCTGTCACATAAGCAGCGATTCGTAATGTAGGGTTATAAGAAAAAGTATTTTTTATTTAGTATTGGCAAAAAATGGGTTTCAATGAAACTATAATAATAATAATTATTTACTTTAAATACGACTTTAGAAGTATTTGAAAGCAATTTTCGAGTATAGTTATCTATACGTTATTAATATTAAACTATTGATTACATAAATATGCAAGATTTTCGTCATTAACAGACAAGTTTTACTTCAGGCAATAGAATTGTTTTGATTAACTTTACATAGTTATATATCGTAAAGAAAATACATAAACCATGTAAACCGTTTCTTTAGGTCTATTTCCATAATACAACTGAAAGTTAATATTATAAGGCTGATTGATAATAAAATTAATTACCTAGGAATTATGTACAATACGTCTAAATTCCTTTGAGAAAATATGTGAGGTGTGATAAAATTAAAAAAAAAATATCCTGATGGCAGTCTGGATGTAGGACACCAATCACTCCATATTGTAGTACACTGTAGTGTGAAATATTATGTTTATATAGTTGACATTAAATAGGTAAAATAATGTATTAATGCATATTGCTTACAGAAGATACGTAATAAGTATAAATATGAAGACGTCAGGTCTGAAATTTATAAGACTAGGTGCTTTTTCTGGCTAATAATATTGCTACATACAGGGTGTCCCGGGAGGAGAGGGAAATAATTTGAGAAATGGTTCTATAGTGTAAAAGAAGAAAAAAAGTTCATATAAACATATGTCCGGAAACGCTTTGTAAGTGAGTTACGGCTAGCGAAAGATTTCGCCCGGGTTTCGGTTCCCCCGGGTAAATGAAGACTTTCTAAAATTCTGGGAAGGGGCAAATTCTGTTGTTTCTTATGGTTTTTGACCTGAAAAATCGAATAAAACAGGTCGCAGAACTGTATCTCCCATAAGTTTCATGATATCCGATGTAAAACAGAAAATCTTTGCCTAAAAACAAATTTTGGAAAATTGGAAACAATTGGAATTTTTTGTTGATTTTTATTAAATTTATTTACACCATTTTTCTCAGAATTAAATTCTTTATAAGTTTTGTTTTTAACTTTTATGCATTTATTAGTCATTTAACAAAGTTATTGTACTTCTAACCTAAAAACACGTGTTTTACTAGCTGTTACCCTCGGCTTCGCACGCGAATATTTGGCTTTTAATAAGTATTTTAGTATACTTTTTATTGTCTATGTCTATATGGCGTTCTGTCAGCTCGTATAACACTTGTAGGCCTACTGTTTTAGTTTGTACAAAATTATTATGTTGGTGCAACAGCCTTTGGGGATTTAAAAGTACCCGTTTATAAAGCTTTTGGAGATATTTATGAAGTACCTGTTAAATCAAATACGCTAAATTCTTTATTTTAAGTGTTACTGTGTTAGAAGCATTGCAGTATAACACATCAAAAGTTATGTTTTCCTCAACCATGGCTTTTATTTATTTCAGCAGTAAACTAAAAACCAAAAACACGTGTTTTTAGGTTAGAAGTACAATAACTTTGTTAAATGACTAATAAATGCATAAAAGTTAAAAACAAAACTTGTAAAGAATTTAATTCTGAGAAAAATGGTGTAAATAAATTCAATAAAAATCAACAAAAAATTCCAATTGTTTCCAATTTTTCAAAATTTGTTTTTAGGCAAAGATTTTCTGTTTTACATCGGATATCATGAAACGTATGGGAGATACAGTTCTGCGACCTGTTTTATTCGATTTTTCAGGTCAAAAACCATAAGAGACAACAGAATTCGCCCCTTCCCAGAATTTAGAAAGTCTTCATTTACACGGGGGAACCGAAACCCGGGCGAAATCTTTCGCTAGCCGTAACTCGCTCACAAAGCGTTTCCGGACATATGTTTATATGAACTTTTCTTCTTCTTTTACACTATAGAACCATTTCTCAACTTATTTCCCTCTCCTCCTGGGACACTCTGTATATTCAAGCTGATAGCAATGATACTCTGGAAGTTCTCATTGACGTTTTCTTCTAAATTAAGTATTATTAACTTAGTGATTCTGTCTTTCCTTCCCCATCTTCTGTGATGCAGATGATTTCCAGAATTATTACGTCGAGTACTACGTAAAATCACTAAAGCATATTTCCAAGACTTTCCGTTGAACGCAGGAAACGTAGGCCTACATTAACGCCCACGGAAACAATGGAATTTAGAGATTATGTTTTACTAGCTATTACCCGCGGCTTCGCACGCGAATATTTGACTTTTAATAAGGAATTTAGGATACTTTTTATTGTCTATGTCTATATGGCGTTCTGTCAGCTCGTATAACACTTGTAGGCCTACTATTTTAGTTTGTACAAAATTATTATGTTGGTGCAACAGCCTTTGGGGATTTAAAAGTACCCGTTTATAAAGCTTTTGGAGATATTTATGAAGTACCTGTTAAATCAAATACGCTAAATTCTTTATTTTAAGTGTTACTGTGTTAGAAGCATTGCAGTATAACACATCAAAAGTTATGTTTTCCTCAACCATGGCTTTTATTTATTTCAGCAGTAAACTAAAAACCAAAAACCGTTGTCACCTAACCTCACAAATGAAAACACGTATTTTCGCTTTGCATTAAGTAACAGAAAAATTTACGATTAGTACCCTTCTTCGTTTCCACACCGTAATATATCGATACAATCGCATATCATATAAAACATCGAAAATGTACTGCAGTAATGGATAAATGTACAGTTCCGATGCCGCTAATTAGCTTTAGTTTATTTACTTGTTACTATGGTAATTAATTCTGGTCTGCATGGGGTTTTTGACACATTCATACGCGTCAACAAAAAGGCGTAATTAAAATGGCCTAAATCGTGCGAACGGGGGAAAGTTAGACAGTATTTTTCGCCTTGTGCCAAATTTTCCCTGTGGAAAATTTGGTGGAAATCGGTGTGGATTTGTCTTCAGTACACATAAATCCTCAGACTTCGAGTTTTATATATATAGATAGTCTATTTGAGACATAGTAATAATTATGTTCCTGTTTTTGGTGTTGAAGAGTCTCTGTTGGTTGTTGATACTTTGGTAGGGGTACAAGAAAGGCAGTCTAGCCAATCACTACGCTTCAGGTACCCTAGTTTTATCCGGTTTATCCAACAAACTCATTTGTACAGGGAAAATTCACACAAGAATTCGAAAACTAGTTTGTTACCGGATATTAGTGACTGTTACTGAATGTAACTTATTAACTTCAATGACTTGTTAACATTGTAAATTATAAATTCTGAATAAATAAATGAATTATTTTATTTTTGAATAATTTCTTAAGCAACTGTAGATCAACATTTTGGTAAGAAATCTTGTAATTGTTTTACTGTTTTTTATTTAATAACCGTTCATTCTAAATATAAAGATACACGCTACAATGTACAGCTGTTATTGTAAAACTTTCAAATGTGTAGAGAAATGCAACGTGGAGATCCTATTTTGAACATAGCGTCCATAACGTTCATACGTCTCACGTGTTACAGGTTTCATTTAAAAATCTACGTATGGGCATGTACCCACAAAATTTATGTGAATATAAACATATGAAAATAAAAGAGCCCTGCGAAAATAAATCTCTGTTACGACTGTAGTATATCGTAAATTTAGAATATGAATTTCAAATCTAAACGTAAACGTAAATCCTTCGTAAACATGGCAGCCGTGTATATGTAAAATCTTTTGTAATCAAAAGAGAGATTTCTTTAGAGAATATGAAACTTACAACGTTATACAAATGGACACGAAAGTAAAATTCATATGTTTTATAGCTTAAAAGCTTTACAGAACACAATGTGTATATACAAGAGACCAGTAAGTCTCAGTTATTTTCAACCTACGTAATTTAGGCTGTACCATTTACTTTGTACTTTGACTGTACCATTTGAATATCAGAGGAAAGTGTGTTTCATAACTCATGAAATATACTACGTACTGACATTTTCCAAGTAATGGAAAACGAATGAACGAAGCGATTGGTTTATATCAAACACTTTTGTCTGAACAAGTATAAAAATCAAAATAAACATTTACGAACTATTCATGCCCTGAAAACTATCTTCGCGCGCACGCACGCACGCACACACACACACGTGTGTGTGTGTAGGTAGGTAACTCTTGATGTTTCTTGCAGGATTTGTATATTATGGTATATTTATGTATATTTGTATATGGTATTAAGTAATAATTATTTTTGCAATTATATTTTGCCTACTTTATATTGGTGTATTTCTACCTGACGCACGTATCACAGAATCAATCTGTATTATCAGAGGTTTCTACATAAATTAACAAATGATCAGTTACTTCAATATCAGTTAACGAGTAATCAATTTACTTCGATTTAATTTTTTCATTGTTTACGTAGTCAGCTACATTAAAATATTTAATGTTTATATTTCATTTATTTTAATAAATTTATAGGAATAAATATTTATATACAAAACAAGATGATTCATTGGCTGTACAGATTTGTTTGGTAGATTTATTAATCTATTATTAAGACATTAATAGCATAAGACATTATATACTTTCTAGTTATATCAAAAAATATCTTCCTAATTGGATTGTCGGAGTGTTCGGCAGTAACATCTCTGTGAACAAAGAATTACAAAATGTAAGCGTTACTATATTAATTATTTTATTATTCATTAGAATTATTCTTTTGTTATTCTTTTCTAAATTTTTAATAGAAACACTGCGTCTTTTGCGATCTTAGAAGCTATTAAGTAAGTTTCCTAATTTCCTAGTTTGTAGAACAACATAAGAGTACTGAATCTTTAACGGGAAGTGGTGAAACTGAGTGATGAATTAAAGCAGATAAAAGTGCACGCTGCATATATGATAGAATCATAAGAAATATAGATATCAGCAGACAAACAGTGTTAAGAACATATAGGGCAGTAATAGGATTTAGGTAATATGTAGCCTCATGTTCAAAGAAAGCGAACTAAGGAAAGTACAGGAAACTGAAAATATCAAGGAAAAGAGGAGGTGTTGGGTAGAGATAAGACAAAAAGAACAGACTAAGTTGGTCTGAACGCATCAGCGAAGGACATGGGATGGTAAGGAGAGTGATCACACAGAAAGCACTGAGGAAAAGACCAAGAATACCGGGTACGAAATGATGTGGGAAGATTATTAGTACAGTCTCTAAAACCGATGATAGAGAAAAAGAGAAGAATAACACATATTACTAAATACAGGATAAAACTTCTGATAAAAGTTTACAAATGTATAAAAAAACATAGGGAACCTAGAAAAGTGGGATATTACAAAATATAATCAATTTAGCTCAAGAAAAATGAGAATCAAACATTCATATAATTGTGTGAATAATAATAGTTAATAAAAATTAATAATAATAATAACAACAACAAGAATAATAATAATAATAATTTTTTAAAGCTGAGAAAATGCTTTATGCACCGTCAGAGGAAACCGTCTGTTCAATGGTTTCTTGTAAAAACGCCATCTATAATAAATTCAGGAAATGATATCCACCCTGAAACCACTTCAGGTCTTACTTAAGGATGGAGGCTATTGCACCTTTCTGGGGCTTTTCTAATTGTCTCTTATGTGCCTCTGCCCGTTGGGTGCAAGTTGAGCCTGTCTTGAAGAAGTCTGTCTTGCAAGTTCTTTTCTTGAAGAACCGACTTAACAATGTAGAAATGATTCTTCCATATTTAAGACAGATTTTTCTAAATGAGTTAATTTTGCTTATTCTCAATTCAGATCACTGAGTAATTCACCGAAGTCACTAGGTAGGAGACCCAGCTCTGCAGCAGTAAGCTCTTGCATCTGTGTCTGTCCCTGATCAGTGCTTTTATGTCATCCGTTTTACGCTTCCGTTCCTCTACTTCTTGCTTACGTTCTTTGTTTTTTCGCCCCTCCGTCTGCAGTAATAACGCAGTGGAAAGCATCCATCATCTGAGTAATATCTAAGCCTATGTAAAATGTGGGCCTACTTATCAACTTTATAAAAATACTTTTCTGAATAAAGGGTAATCGGATGAACACAGGCTTAGGATCGTTTAAGCTTCTTAGTTATTGTTAAAATAACAATAGCCAGTGGTATCTCCTGAACGTGAAAAATTGTATACAACATGCAAAACTGTCACGCCAGTGACCCTTATTAGGTGGAGTGGTTATTTTATAACATATGAAAATGATTAATTATCTTTAAATACATTTTCATAAATACAGTTACTAAATTGGCTTTTAAACGTATATGATGCGAACGAACCAGTGCATTACAATTTGTAACAACTTGTTCATCTTTAAATATTTCTTAACGAAGATTAACTTTGACGAAAAATTATGGCTTTGATCTTGTTAGGCCTATATAATTACGTTACTCCAGCTTTTGCTTTTAGATAGAATCAAGTAGCGATTAGTTATTAATTTAGAAACAAGTTGACGTCGGTGGCTTCTCAACGAAGTGAAAGCAGAAAGTTTGTTAGTAATGAGGTTTGGAGACGCTAACGTTCCCGCAATGGCTCCCATAGCATCGCTATTGTTACAAAATGTGTTCAGAGTATATAAATATATACATATTAAATGTTATATATATAATATATATATATATATGTATAATATATATATGTATATATATATATATATATTGTAACGCGACGAAATGAAGGACCCAAAGAACCATTAAAGCTAATATAAAGTTACCCTAATAAAATAATTTACCTATTTAGGAAATAAATAAAATACCAAATGACAACAATGGGTACAACGGAATGTAGGATAAAATAAATTGTATGTTAAATTAGTAAGAAACAACTATTTATATTATTAATGATTATATGTGATCAGGACAATCAGTTATGAAGTGCAAGATAATTGTAAGATAATAGTAATTAAATATACAGATAGGACTGTGAGTATTAGTGGCAGGGTATAGTGAAAAGAATACAATCACAACAAATCAAAAACAATGTGTGATTACATAAAAAGAAAATGTGAGTGTTAATGGACTGGTATTTAATGTACCTTAGGAGTAACTATTCATTTAAAGGTTTCAAAGTGTAAAGAACTAAAAGGTAACATTAGTAGTAGATTAAGTCAATTGTTTAATGTTAATAGAATACTTTTAAGTTTTAATATTTGTTACTAACGATTCCCTATTTTGTTATTAATGTTAATTAAAGGGAAAATGCTATCGTTTTCTTCATTACAAATAATATGTCAAAACTTGTTTATAGTAATAAGAAATTATTAAACAAAATAGTTCTATTATTCAATGTTAATTAGAGTTTTAGCCATAAGGGCATAATATTGTTTTAATGTTTGTTTCATGTTTATGTTGTTATGTTATCTCATAGAATAATTATAATGATTCAAAATGTAATAAACCAACAGGCCACAAAATGTTTATAAATTGAAACATTGTACAAAGGAAGTACCAAGATATAGGCCAATATCAACATAATATTATTGTTAAACTAACTAACAAATTGTCATATTACTATAAGTTAGTAAGAAATAGGAGAATTACTTTGATAGGCCTATGTTTAGATGTTGATAATAACATTTTAAATAGATTAAACAATTGTAATATAATTTAGTGGAGGTCAAACAGCTTAAAGAACTATAAAAACAGAATTTTGTAAAGATGAAAAAATATCTATTAGGGCACTCGAACATATCAAGTGAGATATCAAAATGGAAGATCAATTTCTATAAGGAAGATCAATTTGTAAATTAATTTAAGTCTAGTTAAATACTAAATAGGGAGTAATTTGGAGTATAAAATGTGAAATTGTAAATTTTATATAATCATGACACTTGAACCCAACGGTATTGACCAATAGGAACTTGGTTAATTTTGGTCAAGCCAGTTGAAGGAAAAATAAAAATACATTATTCTATTGTTAGACACGAAAGGATTCAGAACACCTCTGTGTAGCTATGAGCCAAAAAGTATTACGAAGAATCAAATCCAAGTGGAAGCAAAAGTATAATATTTTACAAAACATAGAATCTGAATTAAAGAAGGAAGAAAGGAAGATAATATAAAATAACAGATAAAAGAAGAACAATTGAAAGTAATATTTTAAAAAGTGAATAATTAATTTCAACCGAAGAACTGGGTGAGACTTAACCTTTATAATACCATATTTACAACTACACGACACCAAGATTAACTTAACTAACACTTTTCTTCAATAGAACACTAGTGAAAAGAAAACAATATCTAATTTGAACACAGTGAACATTTTGTGTAATTTATTTTATTTGTAAAAACTGGTTGTGAATACATTCCACACTAATTTTGTTTAACAACAAGCCGCCATCTTGCCGGTTTACTTTGGATGCTGGGTAGACCCAAGATGCATTGCGGTGGCAAACTGAACTCAACAAATAATTTGTTACACTTTATTAAAATTAATTTTATTTGTATTAGTCAATAAGAATCAAATAATCGTAATGTGTAGTACTTCGTTGTAGAGATTTTGAACTTTAATAACAGTCTAAAGAACCCCGAACTGAGATATTATATGAAAATAATTTAAAATCTAAATGAAAGCAAGAATCGATACAGTCAATTAATAACTTCGACCATAGAGTCGCTTAACTGAATTAATGAAAATAAAAATGTTAATAGTTATTCCGAATTAATGTTGAATGAATTTTATTTATAGGATAAAATAAAGTTAAAGGTTATTTGTTCGAGAAAGGAAGAGTGAAACAGTATTGGCGATTCGAACTTCATCGTCAATAAAGGACCACGAAGATAACCTCCAATAGGCATTTCGATACTGTAATCGATTGCGAAAGTAAATGTTGACAAGCCTAGTCCCGCCATACAAACCAATTTCACTATTTTTTTCAAAACCATCAAAACAAATAACAATTATTTTTCTTTAATAAAAAATAAATATTCTTCGTATTGTTTAAATTAGCAGCCATCCTTACTATTTCTTTTATGAATTTGCTAACTGCTATAATTTTTTATTGTTCGACTAAGCTTTTCGTCATTGCTGACATCTTCAGGTCCTAAACAACCAGCGTTGTTTAGGACCTGAAGATGTCAGCAATGATGAAAAGCTTAGTCGAACAATAAAAAATTATAGCAGTTAGCAAATTCATAAAAGAAATAAAAAATAAATAATTAAAAATAACACGGCTAAATTATCATACGTTACAGATTGGCGCTTCCAACGCGGGGCTTTACAAGTCAACGTTATTTACAAACTACAATTGCCTTTGGAATAAAACACAGTAGATTAGAAGAACAAATAAAAGCACCACGACTTCATTATCATACGTTACATTATATATATATATATATATATATATATAATCAATATTATGAATTCAATAAAATTAAATTCCAAAGAACAAAATTTGCTTAGAAACCTAAACTGTATACGAACTGTAACATATTTTACATTCTGAAATGACCTTAGCGGTCGGTGGTGTGACACATATACGTAAAATTAACTCCAATGCAAAACTAAAGATTGTGCGTGTGCCCACGCCGTCATATGCGTGTCTGTATGTTTGTGTATAAGTGTGGGTAACTGCAACATAATTTGTTTTAACTGAAAAATAGTGTTTCTTGTAGCTTCAGGAACAGGGTAGCGCCCAACTTTGGGAATACGATTTTTTTGAATGTCAAGTTAATGTTAACTTAATACAGAGATCAAGATTTCGATAACTGAAACAAAAATACATATTTTACACGTCTGTATTTATTGGAAAAGTGGTACTTTCTTTACATTGTATTACAAAACGTAATAATTTAATCCTGCAAACAACGGTGTGCATCCAGTTTCTGTTAACACATAAGCATACATAAGCTGTGCCGAATCGGAGGAGATATTTCTAAATGGCTGTTACGATCTTTAAGCCTACGTACAACGACTGGTGCTATAAGTTATTCAGTTTTGTTTAAATGTACTGAGGGTTGCCTTATTTTGCAGCAGTACCGAAAAACCTCATGCAAAAAAATATGTCATATATTTTAATAAGCATTAAGATTTGATAAGCATTCTAAAGTAAATATATGTAATACTTAAAACCAGTTTCAGATGTTGAATGCATGAAACCGAATTTTTGTAATAACAAACGTTTTAATTTATGCGCTTGTTTTTATTCGAATATGTTTCATTTGTTGTCAATTTACACTATATTTAACTACGTCAGTGAGTTAAGGTCCCAAATTTCTGAATCACTCGCATCGCAGTGAAATTCAAAAAAGATCTTATTTCTAATTTAAGAGTCTCGAACAAGGGGTTTGCTTGTTAATTGAGTTATAACTACACCACACCATTCTTTACGCCATTATTTTGTTTTACACGAACAGGCCAGCCGTGGAGGACGCGAATATCATTTCCCATTTACTTTTCCTTTTCTTCTCCTGCCAGAAGGCCCTCATGCGCCGCCTTCCTTTCCACTGTCCACCCCTTACTTGTCTTTTTCTCACCGCAGAGAACCTCAATATTTTGAATTTTGTTTCTGTATGTATTTCTATTCACGCAGTCGTTCATAGAGATACCCAGTGTCATCACTTCTTCCTTGAGTTGTTTGGTGTATCCGTTCAGATTGGAAAGTTTCCAAATACAGCTGAAAATTTGTTTATTTAATCTGGACCGATCCATCCGAACCATATGTCCAAGGAATCTCAGTCTTTTCCTTCGGAAAGCTGTATCCAGATCTTCCGGATCCTTGTATAGCTCTTCTTTGGGTCTATGCCTGTACCCACCTTCGGTTTTCTTGGGGACATAAATCTTTCAAAGAATTCTTCGTTTAATTTTAAGAAGAGGTTCCACATTTTGAAAGCACATTGTTTTTACTCTATACATGTTCACCGGGCTGATCACAGTGCTTTCTCCATACGTAGTGTTCAGGCACGATTTCGTGAATTTAAGTAGGGTGGTCATAATTTCCATTTTAGCAAAGGAGATTTGGAGGCCAGTTTTCTCTGCTATCTCTTTGAGATCTTCTACTTGCTTTCTTGCTTGTTCTTCTATGCCATTCTTTAATCAATTAATAATAATAATAAATACAGCCATTATGCAGCGGTTTGTGTTATAAAATAAAAACGTAAATGTTGCATAAGAGCAGGCAATGATAAATTTTTAAAACTGTAGGGGAATATTATGGGAATATTAACGTACGTGTGTTAATCTGTAAAGTATATAAGAACGGATAGTAAACGCGCTGTACATATTTCAGTTGCTTATGTGAACCACATATTTTTTAATGTTGTAACATGTCCTATCTATTATACTAATAAAACGATGTTAAAATGTGTTGTTTACAAATAAAAAGAGTGTTAGGAAATAAATATAAAATTACATTATGAATTAAACACGCGCGCGCGCGCGCGCGTGACTAATACATTAGGTATCAATAAAATAATTAATTTTTTCTCAGAATAAGAATATTGTAAGTTAAAATTAAACTGAGATATAAAAATAATTTATTAATCATTAATAGCCTACATTAAATTAAAATATTAGGTTAATGAGTAAAAATGTTTCACTTTTTCAGTAAGAGCAATGTTTATGTATAAATTTATAAAATAGTATAACTTTTAGGTAATCACATATTGTTTACATAACTGAAACGTTAATCGTGTCAGAGCGTCATAATGTCGTCTCTTGTTATAATGAAGTGGTTAACCGACCTCCAAACTGGAAACCCGTGGTCGAATAGTTACCTGGGGAGGCATACTTTGATTGTATTGTGTCTGCAACACCTGATGTGGAATGAAATTGAAAAGCAGGTCAGGCTAATGAAAGGATTGAATTTAAGTTGTTTACTAATGGAACAAATTGTGTTAATATTATTATAACCTGCTAAATGTAAATACAATGAATAAACAAACAAATATGTATTAAACAAAGTATGCATACTCATTCATGATAAATGTATAACTTAATAATAAGGCTACAATTTAATTTATAATTTGTAATGTATAATTTAAATTTAAGTATATAATATATTCTATTTTAATTCAAACATTTATAATTTAAATTTGACAGAAATTAATAACGCCAATGCAGTTATTTCTAATCTTTTCAGATCCAATTTACTACGTTAATCTTACTTTTATTTTTCATTTTACTTAAAATAGTTAGGTGGTGACTTGACAACACAACAAATATAGTAGCTATCACTGCTATGTTTTGAACAAAAGTGATAATATATCAAACTAAAAACAAGATAAATCCTACTAATTTGTTTCATGCTGCATGCGTTTACTAGTGTTTAAAATTGTCTCAATTTTGTACCACACTAATACATTAATTCGTTTAATTTGCTGAATTGTTTATACACTTCACTTTAAAATAACTCACTAGTTTCTAATATGAAAGTTTTTAAGTTAAACAAAGAAACGTTTATTGCATAGCAAACGATAATGCAGAGTGCAGAGTATTTATACCGTTTATATACTACTACATATAGCTAATAATTAAATCCTTAAATTCGCAGTGACCGTAATCAATGAATTTTTCCGGTGAAGGGTTTGTGAGGATCGGTAAAAAATATAACACAAATTTTAACTTACTTGTGTCGACGTTTCGACAATGTTTATTGCCATTATCAGGACCTGTGTATGAATACAAAAGAAATGTCAAACACAACAGAACAATTATTTGAGTGAACGTGTTAGTGTATGTGAGTGTGTGTGTGTGTGCGCGCGCGCGCATGTGTGTATCCTTGTATATGTTGAGATATTTTATTTTACATCATTTGATATTATAGTTTTCTCGTTGTATTTAAAGAAAACATTTGATGATGTAAAACAAACTATCTCAACTTCTCGAAACATGTTCTAAATTAGGGAAAAACATCTTGAGGTAAAGTTATTATAAATATTAAATATATTGTATATGCATCAAGAAATAGATTGTAGCAAAAAGTGTTAAAACATAATATATATTATCTATACATTTTTATATAGAAAATTATGAATATAATATAAGTATATTAAAAATATATCCGGCTTGCTTAATGTAAATTGAAGTAGTCTAAAATCGGCCATATTTTTAAAAAGTAATTTACCGGTATTTCTCGTACAAGTCACAATTATTTTTAGGCTTCTTTATTTGGTGTACATCTAACATGTGTATGTAAAAATATTGTTTAATTTGTTTTTAATTAAAAAACGTCTAAATAAGCGGTTTCCAAATTATTGTAGGAAGTCGTTATTGAAGAAGTACACAATTATAACGAACACTTTAGCATTTAAGAATATTATTTTTATATTTAGTAATAACTTACGTGATTTGTGTTTAGGACATAATGTTAAGAAAAACTGTGTCAACTACCTTGCGTCAAGTACATATTTAATATAATAAACACTTTTAAGTAACGACAATCACGTTCCATGATTTAATTAAGGTAGTGTTCAGAGACTTCAAATTTATCCACTAAATCGATTGTACATTCTTTATACTAAAGTGAGAGCAAAAATACTGAGTATGTTTTAATCTAAAGAATACATTTTTTTAACATTCTTCTGCTTTTTATATTCATTGTTAGGCGACTGGTTTGGGAAAGAGTTTTTGCCAGTTTATTGAGTCTCAATGGCATCTAATTAGTTTCCGGTTATTCAAACAATAGTTTGAATTCCATAAATTATATTGCATCACCAACAGTATATTCAAATATTTTCTGCTTCAGACAAGCTGAAACTCACCCTTTATTTTACATTTTTTTTGAATGTTTTTCCTTTTTTTTATAAATTAATATTTTTTTTTATCAGGGGTCGTTACTTAATGTTTAAAACTAGGCACTAGTCCTAGACGGAAGAAAAATGTACTGGGCCCAGCGTGACAGGACTTGCAATAAAACAATCGTATAACAGTAACAGTAACAACCTTTTATTGGTGCTTTCCTTTTATAACATTATAATACATGTCATTTCGTCTAAGAGGCAACTCGCATACATGCATATATATATATAAATCTAGTATTCCAATAATGAGAATGGAGCTACCCCCATAACAATAAAACACCCTAATTGCGACTGAAATTAATTTACAAGATACATATATTCCAAGCCTTTTGACAATAATTTGTCATTTAATTTAATTAAAATTTAAGCAATTTAGTTTAATACATTTAGTTGGTCTATTGAATCATTCAATCAATAAATGCGGATTATAACAAAAATCAGTTAACTGTACACCTTCTTAAACTGTTTAGACATGAACGACTATATTCCCCCATATCAGCACAAGTCCTGAGCTATATCAAATATTACAGACACACATGTATACATAAATGCAGCCTTGCTCTTGTACAAAGTATTAATAATGCAATTAATCACTGAAATTACAAACATGTGTCCATGAAAGTTCTAATGTCTCTTTTATCATTATAATTTTGACCCTTGTGAATATTACATATATGTCCAATGTTCCATCAAATGATGCTGTGTGGTGTAGCTAAATTTAAATTGGAAATTTCCCACCTGGATTTGGAGAACAAAAAGCGGCTATGACCACGGTGATGGTGGTTCATGATGATAGTGCTGATAGGTGAAGAAGGCAGCGGTTATATGCTGATGGGTTGGTCTTCGGGAACTACTGGTTCTCCCTGTGGCTGGCGACGTGGGGGAACGGTTTACTGTCGGTGTATTTCCCTGATGATGGCTGGTATAGGTGCCATCACGTCAGCTGTTTCCCATTCCTCGACGGTCCAAGGACCCTGAGAGCTTTTAAATGTTTAAGTATTCATTTAGAGTCGGAGAGAATGCGTAACAATTCCAGTCGCCAGACCACGAGCGAGCACTTCGGAGGCTGAAGAGAAAATGGGAATGAACACGCGTTTTACCCAAGCAGAAGAGTAACGGAAACTTGTAGTAGGAACAAAACAGCTGTTACGAGGCTGCTATCTGAATTTCGACGACACACCGCAGTGCGCTATCGCTCAGGTCGACTGAGCGGGACCGAAGGCCATGACATTGGCGCGACTATACGAAAATGCCGAGCAAGATCGGCACAAAGCTGAGGTTTCTGTTAGTGAAGCCATTCTATTGAAGAGAATGCTGTGTGCTTTGTACAGTGACTGTTCTGCAGTTACTTGTTGTATGCGCCTGTCTGTTGAATAAGGTCACTCAGATACACACCTTCAATTCTAATTAAATTGAATTTCCAGTTACTACAACAGTAATTATAGTATATAATCAGACTACTGAAAATACACCGACCGCGCAGTTTTCAAACTAATAATTTAATTAATTGGAATTAGTTAATTTAATTAGTTGGAACATTCTCTTATAAAATATCATGTTTCTTTCGTATTCCTCTATCATATTTAACTAATTTATCTTAAATTAACACACACACACACACACACACACACACACACACACACATTCAGGAATATGTGTGTGGATATATTTGTTTTCTATTCACTAATTAAGATATATAGGTTTTCTAATATATGTTAGGCCTATATTACACAAGGATTACATTTTCTTCACTCCTTAGTTATGCTCTCTCTTATAACAATGCAATCTACATTTTCAAAGCGTAAGGTATTTTCAACATTATATTATGTTGGTAGCATCTGGCAATTCTTCAATTTTAAATTTACTTTTAATAGAAAACTTTGGGTATCTAATGAAATAGAATGGTATTTTTATATTAAATGAACGAAAAAAGTACAAAAATATTATAATCCAATTCAATAATATCTACTGCTGATGAAAAAGCGTGGTCTCCATCCACCTTCAGAAGCTGTTTTCCACTTAATTAAAATTTTTAATTCAATGTGCTCGCGTGCGCGCGCGCGTGTGTATACATTCTTTTTAACTTATGTTTAGATTGGCCGTTCTGTACATGTTGTACAGATATCGTTGTATCTCATCAATATATATTTTCCTTTACTAAACTATAAATAGCAAATACACTTAATCTAAGCCTTATTTGTATGTATGCTAATGTAGGCTGAAAACGGTGATAGTCACCACCAAACAATTGTTCCGTTGTATATAGATTGGTTAGTACTGTAAAAACGCCACGTTTCTTTCTGTATTGCGTGAGATTTCATTTATAATTTTTAATGTGTATAATTTACATAATTTGTAATATTATGGAAACTGATTATTCTACATCACTCGAGCATGAAAGTTTGCAATCTCACCCTGAATAACTGTCAAATTACAGTTTTTATTTAATTATAAGAAAACCATAGATGGTAGGAAAAATTCAAAGACTCCAAAATGTGTATAAAATTAATACGCACGTGTAGTGAGAAAACGGCGTGAAAAGGACGCGCAGTGCGAATTCAGTGCAATTTTAAGTGCGTAGTAATTACACGGATTATTCTATTACGATGGAAATTATGTTGGACATGTGTAATTTAATCATCCATCGTTAGAGCACCCTGTAGTTGACATCAGACTTTGCCATTGGCAGAAATGTGCGAAAATATGAAATTGGACGAGAGTGGGAGAACTGACGCCACCGAACAATTTGAAACCGGCAGAATTCTGTCTCAACAGGTGCTGTACGATGCTCGATTATAAATAGGGCACGAGAGAAGCCAGCCCTTCTTCTCAATCACTCTTCAGTCGCGGCGGGACGCTCTGTCTGTTGGCGACGCGAGTTTCTAATTTTTGTTAATCGAACAGTATACGATGACGGACACTATGTTCGTCATAAGTGCAAAATAGTAACTCTTAATCTGTTACCGAATACGAATGTACGTTAGGTCCGTCAGTCAAGACAAGTTACTATCTTACATCATGCAGAGGAACGCTATGCTGAACAGTAGAGGCGTCTGCTAGAACGACAGCAGCTGGTGCAGAGCAACCTCTCACACTATCCTACATCAACCAGATGGGTCCATGATAGACGAGTAACTGGAGGACGACGAGTGGAACCTGGAGACGTGCAGGGAACTCCGATCAGAAGAGGACATACGGATCAACGGAGGACATGAGTATAAGCTACAAATCAAGGTGACAGATAATCCATTTATAAATTTAAGTAACAGAGAACAAAGGCATTTAAAGATATTTTGAAATTTAAACATGAAAAAGAGAATCACTGTAAATTATATGTAAATATCTGAGTGACAAATGTAGATAATTTTTTTCAGTATAGTAATAAGAGTTTTATGTAAAATGTAGATAAAGAGGTTCAGAGAATTTGATTTAAATTTACTAAAATATTATTTTTGAAGTTTAACGATTAATTTAGTCAATTTCAATTTTATTTTAAAGTTTGTAAAGCAGTCAATGATTACCAAGTATGCAATACATAAATTAACGTAGTTGGAAGTTATTAAAAAAAAAAACAATAAAAAATGAAACTGCAGTAAAGCACATTGTCAGACTGAGCAGTGGAGTTTTAATATTGACAAATAAGTATTTAGAATATAACTTTGTTACTGTAGAATATAAGATTTATTTAATGTTAACAACATTTGAACGTTTCAAGCGAACAATAATGAATATTTATGGCGAAGTAGTTGAGATTTTTAAACACGCTTGTGTTTTATAAATAAAATTATGAAAACTCGTTACAATTAAATCAATGACTACTCTTATTACTATTACACCCAAACTCTATTAATTTGTACACTTTACCAGTAATGTTATATAAATTTTGGCGCTCCAAAATCGTGGGGGCTACCAAAATCAAATTACACTCAATTTGTAATGTTATAATATATAAGAGTGAATATATATATATTCATAAAACAATAATACATAATATAATTTCAAATATAACAACAAAAATATTCATAAGATAAAACAATAATACTTAAAAAGTTTATGTGCAGTCTGTAGCATAATTAGAAAACGTATGCTCATGTAGATAGACCGCTCTGGGTTGATTTTGTAATTGTAATCATAAATAATTCACACTATTATATCATAAATAACACGCTGTTATAATTTAATTATATAAATTTTAAAAATTTCTTGCTGCTACAATGTTTCAATCCAAAGCCTATAATTTTACTGAAATACTGAATTTTATGTTATATTAAAAGGATCACAAAATGTTTAGTAATAGAGATGAATTTAACACAAGCAAACATGTTACTAACAAATGATGACTAAGTTTTAGAACTAATTTTTTTTAGTGGATAAGAAGTAATGAAGTCATAGTATATTCGAAAATTTAAAGATACTTGTATTGATCATGCAGTCTCGTATACGAGGCCTGACCTGAAAGCATCCGGCATTTTGTATATTACGGCAACCTGTTGTACAACAGCCTTGTAACTCTGTAGAAAATCAGATGGGATCTTTTGACGCATGCATTTAATTTGAACATGCATTAACGTATTGTACTATTCATTTAGCAGTGAGAATGTTGTGTAAACTCATGTTGTCTTCATAACACCGTATTCATAATGTGTGAAAGACTAGATCAGCAAATCTGTATCCGAGGTAACTGTCACAAACATTGTAACCTGCCGTGATTGCTCTCTCACATGTCAATATATACAGGGGCGGATTTACGCACAGGCAGACTAGGCACTTGCCTGGGGCGGCAAATTTTCGGAAGCGGCAAAATTTGAGTTAAGAAATTATATTTTTAGATTCAAACAAATTTACAAGTATAAAAGCCAGTTGAATTAACCACACACGAATATAAAAATTATCTTCACTTAACTTGTAACTATAACGCAGTTATCGTTTTTCACCCAAAAGTAATACGGGCGAATGTTTATGTTTTCAACCGTTGAAATATTTGGCGTTGATCATCCGAGAGATTTTAGATGTTGGCAATCCAGATCAAAGTGAGAAATGTAGATCTGTCAATGTAATACCGAATTGTAGGTTAGTTCCAGAAACCGAGGCAAGCTAATATTTAAGGAATCGAGGCATTCTAGTGATACCGACAATAACTGTGGTAGCAGTGAAGGTGAAGATACTGTTCACACAGTTCAGCCAGAGAGGTCCGTTGTGGAGGAACCTTCATTTTTGAAGAACGAAGAGCCAGTTCACGTCAAAAATCATGATGAAATATCATCAAATCAGGTAGGGAAGGTCTTAGATTCTGATCCTATTAATTGGCAAATGAACGAGAGCACACGCGATTATGTAGCAAAGTTTGGATTTAAACAGAACACTAGTGCGAACTGTAAAACCAAAGAGGGAATATAATGATGCCCCCCCCCCAAACAGAGATTTGTGGGAGGGGGTAAATTTATACTGCCTACGGGCGGCAAAATGTTAAATCCACCCCTGAATATATAACTCTGTTATATACGTACTTCCAACTCACAAATTGTTTCTTCTTTATTTTAATGATCTAATTATTTTTTATTTATTTTTGTTTCCCGGTTTAGGCGCCAAATTGTTTTGTGATTAAAACAATTAAAATTACTCACTTTCTGTTTTATTTATTCACCTTCCCTTTATTAGATTTGGTCGACTTACCTTTTTAATAATTCAATTCGAATTTCGTTCCTAAAAACAATTGTTACTAAATTCTTTTTTTGATAAAAAAATTTTTACCTTTGGCTGTATGAAGAAATAAAATATTATTAACAAAGAAATAAATTAACCATACAATTAAAAATGTTCAATATTGGTTTTATTGGTTTTTGATTGTGTATTTCTTTCCTTTAAAACAACTAAATAATTTTATAGTAACATATATGCTCCAGCTATGATGTTTAAATGCGGTTGGCAACAAGGGAACTTTAATATCAGAGTTGATATTAAACAATTTTTTACTTATTAAAACTAGTTTGTTAGGTCTTTTGGATTACAGAAAGTTAACAAAAAACACCCTTTAGGAAGTATAAAGCTTCACATAAACAGCATTTAAATATTATATAAGTTATGAACGACTTAAATTTAAGGTTATAATTATTTGGTTTACAACAGCCAGTGTTAGTAGGTTAAGCGTGTTCTGAAGATTATTACATTTCCAATAAGTCTATCACCATGGATTAATAATTTAATAGTGATATAAATTAATTATTACAAGTTCTTTATCAAGTGAATAGTGAAATATAGTTTATGTGTGATTGAAATTGTGTACCAGTGTATTATAGTTTATTATACTGATTAGTTTTTATAGTCTGATATTATACTTATCATCTTCCTTCAATTAATAGGTTCAACACATAATTCACTGTTTTTGAAATTATTCTTCTATTTTAATAGGATTTTACTTCGAATTCCTTCTTTTTATATTACTATTCTTCAGAACATCATTTCATTTTCATTCAATATAATTTTTATTTCATCTGGTTGTATGGAAGTTTAATCCTTTCTTCTCTGAGTCTAATAATCAACTAACTATTTTTTCATGTAATATTTTGGTTGTCAAGGCAAAAGGTATCTAATTCCTATTGGTTGAAAATTTGTTCCATTGTTAAACATGGCTACTGTTTTTTGATACAAATTTAACAACTATCTTTAAATTAGTATAATCTTTTTACACTATTTTTAATCCTAAAGATAATAACCTCATTGTCTTGCTTTTTTTACATAAATTGATTTGAAATCAAACATAATGATTTCTGTCCAGTACATACAATGTTACAATTTCAACAATTTTGTTTTCTATCATTAATTAGTTTAAAAAATAACTCTTTTGTATACATTTGGTTTCTCTAACACTATATAATCAAACCTAACATGGTAATATACATGGTACCATAAATTTCTATTGTTTTCATATCTAATTTTCCAAAGTTCTCGATGTTACCCTAGGCTTTTAAGGCCTAGTTTTTCTGACTTTCTTTATACATTTATTATAATATATTCCTTTGTTTTTATTAACCTTACACACCTTACAATGCAAATATAACGAACTAAATCAACTAATACACAACATTTGATTAGTCATAATCATTTTCAAACATAACTCTTTTTAAACATTTTATACAAAAATCATTTTTTAATACTTAACATACTCTCTTTATTTTACTAATAATCATTCATTAAACATTTTTGTACTCGTATATTGTTTTTAGTAATTCACAGTATATTTTATCACTTCTTTTATTAAGTATTAGTTACTCTTAAAATTATATTTTGTTTCTACTACTGACTTCCAGTTAGTATAACCTTCATGGGTTCTATACACTCCTTACTTATATCACTCACTGTTCACATTCCTTTTATTCCCTTCAAATTAATCACATATCTGAACTTACCATTAAACATTGTACATTCCTAATAGTTTTATTCTTTTATATTCTAGTAGCCTTATTATCATTATCACTAACTAGTTACCTCTATATCTGTAGAGTTTTACATGAAGCGGTTATTATTTTCTAATTCATATTTTTATCTACAGCTTTGTACTTCCACTTTTGTTTATCATATTCTTTTTATGTGTAAAAGGGTTGGGGAATAATCATAAAGTTAAAATGTTTTTCACTCACACCACCAATCAATTGGGTATTGTCTTAGTCTGTCATTGTATAGTCCGTATGTTGATATTGATTCTATTTTCTAAATTCTGTCCATCAATTCCTTCAAGATTCTGTTCTAATGATAATTGTTTTATCGTTCTGCTATCTTATGTCACGTTACAACATTAAGAAGGCCTTTGTATAGAAATTAAAGAGTGATGTACAGATAAAATTACAACTTCTTTTAAGATGGCTGGGCATTTATTTAAAGTGATCCGCGTTCTGAAAAGCCTTCAACAAATTGAATAGCCAAAAATATTGAATTCGTGCGGGCTGCAATAAACAAAAACTGATATCTGATATTGCCAGAATTAGAATAATGTTTGAGGAATATGGGGGCCTATGTTTTGAAACTTTTGACATAAGATCGTAGAATGAAACGTGCGGCAGCAATATTCGCGAAGCGGTTCCTATCGCTAGAGCAAAGAACTGAAGTTGCACAACATATGCTCGTAACCGCTAACAGTAGTCCAGACTGCTCAAAAATAGGATATAACTGGACAATAGTTATGACTTTATGGATATGACCCGAAACAAAAGCCTAGTCTTCCCAATATAGGGTACGACCTAATATTCATAATGAATATTATGAAAAACGACAGTCATAGACAACACGAGTTTACACAAATGCCTGACAAATGAATAGTCCAATACGTTAATGAATGCTCAAATTAAATCCATGGGTCAATAGATGCCATCTGATTGTCTACTAAGTTATAATGCAGTTTCACAATCAGTTCCTATAGTATTGAAAATGTCAGATAAAAAGAAAATTTTATCAAGGGCAGAGGGATATGAACAAAATTATTGCGATCATGGTAAAAGAAAACTGAGACATAAGGGGATATGTGTATAATATAATATAATGATACATTGTACACATAGCATTCAAAATGAGTGGATCAAACACCTGTACGTAAATGCAATACAAGAAAAAAGTGGAGCAGGGAGTACACTGATACCTTCGGTCCTTTTCGGTACTTTCTTTTCATCCGGACTGCACTGGCGTCGACCATTTCCCAATCGTTTCTTCACTACTCGCTGAATGGATCTAGTTCCCAAAACACCCGAGACTCGTCCTCGGATGAGACTCAAACAACTCAAAAAATTAAAGGAAGCACATACTTACATATTTTGCTTCAATTGTATTTTACAGATTCCAGGATTACAGGAAAATTATTGTGTGCAAGACTATCTAGCATCAGTATGGGGTCAGGTTAATAATTTTTCACGATTACGAATACCGTGTAGAAGTTACCACTGTTTTCTATATAGGTAGACTATTCTGTTATCCTTGTGATGTGTGGCCATGCGCGCGCGTTTGTGTAAAATTATTTATTAAGATCGTCATACAAAGATGTTCTACAATTGCAAGTAGAGCGTATGAAATTGTCATTTATTCTACTTCCTCCCACTTTAATATTGCAGTTTACCTTTAGATTTTTGTGAGAAATAAAAACTCATGTTTATGTGAACAAGTTTCTCTGTGATTAAAGAGATAAGAGAAAACACATTTCTAATTATACCATAAGATACATTTGTTAGAATTAAATACTCTATGTACATAGTTTAACGGAAGCAATAAAATTTTAATACATATTAAAATTAAAGACAACTTTAAAAAAGATAAAAAATAAAAAATATTAAACAATAAAATTTTAATTTTAATTACTAAATTATAAAAAGAATACAGTTTCATTTTAATCGCGAAAATAATCGTCATATTCTGTATGTAAAACAATTTGTGACGAGTCCAGCGTTTCTGTTGAATACACACAAGCAACGGTTTCTCGTATTTGCTTAACTAAACGGCACTTTAGCACGATTTAACATTTACGTTGTTCTATCAAATACATTATTTCCTCGCTTTTTGGGGAAAGATTTTATTTAAATATGAAATCCAGAATGCAGAAGAAAACCAAATAAATAAAATAAAATTTTAGCAAACATTATTTACAGTATTTATGCTTTAACGTTAATGGAAAACTGCTAAGTTACATAATACGCTGTTTTATAAATACTAAATTTTCAAACTAACTTTGTCAGTCTGCAAAAAAAAGGTTTTTGTTTAGTTTGAATGGACGGTAGTGGAGACTGTGCAAACGAAGTAGGAATCCGTGAAAAAATTTAACTTGGATTATTGATCTTGAATTTTTTCGTAGTTTCTTTCTCCTATTTTTCCTGTAATCGTTATGTTCAATTTTTGGCCGTACATTTGTAGCCAGTGATCGGTTAATAGTATCAATAAATTTTCTCGCATGTGTTCTGCTTCTTTTTGTACAGAGACAGTTTATTTTACTAGTGACATTGCCATTCTTTGGGAGATTGTCAAAAAATCTAGCACAAATTAAAAATGTGAAAAATGGTAAGCGCGAATGTTATGCCATTACATTTTATTAATTTGTTAATGATATTTTCTGGTTCATCCGTTTATCTGTTTGCACGATTGAAGTATCCAGTTGGGTTTTGATTTCGGCAATATACGTATCAGGGATACTTATATGAGTTGTTCCGCGTTTAATCGGGATTATCGGAAGACAGTGTATTAATGTAATTGTTCACTATTATTTGTTTATTGTGTGCGTCCTGTTGTAATCATTTAACTTGGTGACTCGTATTATTATTTTTGTAGTGCCATTAGAGAAATATGATTTGGAAAACCGTTCTAGGTTTAATACAAGTAAGAACTGTTGTTATTAACATAGTTAGTTGGTGACATTTCTGACTTTCAATAATGTATTCCTTTGTTACAAGATCACGATAAACGTACGTTCAGACAATAAGCAACTGATAACATTACATAACAGAAATTAATTATATGACGCAAAACAAAAATTTAAAAACTAAATTTAGTTGAGAAACATACTACAATCAAAATAATAGCAAAATAAGAAAATGTTCAGCAAAATGTAAGTATGAAGTATGATTGTCTATAGTGGGACGTAGCCTACTTAACGGCTACAGTCTCAGGATAGCCACAAGCACGCACATTAATGAACTAGGAGTGTCACTGACACAAATGGGCCAAGCATTTGATATTCGTAATAATTTATTTATCAATATTTTTACAATCAACCGTCTTTGATCCGTTAGATAAATAGATTCGTAATAATTTATTTATCAATATTCTTACAATCAACAAAATATATACACTTTTATGATACACACTTTTTATTGAATACGCTACATTATACTACAATATACATTAATTGTCATTAGACATATTCTACAACCTTTGCAACTCTACGATCAACCATTGATAGACTTCTATTAATTTTTAGCAGTCTATCAAAATTAAACGCCGGTTTTAATAATTAGTCAGATTTAATCAGATTTTCCTAGAGAGGCTTCTGGGCAATTATGGATTGCATTGATTAGAGCTACGGGTTGTTTATTGCTTTATAGTTTTTCATAATTTAAGCGTTAGATTTAATCATTTTTCGACTTTATACAGACAGTATCTTTGAAATTGTCCCCGATATTGTTTACATAAAATCTTTTAGATAGGAGGTGATAATCTTGTTCAGTGAGTAAACTGTTTATATAAAAGATTCGATTGAATGGTCTGAACATTATTACCAATATTTTAAAGACTCCTGTCACAAGCCGGTGGAAGTTGGGACTAATCACCGACTAAATACACGAAAAGGCCACCAAAAGGAACAGCTGAAGGACGCTGCTTTGCTTGTTAGAGTCGCATATCCCCTTTGAAAAACAAATTCAAACCCAAAATATTGGCTTCATCAATAATAACAAACCTCACATCTTTTAATTTTTCTTCAAAAGCAATTTTGGATTCACCTTCTAAATCTTTGAAAGTTCCTCCCCTTCTCTTTAAAGCATTTATTCTTAGAGCTGAATGAATAGTTTGACCAGCAATATTGTTAGCTGCCACACCAGTAGGGCCATTAGAAAAGTTGCATCGCAGCCAAAATATGAATTAATTCTCCTAACCATTCATTAATTACACAGCTTTTACCAGTTCCAGCTATTCCCTAATAATTGTAAGTCTTTGATTGCAATCATCATAGTCATTTATCTGATATTCTAAGAAAGATAATATCTTATTTTTTTGGTCAATAAAAATAACATTCCCAAATGTTTCTCGATTCCTTTCGATGAAAGTAGTTTTATTCTTTATATCTGGATATTTGTAATATGCTGTTTCCCAATTATGAAGTAAATCGATATCACGATTACCTAGACCAACATGAGTTGGTAGTGCATTAGGCATTACTGCTGCTATAGCCATCCAGTCTCTATCGTCAAAAATATCAAACTCGTTATTATTATCCTGATAAATTTCAATTTCTTCTGTAATTAAAGACATGTGTAATTGTTCGTGAAGCTGTCCAAAATGTTGTCGAGTGTAAGCCATGAACTTTCATCTGTACTTTTCAAGTCTTCTTCATTACGCCAATGCTTATGTAAAATCAACTTTTGTTTACAATATAATTTTGATTTAAATGGAATAACTCCTATTGTAGTCCCAAGCCACGTGTTTGTTAACCAAATATACTGTTACTCACCGTCTATGGCCTTTCTGTGATGTTGTTATTTCGAGATATAGTCGAGATAAAACTTAGATTTCGTCAGTACGGCGAGTGTTGTCTTGCAAGGCACACCTAACATTGACGTGCTCATTTTTAAAACAAGTTCTGTACATAGTTTAATGCCGTATTGTGTTTTAGTATTTTGACACATGTCATCATTGATGACATACATTAGTTTTTATAAAGTTCTGATGATGAGGCAAGTGCCTCGAAACATGTAAACAACGAAATAACAACATCACAGAAAGGCCATAGTCAGTGAGTAACAGTATATTTGGTTTACAATATAATTCAGTATTGACTGCATTATTATTGTTGTTTAATTTAGAGAAAACTTGTACAATTCTTTCTTTTCTGTTTTTGCTAATTGAATTATTTCTTCCCTTAGAAAAATTTTAAGCAAAATTGGATAATGTTATTTCTTCCATGTCTAGTGGTCTACTACTATAAAACTGAATGAATGAATTACTGTCATTTTCACTATTGGTTCCATTAATTGCAACATAGTCTTCTGTTGTTATAACAAGTACTCTAAAAGTTCTGATACATTGATACAATGGAATTCCATGGAGTAAATGACATATTTTGCAAGCCCCGATGTCTCTTTCCCTGATCAGTCTTATCATCAAACTTGTATATGCTCGACGAGATTCTTCATCAGGGCTCTCGATTCAACGATTTATTGAAACATTTCCGTCAAATGTTTCGAAGCAGGTTCTAACTTTGAAGCATATTTGGATACATATTGAACCACATGGTATAAGGAGATGATTATACTAAAATCAGTATTTGCTCTCCATGTTTGTGCGATGACAGGATTATACTGATTCAGGAGTTCATCATTACAACGCAACCCATGAGTCGTGCCAGATCAGGCCACCAACGATCAGCTGCACTTAAAGTAAAAAACCCGTAGGAAGATTATCACACTGCTCAATCATTGATTCAAGTTCACCCCTTTGTTGAATCCAGTAAGATTTTGATCCTCTTATTTTTCCACACCAATAATATAAACTTTTGAAAAGTACTCGACAGCGTGTTTCTCAGTTGCTGTATTGTTCCATTGAAATGAGATTTTCTAGCAAATATTATCCCTCGTTGAATAGCTTGATGACGCTCAACAGTGTTCAATGCAAAAAATCTGAACCTAGGATCTTTTGCAAAAGTCGGTCTTTATATTGCATCAAAAATTGAAAATATTCAAGTGCTGTAAGTTTCATACTACTTGCTCGAGTATTATCGTTTAATTCAGCAGATCCGTAAGGTAGTAAAGCGGGAAATGCCATGCTTACATATCCTTCGCACGAGAATTCATTTATGATATCAGTATCTTGTGGCCATGGAATTACATTATTCACTGCAGATTGGTGTCGATCAACTTCTGTGATTCTAATATTCTCCGAGATCATACTTTCATAAATGTCTTCAGAAAAGTTCTCTTCATCTGTATTCACCTCAGGTAAATCAACAGTGGGTATCATTCCATAAATACTATAATTTAATGGAAGGTGAGATATTTGTTCCATTTCAATTATGATATCACTATAGAATGAATTATTCATTTTCAAAAAATCGAGTGCTTCAAAAATTTTGTCACGTCTCACATGAAAATCCCGATGTCCATTAACACTTTCCTTTCTTACAACTATAGTGCTCAGTGAAGCGGGTGTAGGGGACAAGAAACTAACAATCTCCGTTATATTTTGACCAGTATTTATAATATTTCCCTGATAAGCATATTTACCGGGAAAGCCTCTCGATTTCACCCTATACACACGCATCACTGGTTGTACTCTTGCTATCAAGAGTTGTTCTATATAAGTGAGATCCATCAGTTCTATAGGTACATCTTTAGGATGTACTGTAGGATTAACTGCAGTAAACGTATTTGGGTTTCGCTTACCTGCGGACACATACCAAAAAATATTTGCTGCATCAACACTCGAGAACAATTTACACTTTCATAGAATTCTAGAGATCGTAAATTGTCTTCAAATTCATTCTGAAGATTCCTATATCCTGTGTTGTTTTGATCATATAACACATGATTCATGTTATGTTCTGCAGGGCCTTCAGCAGTTGCTGCAGCAACTTTTTGTCGCTGTCTCATCCGTATTTGATTTGTAGTTAAACGACCAATGTCTGGACCTCTTCTCCGTCGAGCCATACTATAAATAATACGTATATTGTAATATAAAGAAATCGTGGTCTCTCTCGTGTTAATCTTCCCCACGTTGGGCGCCAATTTGTAATATAAATCGAAACTCTCTCTCCTTAAAGCCACACTGTTGGGCTAGCCAATTTGTAATATAAATAATGTGGGTGTTTGCGTGGGGTGTAATTCTGCCACACGTTGGATGCATCAATTTGTAATATAATTCAAACGCTGGTATTGTTGCTTTAAATAAATTTTATTACATTTATTTAGGAATATATTAAAATTTGTAGTGGTTGAAAATAGAAGGTTACTAACTCTCAAAAGTGGTTTAAAATGTAACATTCGAGTTTACTCAAAGTGTGTTTACAATTGT